>JAXQKK010000053.1:0-460493 GCA_037042445.1 Hansenula sp. Y91-04 | reverse complement strand
ATATAATTAATATATATAACTAATTAAACCTATTCATCCGTAGCATAAGGTTTTACTAATAAATCGGTCCTTAAGTTTCTCAATTCCAGCCCCTGGCAATCATTGATTTCTCTAAACTATCCCAGAAATGATTCAAAACTTCAGCATCTTTGAATCTCTTGGACTTATCCAATCCTATCTTTTCAACATTCCAGTCCTGCACCTGCTGAGGGATAACGTCACCGTTATAGTGGAAGAAGTACCCCTTTATCTTTTGAAATAACTGTTGTGGATCTGACCATTTATAACTCTTGAATTGCCATTGCTGACCAGTTGTGAAGATGGCAACCACTCTGTCCCAGTATTCAGCTTTGGTGAATTTATCTGTATTGTTCACAATTAGGAAAGTTTGTTTCCCGATTCTTGGGAATACATGAGAAACATTTCTGATATCACCTCCATAATTTAGTACTTCTTGACTTTGTTCATCTTTTGAATTTGGATCAATGAATTTAGACTCATCGAAAAATGGTTTGATATTTTGAATTGAAATTAATGCTGAAGCAGCAGGAGAGATAAGTATGATTGGATTTTGACGTCTCTTCTTTTCTGCAGGACCACCTGTTGTCTTGGATGAAGGAGCTGCGCTACCTCCCTTTCTCTTGAGAACTTTAACAATTTTGATTTCACATTCACGTCCAACATTACTGAAATCCACAGCTTTAAAACCTCTCAATGCAGTATTGTGATCAATCAAATGACGTTCGTTTTTGAAAACTTCCTCTAGGAATGGATCATCGACGTCGGTCTTTCCAGCTGTTGTGTCTTTCTCATCCACTTTACCTGTAGTATCACTCTTGATAAATTCGGATTCATTAGAATCCCCATTTAACCATGATATCAAATCTGTTCTTTGCAAGAAAGTCAATGTTTGTATATTTTTGCTTTGTGAATCTGCTAAGAAATTAGCAGCTGATAGATTCTGGTTAAACCATGAATAAGCAGCTACTTTCAATGTGATAGGTGATGCATCTATTTCAAATATGGTTGGTTCATTAAGGTCTAGTATTGTCCCATTTTGCAACTTCAAATGTGTAGCTTCATTTATATCTTCGGTGACTGACGAGTCTGCAGATCCACCACTTATCAACACTGGCTTCCCCTTCTTCGATATATCTTTCCGTAAGAGACTTAGAGGATCAGACATTATGGTCAATAGACTTGCTTTCGAGATGAGAGAGGCTTCAAAGTGCAGTTGTACCTTGTTTTGGTAGCTCTGATGATGCTGAAGATTCAATTCATCAGTTCTGAAGTTGGTCGCGAAAAGTGAAAAATTTACCCTGTGTTGATTTTTCCGCGATGGTTCACTCAAACCATTCAAATGGCTTGAGACTGAACTTCTATAGAGTAAAGCTGTTGATATTCAGTGTCTTTTGGTCTAATTTCTCAAAGTTTGGGCTTTGTCATCTTTAATTAGGGATATTTCAACTGTTTTTCTCGGTCATTATAAGCCAAAATGAGAGCTCAGTGTCTCAGAAGCTCTCAAATCTTGAAGAGATGCGTGAGATTCCACTCCACAAAAGCACCAGAGGCTTCCTCATCTGTGACGAATTTGTCCATAGCTACAAATCAGCAACTCTATATGATTGATCCAGTCACTCCTGGGTCCATTTTCTTTTTACCTCATGGTACAAGAATCTTTAATAAGCTCATAACTTTTATGAAAGCTCAACAGAGAAAGCATGGATTCGAAGAAGTAATAACCCCATTGATCTATAGAAAACAACTATGGGAAAAGTCAGGACACTGGGAAAACTATAAAGAGGATATGTTCAGAGTGGAGGGAAGTGATGTTGAGAAAGAAGAATATGGGTTAAAACCAATGAACTGCCCAGGACATTGTTTAATATTTGATAGATTTGATCGTTCATATCAAGAGTTACCAATCAGGCTATCTGATTTCAGCTCCCTGCATAGAAATGAAGCGAGTGGTGCTCTTTCGGGATTGACAAGGGTGAGACGTTTCCATCAAGATGATGGTCATATATTTTGCACACAGGAACAGATCAAACAGGAAATTGAATCCACATTGACTTTGATTGATAGAGTCTATAGTATATTCAAAATCCCAAACTACAAACTTTTCCTTTCAACAAGACCAGAAGAGCATATTGGGGAAATTGAAGAATGGGATGCTGCTGAAAGTGCCTTAAAGGAAGTTCTTAAGGGAACTGGGAAACATTGGGAGATTAATGAAGGTGATGGTGCTTTCTACGGTCCAAAAATTGATATAATTCTGAGCGATCACACTGGTAAAGAACACCAAGCTGCAACTATTCAACTTGACTTTCAACTACCTCATAGATTTAATCTTAAGTATAACACTAATGAAAATGGTGTCACTGCACAACCTATCATGGTCCATAGAGCAGTCTATGGATCACTTGAAAGATTTCTAGCCATTTTGATAGACCATTTTAACGGGAAATGGCCATTTTGGTTAAGTCCTAGACAAGCTGTAATAATACCGGTCTCTGATAAACATTTGGATTATTCTAAAGAATGTGCGAAAATCATTAATGCTGAGAATGACAACGATGAAGGTAGATTGGTTGAACATAAATTCTTCGTTGACATAGACTCTAGAAAGGAGACAGTTGGGACCAGAATCAGAGAGAGTGTGAAGAAGGGATACACATATATAATTATGATTGGAGATAAAGAACTCGAAGCACAGAAGATAGCAATAAGGCATGCGACTGAAAGAGCACCAAAAATCATAACACCACAAGAAACAAGAGAGTTTTTCATTGATCTTGAAAATACCTACCAGTAGTTTGGATATCTACATTTCATGTATATAAAAATCCACTTTTAATTAGCATCTATATCATATACTCATTTACCATTATTTTCCTTTGCAGTAGCTAATGTTGATGCACTTATCCCTGGTAGGTCATGTAGTTTAAACGTCAAGCTGCACAATGGACTATCATCGTTTAGTCCTGTCCATAAATCACTAGGGAGATATGGCCCATTACTTTGAAGAAATCCATCTCTTTTTCTATAATCATCTAGCTGTATAGCTTCTAGTTTTTTCTTTGCATCATTAAACACCTTTTCCATCGATCTTTGTACATTCTCCCGTCTGTGGAGCTCCAAAACCAAACTGTAGTATGATCCTACAAAATTTTGATAGTGCTTGATTAACTGATTTGCCTCATCGCACTTCTCGTTAATATCCTTAGAAACAGTTTGGAAATCAACTGTCTGCTTATCAATCGTACTCATAACCTGTATGAGTCCATTCTCACCGAACGAATTAAGGTCTTGAATCAAGTGTTTGAGTTTAATGTCGTAGAATTTGGTAGTGAGATAGCTTTCAATCTTCTTACATCGTTCTTCAATGTCTGCAAATGACTCTTCAAGATCTTTCAACACATCGGGCACTTCTTGAAAATCCTTTGCAAGAACTTCAAAAAGCTCTATTTTTTCACTTTCTGTAATGTCCTTCTCTTTCCCTTCAGCAATTCTCTGGCCTCTAGCGCACTGATCATAGTGATTGGTTAAAGACTCTAGTAATACTGCAACTTCTTCTTCAAGCCCATTATTCTCATCTATCAAGTCAGATATCCACTGTGCCTGGCTCACCTCATTCACTTCGCTTTCAAGCTGATTGAAGGTTTTGTTGAATTGATCCAATTTTCCCTTGAGCAGTTCTTGTTGTTGTTCAATCACCACAACGTAGCTTCCTCTAGCTTTCTCTAACGATCCTTGCTTTGATATTAAAGTCTCCATAACTTCATTTGAAATGAAATCATAAAGTGTGTTATGACTTCCTGATGACAAACTTGGGTCTATTTTTATTTGTTTCAACTTGTCAAATTCCTTCCTCAGGTCAGAAAGTGATAAGCTTAGATAATTTTCCAGCACCTTCACACTCTGTCTTCTGTCATTTAATCTCAATTCTATGGAATCATATATCGTTTCCAATAGCTGTACTAGTTGACTAATTAAATCAAGCAGGAAGTTACTTTTGATCAGCTTGTCATTGTTGGAGCTTATTGTGGATTTGGTGGCTGTAAGAAGAGTATTTGCCTTTGCTCCGATGGTCTCAGCCACAGACAACTTCTTTGTAGCATCTTCAAGCCATTTTTCAACCTCATGCTCCATTTCTATTCTGATTCCTCAGCTATCGATGGCTTTGGTCAAAGAAACAATAAAGATCTAAATCATTCAAGTTAACGATATTATGACACTATCAGTTTTTGGTTTCAGGGCACGACCAATTTTCGGTATAGAGACTAAAAATTTACAAACGGTAATTTTGTTTACTATTAATGCTTTTCTAGTCAATTAAGAGTTCAGCCTATTGTGATATGAGTAATAGTGACGATGGTGAAGAGGGATTTCAGAGGAAACGGAAATTGAACTTGCTTGATTTCATCAAGAACGAGGAGGTACCGCAGGAGGTGGAAGAAGAAGAGGAAGAACCAAAGAGATATAACACATCGCTCAATTTCCAAAGCCCCAGAGCTGGTATCGATGGTCCACAAGGAGATGATTATGATGATTACGATGATGAAGGTGATGTAAATATGGATGACGAAGACTATAACTCTAGGCCTTCGTTTGGAGCGGGAAGAACTAACATGTTATTCACCCCAGCTGCCCCAATGACTTTCCAGAAAGCAATAACTGATACTATTCAAGATGTTACCATGGAATCTTCTGAATCTGAAGAGGAAAACTCAAAGCCCAAACTTTCCTACTCTGAGCTCGAATCTCTGGATAAACCATCTACGAGCTCTAGAGGTGCATTTAAGGGTAAAAAGTATGGTATTGGTGCTGCCATTTTGAAGAATATGGGGTTTGTTGAAGGACAAGGTCTTGGTAAACATGGTCAAGGTATCAAGGAGCCTATCCAACAAGATGTGAGGAAAATGGGTGTTGGTATTGGAGGTGGTGTTGATAAAACAGCAAAGAAATCTAACAATAAGGTGAATGTTAATGTGGATGAAGATGAAAACTCTAGTGACGAGGAATTTTACAAAGATGTGCCAAAGAAATCGTTGTATCAAATTATTAATGAGATTGAGAATAAAGGATACACTGTTCCTGATGAAGTTAAAAAGATTAGTGATCAATTGGCTGAAGATTCTCATAAACCATTCATAACACTACGTAAGGAAGGTAATGAGAATGTTGAAGAGCTAACGCTGGAGCTAGATAATCTGAACAACCAACTTGAGGATATAGCTGCTTCTTTGAAGCTTGCCGAATTTGAAGAGCAAGAGTTACTTAGAAGTCAGAAGCAAACGGAAGGTATGATCTCTTCCTATGAAATACTAAGCCAGATTATTGATTCACTGCTTGAGACAGCTGATGACCCTTCAACTGATAACCTTACGAAATCAGCTAAACTTCGAGAACAGGTTAAAGCTCTGGAAAATATAGACAAACAGTACATCACAGACTTT
Source organism: Hansenula sp. Y91-04 (assembly GCA_037042445.1). NCBI lineage: Eukaryota > Fungi > Ascomycota > Saccharomycetes > Phaffomycetales > Wickerhamomycetaceae > Hansenula > Hansenula sp. Y91-04. The sequence continues at coordinate 455,034 of JAXQKK010000053.1, read as the reverse complement.
GACATTCACAAAACAATCATCGTTGCCATAAAGCCGATTCTGAAAAATTTCTTCAATGATTGGAACCCCTTGGATTTTTCTAGTGATACTGTACTGGAGGAGCTAATCCTTTGGAAGGACTCCATACCAGAAGATCCGAATGAACTTTATGGTGAACTAAATTATTTTCAAAGTTTGGTTTATTCTCTATGGTATCCAAAAATTGTTGAAGCATTGTCAGATTGGACTGTTGATCAGCCTAATGTTGCCATCACACTTCTTCTTGATTGGAATGAAGTTTTAGAAAAATCTGTGATTGACTTTGTAACCCTGAATCTCATAAAGCCTAAAATAATAACAGCCATACAAGATTGGGATCCAAAGGGCCATTCAGAGAATGCACCATACTTGTGGATTTTCGAATATTTACCATATTTAGAGACTGCAATTGATGAGATTAAGCAAGAGTTTATTGCTAAGTATGGTTCTTTACTAGAGAATTGGAACCCTAATGATAACATCGAAGGTTTAGGATCTTTGAGAGAAATTGTTGGGTTTGAAAGATTTGACAAATTGATTAAAGAAAAACTATTACCAACCTTAGTCAAACAGTTACTTAACTATCATTTGATATTTGAAGAACCAAATGGCGGTCCGATTAGCGTTCTCTACCAGTGGAAAAACTTCATAAACGCACAGGCTTTTGATGTTTTGCTGAGATTGACTTTGCTGAACTCTTGGAAACGGGAATTATATCAATCACTTCGTGGTAAAGATGCCAAGTTCAGTCACATATCATTTGCTTTTAGAAAATGGGTTGTGTTATTCAACCTACATGATGAAGAGTCACAGACTATCAAATCAGAAGTATACGATGTATTGGATATGATTAATGATTTTATTGATACTGGAAGACTAGTGCCTGTACATGAATCTAGTCTCAGCGCTACTAAGATCATCACAGCTGCTCTTGAACAGGTTGACAAACCTGAGTCATTTGAGGCAAAAACCTCAGGAATACCAACCCATAAGCTGCAAGTTAGCTTTAAGGAAGTTGTTGACAACTACTGTACTGATAATAATTTGTTCATCACTCCGATTAAAAACGACCTTTCTTCAGGCCATTCATTGTTCAAAATTAGTGATAACACCAGTGGAAAAAATGGACTGGTGGCATACATTGAAGAAGATGTATTATACATCAGACACACTAATGGGAAGTATGAACCAATATCTTTGGATACATTGTACAATAGACTATAATGAATTAATGACTTAATCAAATAAATACTGCAAGATTTACGGAATTCTACATAGACTGCAAGAACACAAGCATCTAATTCGATTTTTTGATCGTCCAACTATATACAGGAGACCTAATCACAGGTTATAAATAAAGACAAGTTTTTTTTTTTTATCTGTTTGATTTGTTTAATGCATTTCTAAATTTTACTCTTTGGTGACTGGAGTTGGAACATGCTCAGTCATGACTGGATTGACATCGGCACTACCGACAGCTACTGGTTCAGCAACAGGAGTTTCTGATTCAATTGCCTTAACAGGTTCACTGATAGCTTGTTCTTTTGAATCAGTTGTATCAACAGGAGTGTTTTCTTCATCTCTGATTTCTTCACTGTAGATATCTGGATACTTTCTGAAACAGTTTTGCATGTTTTTGAATTTTTCAATACAATCAAACCCTTTTGGATCAGCTTCTGAATAGACAAAACAACTGAATGCTTCCTTAAATTCTTCACCACATGGACCGTGAGCCATACCACCTAGACAAGGACAATCCCAGTTGATTTCACCAGTTTCTGGGTTATATGCGGCTTGTTGCTGTTCACCTTCTTCGCCTTCTGGTTTTTCACCACCTTCTGGAGCTTTTGGAGCATCAGCTTCTGGCTTAACTTCTTTTGTTTCCTTCTTAGTATCCAAAAACAATGGCTGAGTGATATAATAAGAAGATAACCCGATGGCCATTATGGAAGTTGGCAAGATCCATCTTGATAATGATCTCGAAGTTGTCTTGGAAGAAGCAAAGGAAAAGCTTCTTTTGGAGGTTTGGTTCACCAATAGTTTTGTTGAACGTAAAGCTGATGAGCCTATTATACTTCTTTGCATCTTTCTATATCTTGTTATTAAATGATGAAGATCTGATTAAACAATGAATAGTAAAGCTTACAAATTGTATTCCCGAAGATTATAATTTTTGAGCTGAGCTGTTTCGGCCACTCTTAAGGGCCCTTCGAGAGGCTTCGAAAGCAAGCTGGAGAGAACTCCGATATGACAGCTCTAGAGAATGATTTAAAGAGTCTATTCTAATTAATAGTTTCTTTGTAATCTACTGATAGATTCTGAACTGATTATCTCTAAAATTCGCTGTAATATGAGCTCTTTTATTGCGATTTCCTAAAGGTGTTACCCGTCTGAGATCAATTGCAGCCATCGAATATAAATAAGTTGCAATTGTGACAGCTAATTCCATATCAACAACCAGCAACAATCACAACACCACTCCAGAGTGTCATATCCAGATCGATATCATAATGAAGATCTACTATATCGGTGTCTTGAAAAGCTCCCAAACTGATAAATCAGTTGAGCTCACAGCCACAAAAGACTTATCAGAATTTAGTTTCTTTGAAAGAAATGGGGTTTCACAGTTTATGACCTTCTTTAGTGAAACAATCTCAAAAAGAACAGAACCAGGTAAAAGACAAAGTGTTGAAGAAGGCAACTATGTCGGTCACACATACACAAGAAGTGAAGGTGTTTCTGGTGTCTTGATAACTGATAAGGAATACCCAGTTAGACCAGCATACACGCTATTGAATAAAGTTTTGGACGAATTCATAACATCACATCCACCAATCCAATGGAAAAACCTTACCGAAACAAATTCAAGTCTAGATATGCCTGAATTGCAAACCTACATCAAGAAATATCAAGATCCTTCTCAAGCTGATTCTATAATGAGAGTTCAACAAGAATTAGATGAAACAAAAATTGTGCTACATAAAACAATTGAAAGTGTTCTAGAAAGAGGTGAGAAGTTGGATAGTTTAGTTGACAAATCCGAAGCCTTATCTGCAAGTTCGAAGACTTTTTACAAACAAGCTAAGAAAACAAATTCCTGTTGTATAATTATGTAAAGAGTTACCGGGAATGCTATAAAATTTTTGTTACAATATTGAAGATCTATAGTTTTCTGGTTTTGTGTGTTATTTCTAAGAGCAGTATACATCTGTTTAATATGACTTTTAATTATAATGGGTTGAAACTTGTAGAGAACATTAACAATATAGCCATGAATGATTGTCTTTCTGATAACCGAATTTGCGGTCAATTTGTGCAATGAATTGAACAATACCCCTATACCCCGAAATTTAGCTACACAAAATATCTGTTGAGTGATCTACTCAATGCAGGCTAGTATGTTCTCAATAATTATTGAATTTAATATATAACCATGACTTATAAGAGCATTCCACAGTTCTTCTGGTCTTTGATTGATAAGTAGCGCGACATTTTTTAATATTTCTTGAAGATGCTGCAAAAGTAAAACGTCAATATATTCGGTTTAAACGCCCTCTTTTGGTAGATTTGAAGCCATATATGAGATCCTAGAGGATAGCTAATACTAATATAGATTATTTAGTAACTTAAAACTTGAATCTTCCCTTTCAAGGCCAAAAATGGCCAAAAAAAAATTAAACGACCTCGGACAGGATCGAACTGTCGATCTTGTGATTAACAGTCACACGCCTTAACCAGCTTGGCCACGAAGTCATTTTTTGAAAAAAAAATTTCGGTGTCTTTTTTGTCAATATTGGCGCTGACTAAGCGCTTAGGTAATATTTAGAAATATTTGACACAATTTGACACAAAAAGTTATTCCCATGCTTCATCATGATCTTTTTGCTATAATTAAGAAGTTCTTTGCTTAGTAGATAGAGTCAGTAGGTACTGCGACTGGATTTAATATACATGGTCTAAGATAATAAGTATTTATAATATCATTAATATATAGCTTCAGTACATACAATTTTTCCTGAACTTATACAAATTGAACAACTAAGATCTCATTAGGTACAGATCTCACTAATTCATCTAGAATGATTTCTGTCATCACGATTTCCTAATATAATATAGATAATATAGTGCAACTCGTACACACCATTGACCGATCTTAAAAGCAATGAAATCTTTCAAAAGTTTAAAGATACCTGATCAATGTATAAATCAAATTGTTTTTGCACAAACTTTGCAAGAGTCATGTTGGTGTCAATTTTTGTGAGTGCATATATACTATAAATACCAATCATACTGATAATGTTCACAGTAAGAGCACCTATTTTACGTTTTGTTAGACTTCTAACTTTAAGCCATTTCATCCAACCTGAAATAATGTGATATGTTGTGAAAACGATTAAAGATGGATATATAGCCCAGTTTAAAATAGGAAGGTATGCATGTCTTGTCTCATTGAATAAATAAGAGATGTACTCCAATGTAATATAACTGCTATCACCATCTACCAACAAAGGTGCAATTCTAGCTTGAAGTGCATGATATGCAATTAATGGTATACTCAGGTATCCGGTAGCTTGTAATGGAGATAGACCAAACTTTCTGAATAAATAGCTCTTCCTAAATCCTAGTCCAAAAAAATTCGTTAGTCCTCCAACTAATCCCACCTCTGTATCATCGTTTACATTGACCTGACCATCATAATTCTTAGAGATCACGTCACTTTCAATCTGACTATTGCGTCTTCTTTTTTTCAATCTGTTGTCATGAACTTTTGAGCCACCATATTTGGCTCTATATTGTAAATTCCTTATGGTCCTGATTGATATACCAGCTAGAACATGTAATGATAAACTACCCCAAACTAGTATACCTTCCAATCCAGAACCTTGATATATGGTTCTTGTCATAGATAGCATCTCGTTTCCCAGACTATGAGAAATCGCAGGACATATTAGCACTGTAGTTCCATGCAAAAATGTAAAGATGGTGAATGTGTAAGAGGAGTATTTCTGAATTGATGTCAAAATGGGTATTAGTTTTGATGTCTTTCTATGTGATGGTCCGAAAGAGCTTCCCTCATCTGTGATCTCCACAGGTACAGGAGATGCCGCTTTCAGAGTCGATGGGTCATGTGTAGGCATTTCTAGTTTAATTCTCTTGCAACAAGATACGCCACAAAGTATCTATCTCTGATCTCGTAAAAGCGATAGCATCACAATCTCATCGATGACATTCCTTTCCAATTCTATTGGTTCGCGAAGAAATCAGCTTAATATAGGAGTGTCTGAACCATTTCCGCGAATTCAATCTGATCAAGTGCTCTAACCGTAAGTTAATAGAAAAAGGTGACAAAGTATAAACATTATCAGTTTGAGTTAAAAGCAGTGACAAAGGCAGCGAAACACAATGGATTTGTTGGTATCAGAAAATGAGTCCTCAAGCAGTGAGGTTCTCTCGCGCTCAACTAGAGAAGGGGATGACTCTAGGAATTCGTTGGGCTCATCTCGAAGAGGTGCAGCATATGAGAACTCTGTACGACAAGAAGAAGAACAGCTTCCACTGTCCAGTGATGATGAGAGTGACCAAGGAGGTGATGAGCGAGATGAATATGACGATGGCAATGAAGTAGCGAAAGGCGCATACACTGGTAGAGCTAAAGATATTAAGAATGAAATGGTCAAATCCAAAATTACAACATCAGCATCAGTTGTGTTGACAAGGCTACCCCCAGCATCAAGTAATGTCATTAAAAAGATAACCCAAGAAACAAACCAAAAAAGTAAGTATTGTAGTTCTGTTTGTATCAGGTTCGCTAATCTAACTTTTATTACTAGTCACGATACGGTGTCAACCAATAGGAGCTGCACCACCTTTAAGTCCAACTGTTTTCAAAATCTCAGATACACAACCATTCTCCACATTGATCAAGTTCATTAGTAAAAAATTGAAGAAAAAATTACCAAACAAAGAAGATACTATCTATTGCTATGTAAATAGCTCTTTTGCTCCCTCTCCTGATGAGATTATAGGCAATTTGCATAAAGTAAGTTATGTTAAAGCTAAGAGAATTCAAAAAATAATACTAACTTTTCATCTAGCATTTTGCAACAAATAATGAGTTGTTAGTTAGTTACTGCAATGTGGTTGCTTTTGGATAATATTTTGATGTCGAGACTTTTATAAGAACACCTACAAAGCTGAAGATTGTATTGGGCTATTGGCTTATAAACACTGTTGGTTAAGATTACGAAAGTACTTAGAATACAACCAAAAATTTTGGCGCAAGAAATAGCAGATGGACTCAAACCACTATTACTGATCTCAGAATTTGTCATTAATCCATCTCAGGGCAAGACAATTCGCATGGTTTACTGGTAGTGGTGTATATTTAATTATTATTATATTATTAAGTGATCTATAATCTATATGTATTCGTAATATTAATCCTAGCTCTGACCCTGAATTATCGTTAAGTAATCATGCAAAAAATCTGGATATCCATTAATGTTCTATTGGGCCTCGTGTTTCTCCTCTAGTTTCTTCCTTTTCTTTAGCTCTCTTTCAGTGCTCCATTTCATACCATAATTGAGTGGAATGTATAATAGGGCAGCTGAAGCTAATCCCAATCCACACATTAAAGTAAACGTACCACCTACAGTCATGCTGTCATTCATCTTTGTTAAAACAGCAACGAAAAGTGCACCACAAAGACATCTTGTAAGATTGATACAAGAAGTAGCTGCTGAAGCATTATGGGGGTAGAGATCAATTAACAGAGTGGTGTTGATACCAACAATAGCCATACATCCATTTGATATGAAAAATTCACTAATTAGCACTGTTGAAACATTCACCTTTTTAGACAAACACCATCCATACATTAAAGTGAACCCATCTGTGACTAGAGTGTATGGAACAGCAACCATGATTCTTGTTTTAACAATATTGAATTTTTGATCTTGCGATATCAAACCTGATCTTTTCTTCTCTTCAAATTTAGCATGTGAACCTTTGTAAACCCAGTCCAAAACACGTCCAGAAATAAATGACCCAATTAACCCACCAATACCAGCAGGTAAGTAACAAAGACCTATTTGCATTATTGAGTAACCGTATTCCTTCGAAAGTTCGTTACTTAGGGAAGTAAGTTGTATAGTCCATAACGCATAGTGGACTGCACCGTTCAATAAACATATTGCGAGTTCTGGTTTAAGTAAGATTTTCAATGAGGCTAGAAAGTCTGTTTTCTTTTGAGGTGCTAGAGTTGAATAGTCTGGATCATCAATATTCCATTTGTGTCTGTAATAAGGAATACCCAATAGTGGAACTCTCCCGGCTAGATGCTTTGGTAAAATTGAACCATTTCCAACAACGGAACGCATAGTTTCAGGAAGACAAAAAAATTCCACTATTAAAGTAGCTCCACCGCCTATAGCTAAGAACCAAAAGATAGCTCTCCAGTCAAATCCTGCAATCAAACCTGCACCAATAAGAGAACCAAATGCTTGTCCTAGAAGGGTGAATCCACTAGTCAACCCTACAAACCAACCTCTTTCATGGCGTTCTGTCCAATCACCAGTAACACCACATGCTATAGCAACAGCTGGCGAAATTCCAAATGATTGTATGCATCTAAGAACTAATATCAAGGGATAAGTATTAGCAACTGCAAGCCCAATAGAGGCACCAATGAATATCACAAGTCCCACAAGTAAAACAGGTCTTCTGCCATATCTATCTGCAACTGGAGCAAATATCGTGGGTGCTATAGCTTGACAAAGCATGTATACCACAACTGATAAATTCACCATCTCTTCTCCAATGTCAAAATAACCCTCTAATACCTGTAAAGCTGGATAATATATCGGTGAGCCAAATGATGACCAGATGGCAGTACTAGCTGCTATCAAAACTAAAACATACTTCTCCGTCTTATCAAAAACTGTGTGCTTTGATCTGTGTTCTGTGGTGATGTTATGCTCATCTCTCTTGTTTTTCTTTGCATCATTCTGTATTGTACCTAGTTCCGCTTTATTCAGTGAGTCAGCCATTATATCTAGTGAGATCTTGATATTAGGTGGAAAGTTTTTCACTTGAAATCTTTTGAAATAACTTCTCTAATGATAATAAGCTCGTAATCTGTTAACATGAACAGATGAGCCCGATAGTATCTTTGTCAGCAAGAAAAGATCTATTGAGCGATATTAGACTATGGAGTATTGAACTTATATATATACTCATCTCAAATCGTAAAGACACAATTCTTTTTGACCTGAAGCCGGCGGACTTATAACCGGAAACGGAATGCCGTAATGCGGTATGCCCGATCATGTGATTTCCCTCGGGATTCGAAATCTTCGCGCTTTTTGTTTTGATTTCAATACAGACGATGGTTTGGTGTAATACTATACTAGATCTTAATTGTCTTTTAGGTCGGTTCTGCTGATATCAGGAGTCATAATAAATCTTCGTTAATAAATGGTGCCCAAGGATTATGAGGCAACAAGGGTAGTCTTGACGCCCTCCTTTGCGCCATATAAAATAGTGCTTCTAGCATTGGTAGCCGCCTATTGTGCTGGTATTCTTCCCAAAAAGACTCATAGACCATTGCTTGCAACAGTTGTGAAATACATCGAAGGCCCAGCAGGCCAATTGGATACAAGAACCTCTGTGAACATACCGACGCTTGACGAAATATTGGCTAGCATCAAAGAATCATGTTTGAAAGCAGATTCTGTGAATGGACCAGAATACGCAAAAGATATTGAACTCAGATTACTACATGCTTTATGGTCTTTAAAAGCGTTGGACTCATTACACACCTTTATATCTAGATCTAATTCAATTGTTGTTCCAAATCTGAAAGAAGGTAAAAAGAAAATGGAACAAATGGAGATAGAAGCTGCTCCACACTATTTACTTACAAGCTCAAGTTTTTTAGGGAAGTTTGTCTCTAACTGTGCATCTGCATTCATAGCACTAGAATTCGATCAGACAGAACAATTGTGGATATCATTTGTTAACTTCAGAAAGTCCAGTAAGTCTAGTTGGGTGAGAAATCACAGTCATCAAATGCTGGATGTTAATGACTTCTTTGGAACACCAACTTCTGGGGATGATTTCAGTTGGCTAACTCCAGTTTTCAAGGCTCTACCTTTGAATGAAGTCAATTCCAAGGAAACAATAGAGTTGGTCTCACAAGAGGATTTAACAAAGTTGATAGACCATCAAGTTCATATCTTTGAAACTTATGGTACAGAGACATCACCAGAACTAAGGAACACATTAACGTTAATGACTCAAGCTGAAACGGGTAAAATACCGGCAATTCACTACATAAGTTATCTTCAATGCTTGAGAGATGCTGATTACGAAGGAGCTTTCAACTCACTTCACCGTTATTTTGATTATATGATGAGCAATCAGCGAGCAGTCTTTTATCATTACGCTCTATTATGCTTAGCCACCCTTCATGCAGCTTTTGACTGTGATGGTGAAGCGATAAGAGCAATTGAGGAAGCTATATCAGTTGCTAGAGAGAATAAAGATTTTGCTTGCCTCAACTTTGTGTTGTCCTGGTTATTTAACTTCTTAAAAGATCGACCAGAGCTCACCCATAACTTTTATGTCTCAAGTGCTCAGCTTTTACAATTCTTGAAATCTAATGCAGGAGAGACTTCTTCGTCATTACATTCAACAGCTTACCAATCAGAAGCGATGCAAATAATGCTTGAAGGAGGCTCGATAAGCTCTGCTTTGGAGTCTTTGACCAAAGCAGCATATATTTCACTAAATGATGATTACACACTGGTCTCGTTTATCAGTTATTGTGCCTTGGCTAGTGCTTTATGGTTTAGAGTTGGAAATTTTGAATTGTCACAACTATACTGTGATATTTCATTGGAATCATCTACTAGTATCTCTCAAAAAATATCGATTATGATTAGAAAAGCATCAATAGAGTTTTCCTCTGGAAACATTGAAAATGCGTTCAAGATCTTGGAGGAACAAAAAGTACTTGTTGTGTCAGATTTAAGATTGAGCAAAGAACTCGTCAGTCACAAACTTTTGCTACTATCTCAACAGTGTATCAGGAGCTCCAGATACAAGATGGCACAGTATTACTTGGAAAAATTGAAGGCTCAACGTCATATCAATGTTGATATAGAGAGTGGCCTTCACTACTGGACAGCCTATCTTCATCTTAAGCTTGGAGACACGCATGAAGCGTTCCAGATAGTCTCTAAGCAGATATCTATTTTCACTAAAAAATCAAGCAATAGATACTGGTATGTTAAGTTTACTTTACTACACTGTGAAATTATGGGGCAAAGCTCAGCTCCTGCTCGTGCGGTTTTTGCCGCTATTAAATGCCTTCAAGCAGCCTCCAAATCTGGTTATACGTTGTTAGTTCTTGAATCTGTGCTCAAATTAGCTGAAATATTGAAAAATTTAGACCAGTATGACGATATGAGAGTGCTCTTAGTCAACTGTTTACCATATTTTGAGCAATCTGCGGATTTGGAGCTTAAGTCTAAAGCACACCAATTATTTGCCGATAATTTAATCTTAACCTATGATGGTAAAAATGCAACTAAGGAGGAGAAGATAATACAGATCACCAAAATCGTTGAGCATTTGGAGAAAGCCATTGATGGATTTAGAAAGATATCAATGTTTGCTGACATTAAGAGTTGTCTTGAGCTACAGATAAAGATTGGACAAAATATCAACCATCAACAGTTACTTGATCATGCTAGAGCTTCGATGTCCAGTATTAATGCTAAAATTCAACAAGAATTAGCTGTACAAAGCTAGAATACATAAATAGATTAATGAATTATAATGACCTACAAATTTTTTATCGACCGGAAAACCCATTCTCTATTACAACAGATTTTTGAACATTGTACACAAAAAACAAAATATAAATTGATCCTATTATTATTCGTTTAAATGAAAGTTTCGTATGCAACTGGAGCCAAGGTTTGTGGAACGTTACCAGTAGTAGCAACAACTCTAGCATCTCTTGGTTTAGCTGGTTGACGTTTTAATTGGACAGCTTGACCGTTGGCTTTACCTTCAGCACGTTTAGCAGCGTTAGCTTTAACACGGTCCAAGAATTCTTGACGACATTTAGAGTGTTTAACGTGTTCAACTCTTAAGTTGATACGTTTTTCTAAGTAACGGTTACCAACAACTTTGTTGACAATGACACCAACAGATGATTTGGTGACGTTGTAAACAATACCAGTTTTACCGTGGTAGAATTTGTGTGGCATACCTTTTTGGATAGAACCGTTGGCTTTGATATCAACGATGTCACCAACTTTGTAGATCTTCAAGTAGGTGGATAATGGAATAGCACCATGTTTTTTGAAGTCACGTTGGAAAGCGTAACGAGTACCAGATCTGTAACCACGACTGTTTAAATAGTTAGTATTTTGTCTTAAAGCTTCAATAATAGATAGGTTTCATGTCAGAGAGTATCTTGATTCACTATTCATATATCTTTTTCTAATCTGTGAGTTTTTTCTTAATTCTCCTTGAAATCGTTTTGAGTCTCTTTACTTCCAGTAAAACATTAGTTTCTGCTTCTAGTTTATCATAGTTGTTTCTTTAAGTCTTTCTGATGTTTCCTTTTAGATGTATCTTCTATCTTCAGTACTCTTTTCTTCTTTTCACGAATAGTTACAAAATTCAATCTTAATTCATTCTCCCCGGTGAAGCCAACTTGACAATGATGATTATGATATAGCTTGTTGATATACTCTCTTCTAATCCCTTCTATCTTCTTTTATTTCACGTACGATTTACCCATTTTGTATCGATATTAATGTGTTGTCTGTTATAAGAGGTATACTAAGTTCTGTTTCTTCAAGTGTTTTTCATTTTATGAAAAAGAGTTGTGAGTTTTGAAAATTTGTGTTTGATTGGTCACGTGAAGTTTGATTCTCGAGGGTGCTTAACTATGAACGTTTGGCCGGAACTAAGTGAAAAATATTTCAAGATGTCCGGGTGTCAATGAGTGAAAGTGCTAAGTAAAGCCCTATGTCACATCATGTGACTATAATGGTGTCCAGGTGTGAAGTCATACAAATATTTCATAGTTTTTGTGTCAAATTTAGTGAGAAATGATCGATAGAGGTACATATTACATTGAAAGTAGAATACATCTGTACAAATTACATGGTGATTAATCTTAAAATCATGTATCAAAACTAGATAAGTCACATAATGGAACAATTGATGGCCTTCCATGAGCACATTGGAAAGGTAGTTTGCAGTTTGAAAGTTCTTTTATCAATTGCTCACATTCACTATTAGTTAACTTCTTCCCAAACATTATAGCTGACCTGCAAGCCTTGCTATTTAAAACATCAATTATAATCGATGGTAGCGCTTGAGTAGATGACCACCAATCATTGGACAATGACTTTAATTTGGAATTGTCATGTAGATCATGGAGGTATTGGCTAAAGCACTTTTTCAAAAACTTTCGGTCTATGTCGATTTTTTGGATTAGTATCTCTGGAAGGTGGGTTATTGTAATTGTATTCCCTTCTTTTGAACAATATTTGATACCCCATGTATTACACTGTTTCTCGTACTGTTTAAATAGCTCAATCTCCATATTGCTGTATTCTAGATCGAATTCTTGATCTTCCAAAGCAACCCCTAGATCGTAAAATGGATCTCTAGCAGATTCAATAAACTGTCTCAACCATTGTTCGACCTTTATCCGTTCATCACATGCGTGCTGGTCGATAATGAATAGTCTTGGTGAGTGTTCTAATGTCTTCACCAAAATAAATTTGGTATCAACCTGTGAAATTACTTGACAATGTTGTAAAATTTCTCTCGATACGCTCACCTCAATTGTCTTCACCAAAGCATTTACTTCATCCGTCACGCCATGTTCGTCACAGGAATGTGTCTTCTTGTCCTGTGGCCCTCGGTGAGACTCAAGTATTTTACTGAGTGCCAAAGGTTTAAATGAGCTCTGATGTTCGGTCTCTATTTTTGACGGTTGGATCCCTTTAATCTCTTTCTCACTAATCCGTCCCATCTTCACCTTTGAATTCAATAAAAGTTCCACTTGGGAATTAGATAGGGTATTATCAGAAATTTTCAATTTCTTCGTTGAAGGCTGATGGTCCTCTTGAATGAATTTAGGAGTACGTATTTTGGTAATGTTATAATTATTGGTTCTCAAAAAGCTCTTCATAACTCTCATTATTAATGGTACAATTACATCAAGGTGTTTTGATATTTCAATCTCTTTACTAGGATCTTGAAGAAGATCAGAGACTGACATTGGACCCTCAACCAAAATCAAAAATGTAGGAAATCTAGAATAGGGAGAACCAACTGAACTTGCTGACTTAGTTGGACTTTTACCCTTCTTTGGTGATGTCTCCATTCGTGACATTGAAGGAACCAGTATATCTGAAAATAATCCAAAATCTGCACTTGTAAATAGTTTGTTGATATCTTTTATTAAATCAGGATTTCTCAAGATTCTATTGTTCCATATTATAAACTGGTATGACTTGGATTGTGTGGGTATCTTCCCTATTATTGCAGTTACCTTATATTCTTGATAACTGGCCTGTAAATGTTGATGATGGTGTTTCAAAGATATTCCATAGATAGAATTAATCAGTGATATAACGTTTTGATGGAATGACATCGATGCTGTGCCATCAATCTTGCAAATAAGCTCTCTATGACCATTTTTCTGTTTATGAAGTGTCAAACTAGTCTTGGGGCTTCCAATGGTGCACTGAAGTGCTATATTTCGGATACTTTCAAGAGGTTTATATGATGGAATCTTTTCTGCTTGAGACTGGCGAACTGGCAAATTGGAAAACAACCCCTGAACAATCACAATAGTTCCACTTTTTCTTGGTCTCTCTGAATAGTAACGAGACTCCTCATCTAAAATTCTTGGTTCAAAAAGCTTCTTCGAATTGCTCATAGACATGACAAAGCAGGCATTATATTCAGTGGTTTTGGATATAATGGTCAAGCTAGATATGGCGGCTATTGAATGCAATGCTTGACCTCTAAACCCAAGGGTCCTTATCTTCTTCAATTCGTCTATTGATCTCATTTTTGATGTATAATGTAACGTACCAATTTTTGAAAGATCATCTGGTAAAATGCCATGCCCATCATCTTTGATCACAAACGATAACTGTTCTAAGTCAACAGAGACTTCGATATTCCCAGCCTCAGCATCAACACCTTATTATGTCAGTAATATTCAGCAAAGTCTAAAAGGTTTACCTACTATTTTGAATCACCTCTCTCAAAGCATCTGCTAACGAGCTTATCACAACTTGGGACTTGAGTAAGACAGACACATCGCCATCAAGTCTGTCAATTTTCTTGTATTTCTCTGGCATTTGATCATATGTTCAGAAACCTATTCATTGGTACTAGAGGCTCAAAGTATAACTTCATAAGGTTGGAAGCCTAAGGTCTCATAGGTGGTTGCTCACAGCTATAGATAAATATTTTGTGTCAGCGGTTCTGAGAAATAGATCGCGAACCAGCTCAAGCATCATATGGTAAAAATGTGAAATATCTCTACAAAGCAATGGTTAGCTTAACAGGTCGTAATATTAAATTGGTCTACATAGTATTTAGTCAGTCCCCCTTTCCAGGAGCCTCGTTCATCTATTATTTTAAATGCTCTACTCGACATAACGGTAAGATCCTAAAATCATCGCTTTGTCTGGTAATCTACCTGGTACAGGTATCAAAATCCTCAACTTTGTCTTTTCGTCATCAACATCAGTACTAGAAAAATAGTTAGTAATAATCTTTATAAAACCCACAAATTGATGTTACTTACACAACAGCAAATCCCAAGACACTGCTTCTCAGAACAATGTCTTCCTCATCTGTTTTATCTGCTTGGAGTATGGCTACTACTGAATTTTGCAATGTTGAGGATGAAGTCTCGACTTTTTCTAACAGTTTTGGAGTTTTAGTATCAGTCTCTTCCTCTTCTTCTTCACCAATTGGCAAGACCGATGAAATATAATTGTTAGTTTCTAAGAATGGTTTATACACACTTACGACAGTAAAGTCAACATGAACTGTATATGGAGACAAAACTGTCTTTGGTGTACCATAAAAGTATTCTCTAATGCTCTTTTGTTGACTTTGTCTTTGGAAAGCTTCGTCTCTCTCAACACAACCACCAGATTTTGGAACTTTCACGATAGTAAATTTTTCCTTAAACTTTTTTTTCAAATCAATAAATAATCGTTCATTTCCAACGACACAGATAATGTTTATTTCAAAATCTGAAACAATATCTTCAATCAATTGTACGTCTTTAATCTTTAAAGGTGGTGTATCCACTATCAGCCCAGACTTATTAACTTCTTCATCCTCTTGCATCCTACTGCAAACAGTAACTCCCAATCTGGAAACATTATGCTTATAAATTTTTAAATTCTCGTCAATTGTTTCTAAACCGTAATATCTAACTGTAGGTTGTTTTGGATGAAGTAGAGTTGGACCACTGGTATAAGACTGACCCCATCCATGCTCAACATCTAATATGTCTGATATTGGGGCCGCAGAGATACTTCCTGGAATTGAAAATACACCCTGTTAATCGTTAGTATTAGAATGATTTGGATCTTAAGCCTTGAATAAACTTACTTCATTTGGATTTAGGTTCACCACCATTGGTTGATGATCCATTTTGTTAGCATAACTCGCTAATATTTTTGTTAATGTTGTCTTTCCTGAATCTTTAGCACCCAGTATTAAAACTCTTGGTCCCTTCTTTGTCTTTTTAGCTTCAAATCTCAAATTTTCCAATGCAAAATGTAAATTGATATACGCATTCATTTGAGTTTCTTCTGATGTGTACTCAGAAGAAACTTTACCCGAATATTCTATCTTTGCACCTTCATGAGAATAGACTGCAGATTTTATACCTGAAAAGCTGTAATCATAGTCATTTGTGAGTTCTGTTCCAAATATTTCAGCAACACCTTCAAGCACCTTCAATAGTGTTAGCTCAACTCTTTATTTGCCGGGAAACCTCATTTCATACTCACTCTAACGGTAATTGTGTCTTCAAATCCAACTTCAAATCTCCATTCTGATTTCGCCCCAATTTCTATCTCTTCTTTCACAGGTTTTGTCTATAAATGTCAGTAATTATTAAGAATTGGGAAATCAGATATCAACTACGTACACTTTGATCTGTATTTTCAAATCCTGGAAGTGACATTCTATTAATATTAGGTATCTACCTTGTTGTTCTTCCCTCAATAATGGAGATATATTTTCGAAACGTCTGGTTCTAATTTTCAAATCCACAACATACCTAATTATAATGTTACGGGCACTCCATACATAATCCAAATGAGTGTACAACCTGAGTTTCAATTTTAACTACATAAATTATTTAAATCAAAGAAGAATCTCCATTTTTTTTGCTGCTTTTCTGCTCTATTCTGTCCCTTTGACAATTAGTTCAGGACCAGCCCTTTGTGCATATTCACTAAATTAATTGTTAGTATTGGGTCTTATGAAGTAAAAACCAAAATAACTTACGTCCAACTTCCATCGTAAACTTGGATTCCCTTTTTATCATAACCAATGCTGTCCAAGGCAGACTTCAATATACATGCTGTGACACCAGTTCCGCACATGACAATAGTTGGTTTTTCTGGATCAACTCCTGTGGATTTGACAAGTTGGAGTAACTCTTGAGGTTCCAAGAACAGATTGTCCTTCCCTAAAACTTTATTGAAAGGAAGTGATTTGGCTCCAGGAGCATGACCACTTGGAAGGCCTGGTCTTGGTTCTGGTGCTTCTCCTGTGAATCTATCATATGATCTTGCATCCAAAATGTTGTATTTATCCCTCAAGTCTTTATCAGAGACAATCTCTACAAATTGTTCAAAAGACAAAACAGCATCTTTATCAAGTCCTGGTGCCTTATATTCTGATACTTCTAATTCTTCTGTTGTTGAAAGCTGTTCAATTGGATACTTGTACTGGTCATATTTTGGGTAATTATTCAACAAATATACTTTCTTATGACCAAAAACTTGGAATGTCCAAGCAACTCTTGGAGCTGAAAAATTTCCCACTTTATCATATATTATGAGTCTGTCAGTCTCTTTGATTCCCAATTTTGAAACTCCAGCGTTGAATTCTTCTACTGATGGTAACATGTGTGGATATGGGGAACTGTTGTCCTTAATTGCATCCAAATCAAAAAACTTCGCATTCTCTAAACGTTCCTTCAAAAACTCAGCTTTAGGATCCCTTGGATTATTTGGCATATACCAGGATCCATCAATTGGGATGACTCTTGAGTCTGCTCTTGAACTACTCAGCAATCCTCTGAAAGAGATTGGAGACAAGAGCTGAATTGATTTAGACATACTTTCAGTGACTTTCTCGGACCTTTTATTGGATTAAAGTCACAGTAGATAACCCCTTTCACCAATGACTCGAGGATAAACTCTGAATTATTCAAAGAAAACTGAATCTACTCTTCGGTTTTAAAACCACAATTGGGTGCCTGGTGATAAAGTCGATTACGATGATAACAAATTGTACGATAAAAATCAAGATTTACTTTGATACGCCCACTCTTATACATTATTAGTCATTGCTTATGTAATACAATAACTCAAAACTCTTCTAATATGATTTGTAGGTTCAAGTGAGAAGTAGATAAAAATTAAAATAAGTAAGAGTCATTTTATGATATCGAATATTGGATATGTTCAACAAAAATTTGAAAAAATGGCAATTTTTGAACAATTATTTTTTTTTATAGTAGAATCGTTTTATAAATAAAGTAAACCAAGTCCATAAACTTTGAAAAAATATGTGAAAAACGTTAAATTTTTTAAATTCGAAAATACGTCTAATATAGCTGAGGAGAAGATTATAATTGTTGCCCTAGTGTTCTTTAAGGTTCAGGGCTTTCTACTGATATACTTTAAAGAAATACAAAAGCTCTTTTATCGATTAAAACACATGCATGGCGATCGTGAAGATTAATTGACTTTTGAAAACACGATTGCTCAGAAGAACAAAACGCATGAGGAATAGTAACCACATAGTGATATCACCTATACTTCAAACAATGTTATACTAATTGAAGATCATATGATTCTAGCATTTTGCTCATATAAATTTCGATTGGTTACTTTTAATTGTAATTTGTGACAAATCAGGCAAGTCATCATTCGTTTCCTAAAACAGATAATTTCCTAATTGGGGATATTTTCACATTTGACCGAATAGCCATATGACAAATTTCTTTTGGAAAATTTGATAGAAACGTTTTTAAAGCAAATGACAGGAAGCAAATTATATAAGTGAGAATTGACTACTTAGAATCTCAAATAATAAGTACTGGAATGATAAATATAAGGTGAATCATCAATCAAATAAAGAATCACTTCAGAATTAAGCCCTAGATCAAAAAAACCTAATTTCGAAAGACCTAAAGTCCATTTTACGAATATCAATATCATGAGCGATAACGGAATACCCACAAACATTAATATTTCTGACTATTTTGAAGTCAGACAAACTCAATATGGTAGAGCATGTTTTGCAAAGAAAGATATACCTGTTGGGGTCGATATTTTAACTACAAGTTCACCATTTGCTTCTGTTATTCTACACGAATTTAGAAAAGAGGTTTGTGCATCTTGTTTCCACTATGAATATGGGAAATATTGTAAATTTAAAATACCTTCACTTTCAAATTCAACTAAAAAGAATTTTAAAGGTGCTGGTCTTTGGTTTTGCTCAGAAAACTGTATGAACTCATGGTTGGAGTTTGACAGTACCAATCAATTAACTGAAATTTATGAAACCTTGTTAGAATACTATCAAATGAAAGCAAAGAATCCAGTAGAAGAGACTGAATATAATCCAAAAATCACAAAAGAATTCATAGAGAATTTCTGGAATGATATGAAGGATTGGGAGTTGAAGATTTCAAAAATGAAGAAAATCAAAACATATGGGAAATTACCATTTTTGAACGAAGATGAATACACTGGGGCAAGATTTATTGTTTCTGCCCTATTTGACATGTACCAAAATCATAAATCCTTGCCATACTTTGAAGAGCTTCAGTCTAATGAGTTACAAAAAACTTCTGAATTCCCGGTATTGCTAAGATCTCAAGGATTAATTTATCAATTTTTAAGAATTATTTTGCCAGATTATTTGCAACCTTACTTAACTATTGAATCTTTAAGATTAATATTTGGTCGTGAATATGGGAACTCATTTGGTATTTGGCAATTGGTGGGTGATTCATCAACTGAGAACAAGGAATTTTTAGGATATTGTATCTTCCCAGAAGCTTCTTTTTTCAACCATTCATGTCGTCCAAACTTGAAAAAAATTAGAAAGGGAAATAGAATGATTTTCCAAAGTATTGATAGCATTGAAGAAGGCCAACAAATGTGCATAGATTATTTCCATATTCTTGATGAACCATTCCTTGTTAGACAGAAAACATTACTAAAAAATTGGTTCTTTCAATGTGCCTGTGATAGATGTTCAGAAGAACTCAAAAACGAGAGTTGTCAAGCAAAGCCTCCTCTAAAGCGGATTTACTAACACTGAATGCTAAAAAATGTTAGTTAACTAATCACACACAAAGCATATAGCTTATTTGCATAATACATACATGATAAATTAGATAGAGAAGATTCTGTAGTTCTTTTTGCTCGACTGTCTTTTGAGACAGGAGAATCGTTAAATCTAATACTTTCAAAACCTTGAGGAGATTCATCGTCATCATCATCATCAGAGTCATTGAATGTTGGCGGTGGTTTGGCAAGAATTCTGGACCTGTGCAAAAAGACAGATTCTTGATTGAAGTTGCCAGTTGAAGAGGACGACGAATCTGAGTCTGAATCAGAATCAGGTTGGTAGTCATTATCGAATGTCTGATGTGGACTAATCTCTCGCTCATCATACTGTGGATCAAGCTGAACAAACTTCGGTACATGTCTCAATGGTTTCGGTTGTGTTTCAAAAACATTAAAACTCTTTGTTGATGCTGATAGGTCTCCAGTCTTATCGGTCTCTACCTCTTCAATATCATTCAATGTATCATCCTCCCTTATATCTTCTTTGATTGTCTCAGCTGACTGTACACCCTTTTGTATCTCGCTTTTCAATTGTTCTAATTCATGTTCATAAAGCCAATATGCCTGTTGTTGAAGAAATGAAACTGGTACACCAAATTGATCAGACCTTGGTAGGATTAGTATGCGAACTTCATATTTGCGAACCTATACAGATTACTTACAACCCATTCCCTAACAAACACATTAGTATTGAGCAATTGTCACAATAACTCTTCATACTTACAGTCAACCTCGCTTCTTTTCGACTTGGACAGAACTTTCCACAGTCTTTGTTCTCGTTCCTCACTCCAGTTCACCTTGTTCTAAAGTTAGTCCTCCACATGCCACAATTGGACGAAGTCCAACTCACATTCACAGGGTCTACGAACCCTGCCCGATCAATTGGAATCTTGATATAGACTGTTTTCCTAGACATCACCCTTAGTTCGAAATCAAGCCGATGCAATCAGACAATATAACTGAATTACTTTGGCTTTGACATGATTTGATCAATATTCGCGAAATTTGAAACCATTTAGACTTTTAGCATTAATGTAAACATAAGTCATCTCAGCTCTACAATAGCAACGGATAAATATTCATTATAATTAATAGGTCAAAATAATGCTTTGATGCAGAGGAAGAACAGAGAAGACTTCTATGCAACAAATACAGATTCTTCTGCCGGGGATGAGTTCAAAATCCAGATAAACACATACGATTCGTATCAAGTTACGCCATCCATCTTTGACAGGTCATATCCTCCAAACGGTGATGATTCTTATTCTTACTACCAAGTGCCAGTGGTGAGGGTGTTTGGGTCTATACCCACGGGGCATAATATTCTTGCCCATGTCCATGGTGTGTTTCCATATTTCTATATTCCATATGATAACCAGGATTGTTTCAAGTTTCAGAAACTATTGGAAGTTGCTGTTGCGACTTCCTTGAGCAGAAAGAAGAAGGATTCAAATGAAGAAGATGAAGGAGCAGACGATAAAAAGGTTTTTAAATATATTGCTCATGTGTCTGTCTGCAAAGGGGTCCCATTTTATGGTTATCATGTTGGATATCAAGCTTTCTATAAAATTTATCTTTTAAATCCATCCTACTCAAATAGGCTGGCAGAGCTGTTGAGGGATGGAAAAGTGAATGGGAAAAAGTATGAATGCTTTGAAGCTCATATACCTTACGGTCTTCAGTTTCTGATGGACTTTAATCTATTCGGCTGTGGTTGGTTGAGGTTGAACAACTTATACATCAGGACTCCTATTTTGTATGACGATTCACTGAAGACCGAAGAGCTGGTTGATTATCTTAGTGGATTTCAGCCCACTGACGCAGAAAGACATTGCTATAGTGCTTTGGAAGTTGACTTGTGCGCACAACACTTGTCAAACAGGTCAGATCTTAAACAGAGAGACCTACATCATGATTTTATTGAAAAATTTAATCCTCCTGCAACGGATATTTATGTACAGAGTACACGAGATTTATGGAAAGATGGTGACTTTCAAAGAAAATTGAAAGGTGAGGCAGAATACTCTACACCTTCATCTACAGCTAGAAACCCAAATACGAGATGGGTGGAAAGCGACGAACATGCAGAGTTGTTTGAGTACGCAAAGAGATTGAATGGTGATTGTCAATCAGATTTCAGTAATTTTGTCAAGAAAGATGCCTGGATCGATGACCTGAAGACTGCATTTGAACTAGTTTCAGAATTATTCTATGAACCAGAGTTTGACATACCACACGAACGAACTGCTGAAACAGTTAGCGGTGGAGATACATTTGAAGATGAGGATCCCAACAATTTTCTACTCGATGTAAATGAGGACGTAAATTACGAGCAAAATGACGACCGTGCAATTTTTGATAACTTTGAGGCTGATGAGAATGGCATACAAAATGGCAATGACTTGATACCTTTCAATTTGAGCCAAAGTCCTGAAAGTAATGAGTTTTTTTCAAACGAATCCATTGAAGAATTTACTGTCAATGACATCTCTGATATTCAATTAACGCAGAACTTCAACACAAGGTTTTCACTGAAAAGGAAACATTGTATTGCATTTGAGTCTTCACCTTCTCAAGTGTTGCCTAAGAACAGATTTAAAAAAGTTGGTCCATTGAGATATGTCTACAGAAATGCACCACCAGGTAATTTGGATTTTGAAAGAGCTGGGCTACCTCAAATAAACTATAATGACCCCTTTTACATGGACGAGGTCCCCAAGGCATTTGTATTTGGTGGGAAAAAGTTTAAACTTGAGTCAAAGGCACTTGAACATTTGCCAACTCCTGAAGTTCACGGCGAGTCTATTTCCACTGATCTATTTGATAAGACAAATGTTAGGTCAAAGTTATTTAAGAAGTGGAGGTTTACTAAATCCCCCCCTACTTACAATAATGTCAAGGAATACATGTATGGAAGTCAAATCAAGTCTCAGATAGGAGTTACCCAAAGACACAAGTATGCAGCTCCAAAAACTAATGAGAGACGGCCTGATGGGTCGAATCATATGACAGTTATGATTGTGGAAGTTCATACCAATACCAGGGGTGACTTCAAGCCGGATCCCAAATGTGACGAAGTGAGTTCGATTTTCTGGAGAACAATGAACGGTTCAGCATACGAAGAAGGTGCCTTTCTTCAAAATTGCCCTCAAAGGATACCGAAACTTAAGTGTCGCCTATTTGAAAACGAACTAGATATGTTTGAGCAATTCTCAGAATTTGCCAGAGGGTTTGACCCAGATATCATCGCTGGCTATGAGGTCAATTCATCCTCATGGGGCTACCTCATCGATCGATCTAGAGCTATGTACGATTTTGACTTTGTCCCACAACTATCTCGTGTTCATTTTAAAAGTCACAGTAAAATGGGTGATCACTGGGGTTATACACATACATCAGCTATAAAAATTTGCGGGAGACATGTTCTAAATATTTGGAGACCTCTTAAAAAATTAAATCTGCTGAAGTATACCATTGAGAATGTTGCTTATCATGCTTTACATGAACGGGTTCCGCATTACACAACCAAAACACTTACAGAGATGTTTCAGAGTGATTTTTTATCGCTAGTTAACCATTATTTGAAAAAACTTGAGATAGATGCAAGATTAATTGATACACAAGAGCTTATAACAAGAGCTGCTGAAGAAGCCAGGCTTATTGGTATCGATTTATATGACGTGTACTACAGAGGATCACAATACAAGGTGGAATCATTTATGGTGAGAATGGCCAAATCTGAAAATTTTATGCTTTCATCACCAAGCAAGCGCCAGGTTAGGAAACAAAAACCATTGGAATGCATACCACTGGTTATGGAACCAATTTCGTCATATTATAAGAGTCCCTTGGTGGTTTTGGATTTCCAATCATTATATCCTTCAATTGTTATTGCATATAATTACTGTTATTCCACTTTGTTGGGCAGACTGAGAAACTATTCTTCAAAATCAAATCAAATAGGGACAGGGTATGTACAACACCCTTCTGGGCTTTTGAAGTTACTCGAGAATGACATTACTCTTTCACCAAATGGGTTGATGTTTGCTAAATCATCAGTACGGAAATCATTGTTGGCAAGGATGCTCGAAGAGATTCTTGATACAAGATTTATGGTGAAATCAACGATGAAGTTTTTAGATGAGAATCTGAAACAGCTTTACCACAGTCGTCAACTTGCTCTAAAGCTGATAGCCAATGTTACCTATGGGTATACTTCTGCTTCGTTTTCTGGTAGAATGCCATGCTCAGATATTGCTGATGCTATTGTTCAAACGGGGAGAGAAACCTTGGAAAAGGCTGTAGATCTGATTGAAGGTGAATCAAGTTGGGGTGCTAAAGTTGTCTATGGAGATACAGATAGTTTGTTTGTTTATTTGCCAGGAAGAAGTCGAGAAGATGCATTCAGGATTGGGAAAGAAATGGCGGATGCTGTAACGAAGAGCAATCCTGATCCAGTGACTCTAAAATTCGAGAAAGTTTACCATCCATGTGTATTGATGGCCAAAAAGAGATATGTTGGATACTCTTATGAAACCAATGATTCCCCCGTGAAGTTTGATGCGAAAGGTATAGAGACTGTGAGAAGGGATGGGCATCCTGCTCAGCAGCATATTGTTGAACAATGCTTGAGAATCTTATTTGAAACCAATAATGTATCTCTCATCAAGGAGTACGTACAAGATCAATTCAACAAGATTACATATAACAAGGTTTCTATCCAGGATTTTTGCTTTGCTAAGGAAGTGAGAATTGGAACATACAAGATGCCACCTCCAGGTGCTGTAGTAAGCACTAAGAAAATGAAGGAAGATGCTAGGGCAGAACCTCAATATAAAGAAAGAGTCCCCTATGTCATTATACGAGAAACTGGGTCAATTTTAAGAGAAAGGGCAAGATCTCCAGAGGATTTCATCAAGAACAATCATACACTAGATGCTGAATATTATATTGTAAAAACTTTGATTCCACCTTTAGAGAGAATTTTCAACTTGATGGGTGTTGATGTTAAACCTTGGTACACAGAATTACCAAAACCGGCAAAGAGAAGCTCAATCTACAACTCTTTATGTCTCTCATGTGATACGCCAACCAAGTCAAATTTATGTCAGAATTGCAAAAATAACGAACTAAAGACCGTGTTAAACTTACAACAAAGAATGAAGAAGATAGAGATGAAAATGGAGGATTTGTTAACTGTTTGCAGATCATGTTCTGGCCACTCTGTTGAATGTGAGTCTCATGACTGTCCTGTTTATTTTGCAAGGGTGAAGGAAGGAAAGAAGCTTGAAGAGGCTGTAAATAATAGGAAACGACTCAAAAAGGAAATTGATTGGTAAAATACATGTTGATTACGAATATAGTTTCAAAAAGTTGTAAATTTGTATTCACTATCAAAGTGACTAATTTTATTCCTTTGAGATCAACTCAACAGCTTTTGCAGCAACGTAATGATCTTCATGATCTTTCAATCCACTAATGGTGATGACTGCGATGATGGTTTGTTGAGCAGCAGCAACGTAAATAGGGAACCCACCACCATAAGTTGTGTAAACAGTTGGATCCAAATCTCTTGATTTTAGAGTTCTTCCTAATGATTCAAATCTTTTACCAAATCTATAACTACTAGATCCAAATCTCAAGACAGTATTTCTCTTCATCTTGATCCATTCTTCATTATCAGGAGTGATTCCGCCAATTGCTGTTCTAAAAATGGTTGGACCTGAAGCTAGAGTGATGTCAATAACGACTGAACGACCAGGGAATTCAGATTCAGAGATTTCCTTTGCCTTAAGACCCAATTCGAAAGCAACCTTAGCATCAAAGGTTTTCAAGTAGTGAGATTCTTCGGCAGCTAGTTTTTCCAAGTCAATTGAGGATGACATTATGAGGGACTTGAGTGATTGTTGATTTTGAGGTTTGCTAAGACGAGAGAGAGATTCAACTTTTTGTGACAAATCTCGAAAAGTTCGCGATTGCCGTCGGCCATGAGCAGAGCGAGATTAGATCTGAGTATAGTTTACAGGTTTTAAGTGTTTAAATAGGTTGAAATCTCATTTCGGTGATGTTATATACAAAGAATAGCTTTAAGTTTAAAGTCTAGTAGTCTAAGTTACTGTTGTATTCTTTCTCTAACTTTGATTTTTTTCATGTTCCTTTTTTGACACAAAAACAGAATTTGATTCTTAGGAGTGATGATTATGACAGAAATATTTTGTAGAGAGATATAAAGGAACTAATAATATATATAATATACATAGATACGCAGATTATTGATCTATCACTGCACATTCCAAAGACTTTGCTCTCAACTTAGCTACTAATCACAATTTGCACATTTATTCCCCAGAAAAGAAAGAAAACAAACTCAATAGAAGATGGATCATGCAGTTTTAATGCCAAATGATGTTGGTTTGAATGAATCAGTTCGCTCATCAAGATCAAGAATTGCATCTTTATCAAGTCTTTTAGGTCACGATTCAAGTTTCACCAAATCAGACAAGTTAGGCATTAGAAAATTGGCAAAGGCATGCTCAAGATCTTTAGCAGCATGGAATGATAATAGTTCAAAACGGACAAAGTCTGTTGAAAATTCAGAGGAGCCAACCACTTTACCAGACTATGAAGAGTCACAGAGAGTTCCATATCCAACTTTGTTCACAACACGTCGTGACAAGAAGATTCCAACCATTGAGAAAGATTGGAAGAATTATTTTGACCTCAATGACAACAAATCAAGACACAATCTGGTTTTTCATCCAGCTCCTACTACTGAAGATGCATTTGACACAACAAAGATGAAGGCTTCTATTAGTAGATTTATTGAGAAGAAATCTAAGGCAACAATAATTGAATCAAATGATAATATTGTTACACTTTATGGAGATCAAAAACCAACTTACAGCACTATAGAAAACACTGTCGGTAGAAGGGTAGTCCAGATCAAGGACTTTACCTCGTTTGTTAGTTTGAAAGCTGTGTTGTCCCAAATTAGCGGTGGTCCACTTGAGAAAACTGTACTTCTTTATAGATCTGATGAAACCAATCAAAATTCGAAGCATCAATTAAAGAACAATATCTTGGAGTTGTGGTTTTTGAATCCTGAAGATGCTGAAAGCTTTATGCACTTCAGTTCAAGTGGGATGTTTCTTATAAATGGTCTTCACTATAACCCACAATGGGCTCCAGCAAATAATTACACATCTGATTTATTCCATGCTGAACCAAATGATGGTGTCAATGATGAAATGGTGAACAACGGTGCAAGTCGCTGTTTGATTTTAAAAAAGTTTATCAATAAGAAAGTGAAGTCTTCTTCATCGAGACATTATCCATCACCAAGATCTCATTTATCAGAGTTGAACGTGGATCAAATCTTTGCAGACTTCAGACAATTTGGAGACATTGTGGAAATATCGCCAGTAATCTCAAGGAAACTTTGTGTTGCAATTCATTTCTTCAGTACTGAGTCTGCAATTAGAGCTAAGAAGCTCTTTGAGGAGAAAGATTCTTCATTTCATCAAAAGTACAAAGAGTGGTCATTATGGTATGGTAAAGATCCGACTGACAAGCCTTGTATCAATATTTAGCCCCAACTATTTTGAAATAGAATGCATCATTTCTTCTTGATATTATTCGTAGAGCTCCAATCAATCTGATCAAGTGGGTTTTAATAGAATCGACTCACTGGTTTAGACGTTGATTTGGTTGAATTGTTGTGCTTGCGAAAAAAGGCATCTCACGATTTTTAAGTGAGAATTGAGCTCAACTTCAACCACATTTATACCCATATTAATACTCGATTCTATTATGATTTCAAGCCATTGTCCAATGATCAGACCACCGATTCTACGGTCCCAGATTTGTTTCAACTCTACAGCTGCATCTCAACTTTCACAAATAACAAATGAGAGCTTTCTCAAGGCTTTAGAGTCGAATCCGACACTTTCCAGACTATGGCATATGAAGCATGAAACTCCAGATCCAGACACTATAAATGCTAATACGACGCTTCCTATAATTCTGCGAACCAAACCTGCTGTGTTTGAAGATGTCAAGAAGGCTAATCCTGATTCCAGTGGGACTGGGTTGAAAGTTAAGCAATATATTGGGTATGCGAAATCGATTATTCATTTCTATAAAGTTGGTGTGCAGAACGTATGGAGAAATAAAACCTTGGTGAATGATATCAAAAAAAAGTACTATGTTGAGACTGTTGAGCAGAATGGTGCTGTTGTGAAGAGAAAGTTGAAGAATGGTGATGATGCTGTGAATATTCTTGGGGCATTAGAATCAATGGAAGTTATTGAGCAAGAAACTTTAAGAAGTTTAAAGAAAACTACAGTGTTGAATTTAACTAGAGGTGAATTACAAACTATTTTAAGAACTGAAGAGGATTTTTTCAAAATACCATTATTTGCATTAATTTTATTAATTTTTGCAGAAACAACTCCAATAGTTTGTTATTTATTCCCTGAAATTGCTCCTTCAACATGTGTATTTCCTGGACTTTTAAAGAAAAAATTTAGTTCTTCAATAACAGCATCAAAGAAACTTAAAAATTTAAGACTTGAAAGATATTCAGATTTTTATAACAAAGGTGAAATTCCATTCCAAAGTGTACATAAATTACCACATGATGAATTGAGATTATTAGTGGATACTCAAAATTTAAAATCAAGATATGTACCAACTGTACTATATCCCGTTTCAATCTTGCGTTCCAGATTACAACAACACTATAATAAGATCAAAGTGGATAATTATTTTTTGATCAATGGATCACAGGGGAATAATGTTTGGAGTTTAACTAAGAGTGAATTGATAAGAACATGTTTAGATAGAGGACTTATTGATCTTTCTAAAGATGATTTAAATCATATTGGAGCACATGATTTAAAATTAAGATTAGTTTTCCATTTAAGTTTCTTTAATGAGGATAAGAGTATTGGGAACGTTGGTGTTTTCGGTATAAATAATCTTGGATTGGATTCTATCTTTTTTAAAAATTTAGGTCATGAAGATGCTCATAAGTTGTATGGATTATGGGGGAAGGAGCATAAAAAGGATACTTAAAAAATTCTGTATATATATAATCTACATTATAAATTGTTGATTTTTTTATTAGATTATTAATGTAGTCAGGGAATATATAATCTGTATCTTGTATGATCAATTGTTCGTTAACTAAAAGAAATATGTGTGATTGAAAAAAAATAAATAAATAGATTGTGTTGTAGCGTGTCGTAACTTCATTATTTCTTATTTGCATCTTTATAAGTTTGTAAATGAGCATCTTCATCTTTAACAAATGTATGATGATGTCCTGGAGCATGTATAACTTCATTTTTATTATTCATTGTACAAGAATTGATTGAACTAAACCATTCATCTTGGAAAACTTCATTTAATGTAGCTCTTTTCTCAGGATCAACAATCAACATTTTAGAAATGATTGGTCTTGAAGCATGTGGTAATAATCTCATTAATCTATAAGGACCATGAATGGTACGATGATGAGGTTTTTGTTCACCTGGAGGAGAAGGTTGGGAATTATTTTTATGATGTATTAATTCTTTTTCTTTATCACCACCATTAGAATTAGATTTTTCACCACTTGATGCCGTTGTTGTAGTTTTTTGATCATCATTATTTTCAATAGTTGTATCATTTAATACTTCTGTTATTTTTTCAACTCCTGTATTTTCTCCTTGTTCTCTTTTAGCTTTTTCTTCTCTTTTTTTAGCTAATAATTGTTTATGTTGTTTTGCAGATAATTCATAATCATGTGGTGCATCATCTTTCATACAATATAATTTATAAGAAGGATCTGATTGTTTTGGTGCTTTCCATGGGAATCTTTTCAAAGTCATACAACAATATATTATTGCAATTGACCATATATCAACTGGTTGAGGATCATATTCTCTTTTAGTCAGAACTTCTGGAGCTAAATAAGGATCTGAACCAACAACTCCATGAGCTTTAACTATATGATCTTCAAAAGGATATCTGAAAACAACAGCTGAACCAAAATCAATTAATTTAAGAATTCCATCTTTTGTAACAACACAATTATCTAATTTTAAATCACGATGTGCAAGACCCATTTCATGTAAATATTTAACACCTTCAGTCATTTGTTTTAAACAACAATTTATTTCACCTCTAGTCATTTTCCCACTCATAACAACAGCAAAGAAATCAATTGGACAATATTCCATAACTTCAAAATAATGACCATTTTCATGAGCTATATCTAATGTTTGTATTATATTTGGATGATGTAAAGTTGAACCTATACAAAATTCAGCAGTACATTTTTTAGCATAATCTTTTGCTTGTTCACCAGGTTTTCTTGGACGAAATTCTTTAACTGCAAATGTTAATCCATCTGAAGGTCTTGTTAATAAACGAACTGAACCACCTGCACCTGAACCCAATATTTTACCTAATTTCCCATATTTTTGTACAAGTACACCATCTTCATCGAATGGATCATGTTTTGATAATGATATAGTACTTGCACTTCCATTAACTGGTGTTCTAGTTCCTGTTGGAGTACCAGGACTTGAATGTTTTTTCATAGAAGGTCTGAAAAACCTTTTCAACTCTAACATTGAATGATGATGTTCTTTATGGTGATAATTCAGATCAACGGATGAATTGTTTTTAGATGATGAAGGTGATGAATGTTTATGATCATTGTGATCTTCTGAATCTGTTATATGTGGAGAATCTATTTGATCTGAAGAATCGGAATCATGCTTCCCTAGACTTATTCCAAAGAAAGATCTTCCCTTAGAATTACTAGGACTCCCAACTCTACCCTGTGATGAGCTAGAGTTGTTACTGTGCAGTGTGAATCTTTTGGGCATTATTATAATGAATCTAATGGACGTTCTATTGTTGACTTGTGGTTATATTTTGAATAAGTAATGAATTCAGCGGCATATAAGGGAGCTTATATTGGTTTTAATAGTTGATAAGACCAGTTATAGAATCGTTATTTGTTTTGGAACTTATGGAAATGGTAGCAAACCTGTAGGTATTAAATCTATTATTGATCTTGTGAGCTTTGTGGAGAAGTGTTCTCAGTGTATAGTTGACTAAGTTATCTTTTTCCCTATTGACCAAATATTGAATAACTGTGGGTCCAGCAATCAGTGAGCATCAAGCCATGAATATAAATAAGTAGAAGTATAGAATAGGTTTAGTCACCACAACTATTTAGTTTTTTTGTCAATATTTGATTCTTAAGTCACAAAAATTATAACAATATTAAAACCATCTATTGCCGTCTTAGCCGCTCATTAAATTTGGTCCCTGCCTAGAGGCTGCCTAGCGCTAGGCTCACCCGCTGCGATGCCTGGGCCCAGGCAGAACCAGTCCAGGCTCGCTCGGCTCAAAGTCTCCGGAGAGAGGAGCCATTTTTTGCCTGTGCTGCGTTACCGACGAGCTGTGGCAGACAATGAAACCCACGAGAGACCCTTTTGAGGAGCCCATTGGGCGTGCCTTTTGGAGGGAGAGTGCGAGAAGGTGATGGTGGTTGGTGTCACGAGGGAGAGATGGTACGGTATTCTGGCTTTTTCTGGGTGGTTCAAGGCCCAGATGGTGAGAGAGTCTGGTGCTGGTGATGATGATGATGATGTATAGAGGATAATCATATTGCCTCGTAAAAGCTCAGATAGTGAGCTCCGGGCTCGCGAAACATACAATACAATAATCACACATCTGATGGCCGAGTACTGGCCCCTGGGATTGATTGAATGGGTGTCGATTCTACGAGATCAGTCAGGCAACGTGATGGCTGTAGGAGTATAGCTAGAAGAGCATGGATGAGATTGTTCTAATGTTTTGGAAACGGACTCCATTAGGTATTCAATTGGTTCCAAATGCGATTTATATCAAGCACCCCAACTCACACAATCCAAGCAACAACCAAACCAATATCCCCCAGAGCACCAAACACCAATATAATCCAATAACTAATCAATAGTCAAAGGTCAATTTATCTGATTCAAAACGGCCTGTCAAATTTATACTGCCCTCGTAATTCAGCATTAAATAAAACATCACATGACTACCAAATCCCCGTATTTCCCCTTTCTGTTTGTTTTCATTTTTGAACACATAGGTAAACATTTCAAAAAGTACTTTGGCGTATAGAAGCATATAAAGTTTGTGTCACAGGCATCATTGGGACCATTTACCTTGAACATTGAGATCCACTGGACTGAACTCAAGATGTCACTCTTGTCCCAAAAGCAGAAATCAGATCTCAACAACTCCATACTGAATTATCTCAAACCATTAGTTCC
Source organism: Hansenula sp. Y91-04 (assembly GCA_037042445.1). Classification (NCBI taxonomy): domain Eukaryota; kingdom Fungi; phylum Ascomycota; class Saccharomycetes; order Phaffomycetales; family Wickerhamomycetaceae; genus Hansenula; species Hansenula sp. Y91-04. The sequence goes on along the minus strand of JAXQKK010000053.1, from coordinate 423,023 downwards.
CCAAGATTTAGTAGAAAATTTACAATCTGAGTTAAAGATTGATGAATTAAAAGATGATAACGAACTACTAGTAAAGAAGTGGAATGCAATTATACGGCTCCAGAAGAAGATCATAGACCTTGAATCACAAGTTGATCAATTATCCAAACAATCTACAAATTCTTCATATCTAAACATAACTACATCGAATTCAAATCTTGTAAAGTTGAGTTGGGCTCCTTCCAAAGTAAAGAAAACATTAAACAATCAAAGCTCAGTGACTTCCGTGGCAATACATCCTACACAACCCCAGTTAGTGAATGGTTGTTCTGATGGAACATTTACATTATGGAACTTATTAGATCTGGTACAACCAATTAATATTATTCATGCACATACAAAATCATTAAATCAACTAATCTTTTCACCAGATAAATTGGAGTTCAACAATAATAATCACGTTATAGTAACTTGTGGATCAGATTTATTTGTCAAAGTTTGGGATTCTGCAACTTGTAAATTATTAAGAACATTAACTGGTCATGATCATGTTGTTTCATCAGTTGTTTTCAAAGAAGGTTCAAGATATTTATTCACAGCTTCAAGAGATACTACAATAAAGATTTGGGATTTGACTAATGGATGGTGTGTGAAATCATTCGTTGGCCATTCGGATTGGGTACGAACTTTGGATTTAACTGCATCCGAATATTTATTATCAGGATCAAATGATCAAAGTATAAGGTTAAGTCATGCAGATTCTGGAACAGGATTAGGTATAATGATTGGACATAATCAAGTTGTGGAAACTGTTAAATTCATACCCACAATATCAAACAAATACGTTGACAAGTTAAACACATTAGATATAGGTGATGAAGAATCTTACAAAAAATTAGGATTTAAATATGCAGTAAGTGGAGGAAGAGATGATACTATAAAAATATGGCTTTTACCAATACCAATAGTAAGGCCTCATAACCATCCTATACCTTCTTCAAATCCTCAGGGGACTCTTATCAAAACTTTGATTGGTCATAAATCTTGGGTTAAAGATTTAACAATTCATCCAAATGGGAAATTCTTGATTAGTTGTTCAGATGATAAATCTATAAAATTTTGGGATTTAGAAACTGGTGATTGTATAAGAACTTTACAAGAACATCAAGGTTTTATCAATTCAATAGCATGGGCTCCATCAATATTTGAAAATCCAAATGATAGATTAACAGATGATGAAGTATTGATTAATGAAAGTATAAGATGTCTCTTTGTATCTGGTGGAACTGATCAATTAGTTAAAGTCTGGGAATAATCCACCCCACTACATATTCATAGACAAACAAAAATGATAATCTTTTATTACAAGATCAGAATTAAATGTAAGAAAAAATTATAATGATCTCTCTCTCTTTTTCTTTCTTTTGTTTTGTTTTTTCGCTTTTTATTTATATATGCACAAAATGACTTGATTTTAATTAAACTTCAACGTTTGACAATACGGTTTTGAAGCTGAATGGTTCGTACAACTTACCACCACCGACAAAGAATTTTGACATACTTTCAACCCAGTGCAAACGTAATGAATGCAACATGGCAGAAGTACCCTCCATAATAACCAAAATGACAACAGTTAAAATAAACCACATACCAAATAAGAAAACAGTACTCAAGACACCAACTAATCCAGTTTTACTAAAAGCACCTTGGATAGTCATAGACCACAACACTGTAGATAATTGAGCATGTGCTAATGATAAGGCCCACAATCTTAAATATGAAGCTGTATGGGAAACAGAATTTAAACAAAATTCAATAGTATGAATAACTTGATGAATCATGATATCACCAAAATTATGACCTTCTTCTTCTTCATCGTCATCATCTTGAGCAGCTAACTGTTCAGGTTCAGCTGGTAAATCTTGAACAGCTTCAACATTATCTTGTAATTGTTGATATTGATGTTCTTTATCAAGTTTACGTTTAAAATACATTGGTTTCAACAATAATAACCATGGAACACAAACTAAAGCAATTAATAAAAGAACAACTTGAACTTTTTCTTGATGTGGATACAAATATTCCTCCACTGTGCCTGGTGATAAAAACATTGAAATCAACATATTTAATAAACCTGGAGCTGGTTTCCCAATAGCAATCCAATCAACAGACCATTTGTATACAATACAAATAGACAAGTAACCGAAAATACTTTGCATAAATAATAACCCTGGAATGAAGTTACCAATGACATCAATAGCTGAATGGAAATGAATATGGTTGACTAATGAAAATAGGTATGAATAGGTCATATGAATGAACCCCATTAAAATAGATAATTTCATCTTGTATGAATTTGTAAAAAGTAAAGCATTTTCAGTTCCATGCCATGCTGGATCAAGCCCAAATGGATAAGTACCAACTTTTTTAGCAAAAATTGTTTCACCAGCTTGATGCTCTGGCCATTCCCAACCTGATTTAAACAATGTCATTGATTTAGAAAATAAATCATTATAGAAAAACCCAGTAACCATTGAGAAAATACCCATTAATAATAAGATATATCTCCCAGAATAAGCCATATCAAAGATTTCATCTCTTTTTATACGTGCAATTTTATCTTCATGAATCACCAACATCAATGCAGCTAATGATAAAATGAAACCATGACCCATATCACCAAACATAATGGCAAACATGAAAGGGAATGTAACAATGGTTGGTAAACCTGGATTGACCTCTTTATATTCGGCAATACCATATGCATCACAAATGTTTTGGAATGCACTTGTAAATTTATTAGTCTTGTGATAAGTTGGTGGGGTTTTTGTTGTTTCTAAAGTATTAACAACTGAATTCAACCCTGATGAGTTTGTTGATAATACTTGTTTCACTTTTTCAATATCATTTGTTGGTACCCAACCTTCTGCGATAAGAGTTTTTCTATTGACATCATAATCGAAAAGATTTAATGTTTCATAAACGGATTTTTCCTTTGTAATCACAGCTGACCAATTTGATAATTCTGCACCAATTGCAATTAGTTCAGTGTCCAATGTACGGTTTGTTGTCTCCAAGACAGTATTTAAATCAGTTAAATTGACATTAACTTCATCCAATAAAACTTTTCTCTTATCTTCTCTGGAATCAATTTCATAAATATCGGCATCTAATGATTCAGAAATCTTTTTAATTCTTGAAATGATTTCATAACCATGTGAAAAAACAATGAAAACATTCTTATCAACAGGCTTTTTTAATTTTGGATCATAAATCGGATCATCGATTTCAACTGAACTTATAATCAAATTACCTCTCAAAACTCTCCATAAAATCTTTTCCAAAACATGGATTTTAGATCTTGGAATAACACCAGTAACAAAGTTCTCACTTCCTGTACCCTGTGTTTCTATATCTTGATCTTCATGAAGACTACCAATGTCAGTTGTCTTTGAAGCATTGCTGAAAAATTCACTAGCACCTTTCAATACATATCTTAATTGTTGTAAATCTTTCTTACGGGTTTCCAAAGTTTCAGATGAATCAATCAATTGATTTAACCTTTGTTCCAACAAGGTTGCATTTTCAACTTTTTCGTCAATATCGCTTGGTTTGGATGGCGGTGAGAATTGTTCATCTTCGATATATGGTGCAGGTTTTTGTTCAATGTCACGATTAGCCAATTCTGTTTGGAAAAATCTATATTGTCTTTGAACATTGTCCAAACGTCTTATTTCATTAACAAAAGATCTCTGGAAAGTGTTGACTTTGGAATTCAAGTCCCTAAATTGAACTGTTCCTGATTCACCAAGAGCATAAACAGCATCTCTACTAATTTCAGAAGGGATATACAGTTGAACCAAAGACATATCCGCAGAGCCTTGGAAAACATTGTTAGTATATTTCTCGAATATAATTGAGTAAATTCATCTTATTTTGAGACCATTATGTTCATGTAAAGGACCTGATAATTCCTTATCAATAGGCCCCTCGAACCATTTTTGGCTTTCCAAAATAAAGCAATACTCTTTCCAACCTCCTACTCACGGAAAATGGCTTCTTCTGACATCTTGTCACTTCTCAGTACTCTTGAAACTATAACTGAGAGCTTTAAAGAATTCGAATTAACAAAACAATTGGAGGTCAAGTCTCTTGAGATGTTTCTCCCTTTGAAGAAGATTCCAAATTCCAATTGCAGCCAAAAAAAGTTGCAAACGGCCACGACCGAAGCTCAGAATTCGCGAAAGTTTACCCGGAGATCCATTTCGGATTATAACCTTTACTTATATATAAGCTCATCTCTTTGATTTGTCCTTGACCATCAACAGTGCCAGTGTGAGGTGAGATAGTCAGAGAGAGAAAGTTAGCTTAGATGGTTGAGGCAACTGGGTTCTTCACCCCACAAAGACGGATCCTATCGAGCGACGACATGGAAAAGTGGCAAACAGGCAAGACTCATGATGACATTGTACAATTTGTGACAGAATTGGCTGATTCAGTTGTGGGAAAGGACAATTCAACAGATTGTGAAGTTTCCCCAAATGTTCAAGCTGTGTTGGATATACTGGATGGTGTACTCAAGATAATAGAAAATCATCCTGTTGTACAGGATAAAAACACTTCAAGATTTGGTAAAGTAGAGTTCAGAGATGTTTACGATGAGATCAATTCAGAATCTGACAAATTACTGAAAACACATATACAAGAGTTGAATTCCATAAACGGAGATCCAACGGTTGAACTAACTGCATACTTTGACGAATCTTGGGGTAACAGAACCAGAATTGATTATGGATCGGGACATGAATTGAACTTTATAGCCTTCTTGTTATGTCTCAAGAAGCTTCAGATATTTGCTCCAGAGGATCACACGGCTATTGTTCTCAAGATCTTTAACAAGTACATATCGGTAATGAGAGTACTTCAAAAAGAATATTGGCTTGAACCGGCTGGTTCCCATGGTGTTTGGGGTCTTGATGATTATCATTTTTTACCATTTTTATTTGGTGCTGCTCAACTATCAACTCATCCAAATTTGCGTCCAAAATCAATACATAATTCAGATTTAGTTGATGAATTTCACACTAAATTCATGTACTTTGAATGTATACATTTCATAAATACAATAAAAACAGCTTCATTGAGGTGGCATTCACCAATGTTGGATGATATTAGTGCTGTTAAGACATGGAAAAAAGTTTCAGAAGGTATGATAAAAATGTACAAAGCTGAGGTCTTGGGGAAGTTACCAATTGTACAACATTTTTTCTTTGGTTCAATTCTTAAAGCTCCACAAGGTTGTTCTCCACCAAGGGAATCAAATTTACAACATGAGGATGATCATCATCATGATCACGACCCAGAAGAAGGATTGCCTTCTCATCAACATACATGGGGTGACTGTTGTGGTATAAAAATCCCAAGTGCAATTGCAGCTAGTGAGTCAAATAAAAATAAACCAATTCCATTTGATTAATCTACATCAGTTTTAAAACGTTCATGAAACTCGTTAACATTATATAGGATTTTTGCAATATATAAACATACCCAATCACCAACCGAATCTTAATTGAGCAGCAGTAAAGACTGGTGGTTTCCATATTAGTAGATCTGGGTTTATTGTACGTCTATTTTTCTTTTGGGTCTTTTCATACTGTGCAACTATTTGATCACTCAAATAAATAACATGTTGTCCTTTGAAATATTTCAACATTGAAAGTGTTTGTGCCGTGTGTAAGATGTCAGTTGTAGTCATGGATGTTCTCGAACTGATTTCATCAATTGTAACGTAATCACTATCATTTTCAATCAATAACTTGATCATAGTATCGGCCCAATAGGCTCTATAAGATAACAACCCCAAGTCTGACAATGGCTTCTCCGGAGAACCAACTTTGCCTTCTTTTTTAGACAACTCATATGAAAATTCAATCAATAGTCTCCCATACCCCATTCTCTGATATTGTGGTAATGTTAAAATACAAGCAAGATTATACCCTTCAGCAGATTCTTTTTCTTTAGAGAAATACCCAACCAAATGATGACCTTGTTCATCTCTTCTTGTCATACAATAAAACAAGAATGGGTCGACATCATAGTAAAGTGTTTTATGATCCAAAAATAATTTTGAAAACAAACACACATTACGACACCACGTTCTTTGTTTACGTCCATCAATTTCAAAAAATGAGACATAATCATCTCTATAAATTTCATTTCCTGGAGGATGTCTCAATGTACATTTTGCTCTGAATCTTTCAAATTGTTTTTTTGATCCAAAGAATTGTAATGTAAAATCATCAATATATATCACATCTTCTTCTGTTAATTCAACAGGATATGGAGAAAAATACCAAGGTTCAATCTCATGATTCCCCATAATGACTTTACTCAAGTTACGAACTTTTGCCACTTCACCAGAATTTTGTGCCATGGACCCACTAGTTCTTAATTTTTCAATCTCATCTTCTCTTGAAATTTCTTCATGCCTTATACCTTGAACATTCAAATTATCTAAATCCATAACATCATCACCCTGTGGAGGCACACTCGATGGAGTAGCTGGTGCAACAGAACTTTCCTTAGTATCTTTCTTCTTTTTCTTATTACTTTTACTTTGTGTTTGCTTTTTATTCGCTTGTTTATCTTTTTTCGTAGTGTCAGGCTTTGGAAACGTTACTGGACGAGAGAAATCTATTCTATCCAACTCGATCCATTCATCTAGACGCTTATTAAACTCTTCATAATGGACATAAAACACTTTTCTTCCCTTTTTGACATGGATAGATAACAAATCAGCTAATCTATATTCTCCCTCCTTCTCAACATAACATTTACAACCAAGCACTAAGTCATCCGGCTTGCAGATTTTCACTTCACCTTTGACCTGCTCAGCTGGAGTGCCTTCCTTATCAGGCGTGCTAATCCCCATAGTGCTAGTGTAGGACTTTGTTCACAAGCAGCTTCTTCATTATTTTAAACATTGATAGAGGTCTTTATATTTTGATTTTCGTTTCCGCCAAAAAAAAAAAAAACACAGACATCCAGACACCACAAATATAAACTACAAATGTATTATAAAAGTACAATATTCATTAATATCGCTGTCTATAGTTCTCTGGGTCAAATGGGATACCTGGATGAGACTCAGGTGTTGCTTCAGGGTTCTCTCTCCAAATTTTTATACTCTTATCGGCTTCACCCGTTATCAAACGCATACCTGTTTTATCAAAAGTACTTGTATAAATACCAGATTCTGATTCCAATGAGCCTGGCATTCTTGTTGTCTCCATTTCTTGAAACTTATGGCCAGACTTCCAATCATAGAAGCTTAGTGAACCATTATCACCACCACTGAAAAGGACATTGTCTTGATTGATGGATAATGTATTAATAATAGCCTCGCGATGAGGCACGAAATTTTGCATAAATGAACCTTCTGGGAATTTCCATTGTTTTATATTATCTGGTGAAGCTGTAGCAAATGAATATTCAGTTGGATGTAGGGCCAATGCCCTTATTGATTTCTTATGATGTGTCAAAACTGTTTGTGTCTTACCGGCAGCCAAATCCCAAAGTCTAATAGTTTTATCATTTGAGGTACTTATAATCTGTGGATCTGTTGATTGACATTTGATATTTGTGATTGGATTTTTATGTCCACTTAGAACCATTATACCAGTACTAGTTCTTATATCCCAAACTCTCACAGTGGAATCTCTACTTCCTGTGACCAAGACATCTAAAGTCGGATGTATATCTAAAGAATAAACCCCTGATAAATGTCCATAATAATCTCGTATCACTTTGTTTCTTTCCAAATCCCAGCATTTAACAGTTTTATCTTCACCACATGAAAACATATATGGATGGCGATCTGATATAGCGATGTCTCTCACAGCCATGACATGACCTGTTAATGTAAGCTTTAATTGACCAGAAGCCAAGTCCCATGCTTTTATCGTATTATCACTTGAGCCCGATGCAAACCATTTATTGTCCGGCTCAACAGCTAAAGTTCGCACCCATCCCTTATGACCACCAATGACTCTCATTAGCTTCCAAGGAGCATGCCACTCTGGCTTTTCGGGTATACAAAACTGTTGATCTTGTTGACGTTGAATTAATGATCTTGACGCATTATGCTGTACCGAAGTTGGTTCATGTAAAACTAGTTGACCATCGTTAGAAACCACTCCAGATGAACTTTGCTGTTGGGGCCTTATTATTATCGAGTCTTCAGCTTCTTCCTCTATTTCTAGTTTTGGTGCTGGTTTTTTAGTTTTAGCTCTTATTTTATCCTGTAAATACGTGGGTAGTTCTTGTGAGAACTTATATTCCTTTGCAAATTTTGTTTGAACATATTCACTTGTGCTATTGATGTCAGTATCAATTCTGTTTATCCTATAATGAAGTGATACGTACGATTCCTTATCATTGAATAATGATGATTCCGTAGTGTCGAATAACGCAGCAGTTCTCTCACGAAGCACATTGACTGCCCTCTATTTCCACAATGTTAGTAACTCTACACCATAAATCTGACCACAAGACAACATACCTCGGCATTATCAGTGAAGGCCATTCTCAAACACTGGCTTATTCAATCTCAGTGTGGTGCAAATGTTGATAATTATATTTGTATATTATTATTACTGTATACCATTTTTTTTTGATGCCCAGTGCTGCAAATCGCGAAACACAGCTAAAGAAAATTTATTTCAAGCATCTCATCGCTTCAGAAAAGAGTGCTCTGTAAGTCTTTTCGTAACTAGACTTCACACTATTCACAAGATGTCAGATGCTAAAAGGCCAGTTGAGAGCGATTGTGAAAGCCAGGAAGCCAAAAAGCAGAAGCTGGAAACTACTCCATCCTCGGGATCTAAGGGACTTGTCGAGATAGATGTTGGAATCACTAGTTATATATCACAAGATTTAGCTGGGTTTACCGGTACTTTGAAGCAGAGATATACTGATTTCTTAGTCAATGAGATAGACACCGATGGAAAAGTTGTGCATTTCCTTGATGATGGTATTCCAGACAAGAAACAACGTCGTCGTGAACGTAGAGAGAATGAGAGAGAAGAAGCCAAAGAAGAGCAGCCAAAGGAGGAACCAAAAGAGTTTCAACTTGATGCTTCTCACAGAATCAAGCTTTTGGAGCTTTTTGGTGAAGAAGATCTCACAAAAGTTGAAGAGCTATTGAAAAATGGTGCTAATTTTGAGTCATCTAAGGTGTTTGATGAAAAGAAAACTCGTGGAGAAATTCATCAATTGTTCAGAGAAGCTTTTGAAGGTAGAATAGAAACTAAAACCTCTGATAAAAACACTTTTAAATTTTCATTAGTCACAAAAAACTCAAGATCGTTTAAACCAAAGCAAAAAATTGATACAAGAGATGAAAATGGCGTTGAAAACTATGGATTGGGTCCATTAAAAGACTTTTTACATTTCAATTTATATAAAGAAAATAAAGATACAATGGAGGCTGCAAACCTTATTTCCAAGTTTTTGAGATTACAACCAAAACAAATAAGGTATGCTGGTACAAAAGATCGTCGTGGTGTTACAGTACAAAAAGTTTGTATTTCCAAGATGAAAGTTGAGCGTGTTAATTCATTAAACAGAACTCTACGTGGGTTAAAGCTAGGTGGATTCTCTTACCAAGATGAAGGGTTGAGTCTTGGTGATCTACAAGGTAATGAATTCTTGATCACATTGAGAGATGTGTTGAGTCTTGATCCAAACCAATCAGTTGAAGATATCATTGCAAAATCATTCCAAAGTTTAAAAGAGAATGGATTCATCAACTATTACGGTATGCAAAGATTTGGTACTTTTTCAGTGTCCACTCATACCATCGGTAAAGAGATATTGAAAGGCAATTGGAAAGCTGCTGTTGAACTTATCCTTTCAGATCAAGAATTTGTTTTACCAGAATCCAAGGAAGCTAGACAAGTATGGACTCAAACAAAAGATGTCAAAAAAGCCTTGGAGCTCATGCCTAGAAAATGTGTTGCTGAATCTTCGATCTTGAAATATTTAGTTACTGAGAAGAAATTCGAAGATGGTGATTTCAAAGATCATTCTTATTTCCAAGCTATCATGAAAATTCCAAGAAATTTAAGAATAATGTACGGACATGCCTACCAGAGTTATATTTGGAACTCTATTGCAAGTTTGCGTATTGACAAATTTGGTCTGAATGTCATTGCTGGTGATTTAGTCCTTGAAGATTCAGAAACAAAACAAGATTCTAACCTTCAAGAACAAGAAGTTGAAGCTTTTGAGGAAGACATCAGAACTGACAAATATCAAAGAGCTAGACCTATTACTGAAGAAGAAGTTCAAGCTAAAAAATTTTCAATTTATGATGTTGTTATTCCTACACCAGGTTTCGACATTAATTATCCTGAAATTTCAGATATCAAAGCCAGTTATAAGGAAATTATGGGTCAAGACGGATTAGACCCAGAAGATATGGTTAGAAAAGTGAAGGAGTTTTCATTTGCTGGTTCTTATCGTCAATTGATTGGAAGAGCAAAAGATCTAGAATATCATATAAGACACTACGAGGAACCAACTCAACAATTAGTATATACTGATTTAGATTTGTTGAACTTCAAGAAAAAAGAAGAAACTGTTGAACAAATTTTACCAGATAAAGGTGGTTCAAGAGTTGCAATCATTTTAAAATTTAAATTAGACGTTTCAGCTTACGCTACTATGGCACTAAGAGAAGTGATGAAAGCTGATACTAGTCGTCGTAGTGACATGTGTGATGTCAAAGTATAGATACTCAGTTACATAATGAATTATTTCAACTACATTTAATTTTCTTGTACAATATTTGTATTTCATAGTAGTAACCTGTATATGCTTTGAAAAATATTAATTCAATCACCAGAATGAGAAATCAAAATGAGTGTGATTGATGGAAAACTGGAAAAACACAAAACAATTGGGTGATAAGCATAGATGTATTTGGAGATGAGTATATTTACATTAATGAATTTGTATAGGTTCGTGGGTAAAACAACAAAAAAAGAAATCATGAGGGCATAAAAACAACAACGGAGTAATCATAGTAACTTCTTAATAGTTATCATCTCCATTATTATCTCCATTATCGTAATCAAAATCGTATCCAGGTCTGTATCTTCCCGAAGTTTTAGTTTTTCTTGATCTCACCTTGGTTGATTTAGGTCTCCCCTTCTTTTCTTTCACATATTGTAGTGAATCAATATATCTCGTCAAATTTAATTCTGTTTCTTTGATCTTCTTTTGTGCTTGTTCTTCTGGTGACAATGGTGGTTCAAATGGCTTTAAATTCACAGCTTGATGATAAGCAATATCTTCCCATTCCTTAAATTTCTGTTCTCCTGTTGCGCTTTGAGACCAAAAAGTTGGAGTTTTATTTACAGCTTCTAATAATAAATTTGGCTCCTCTTTTCTGTGAAATAATAAGAGAGGTCTGTGACCGTCCATTAAGGATTCATAAGCTATTTCCTTATATGTGTAATATTGAGTTCCTGGGACTTTTGGGATTGCAGAATAATCAACCGTCACTTTTTTTGGTTTAGTTGATTTTGATTTAGATGCTGAAGGTTGGGATTTTGGAGATAATAGGTTTTGATTACTCAATGCATTGTATTTATCAGATTGTTTTTGCTTTTGTTTGGCAACTTTTGCAGCAACTTCAGCTTTTGTCTTTTCATCTACTGATGCGGTCTTATTTGATTGATATCTAACAGTGGCAACCCCTAAATTTCTTTTCAGAAGGCGAGAAGATGCTCTCTTAGTGACTTGTGATAACATCTTGAGATACACCGGTTTCATAAACGTGAAATGCACACTTCTTGGGATGTATATGTTTAATAAATAAAAACGTGTTGTTGATATTAAGGATAAGGAATATATCTATCAATTTTGCCCTCCAGAAATTTTGTTTTCAGAGCCTTTACAAATAAGTCACACCACCAGCCGGGTAACAAATACCGCGAATGAGTTCTACAAAAAGAAAAGACATTTCGCGACCAGAAGGAAATATTTAACTATACGATTTATTCAACAAAGCCAAACGTATTGTAAGCGTGGAGCTTGTTTCTGCATGATCATTACTAGCGACCTTGTATTCTTGAAGAGGTGCTCTTGCAGTCTTTTCTTTCACCTAGCTGTGGATTGGTCAAACCGTTTCTACTTTTCACTACTAGTTAGTTCAACCAAAAGTAAGGTCTGAATTTGATGTAATCCAACAATTGCACTGGAGAATCTTGCTCTTGTATAGACTACTCAAAACCCCCATCAAGAGATGTATCTATCCTCAGTTGAGAAAGGCTCATTTATGTGACAGTTACCTATTCTAATTGAGCTGTATGCTTCCAGAAGCAGAACTCTAGCGACTTTGAGACGAATTAGAACCAACTCAGATCACTGACCAGTTCAACAAAATCACTAGAGTTTGAGGGCTATCCCTTCATTGAAACATCTCTTTATCATTGATGCGGTACAGATTCTAGGAGAGAGACTTGTTCTGACACCTTTTGACAAAATCCACGTGTCAATAAGAAACAAAAGAGAAAACTAGTTTTGGTAAACTTATCCTCTATCTTGTGTTGTTCTTCTACAATAAATGTACAATTTTGGTATTGGATCTTATCTTGTGAAGCAGAATATCTCTCTTATATATACTATAGCTGACTTAAGAAATCCTTTATTGTGTTGCAATATGATCTGCCTCGTTGGAACCAAGGATCTCTCTCAGGCTAGCTTACGTCTACGCTCTCTCAAACATTGCAACACTCATATTATTATACTTTCCTGCAAGCTAATCAAATCTGTTGGAACAGAGAAGTCGAAGGAATAGTCATAATTTCAGTTTCTGGAGAGTTCAAGCCCCTACCTGTCATGAAGTGCTTATAAATTATCATCTCTCTCTGTTACAAGCTATGACTTCACTGTGAAACCTAATAACTAATTAATTAAAACACCAAGACCAATCAGACAATGACTACCTCCGACTAGGTTGAACGTAATTCACAAATGATAATAATCGTTTCTTTATTCTAGTGCAGTACTGATCTGACAAAGTATGTTTAGATGAAGAGAGAATATTTTAAATCTTCTCATTTTTTTACCTCCTCATGCAGTTTAAATAAATAGAAACCAAAACCAGTCGATTAAATATAATTCGTTGATTATCATACAAGCTCTCTAAGCCTACTAGATATATTAGTACACTTAGAGCCCATCATTTAAAGTTATTAGTATTAATTCTTCAGATTGGTAACATGGTCGTCGGCAATTTGAGGGTTAAATATCCAGGTTTTGTCGTTCGTGAGAAGAAGTTCTCTACTTCTTGTACGCTAGATACTTATAAAGGGTATTGGCATATATCTTGTGAATCTAGTAAGCTACATGAAACACTTTTGGTAGAAATGACATGTTCTAAATGTCAAAAACCACACTTACTAGACAAACTTGACGTTACTGTTAATGTTGAGTGTAGAGTGAAGGTTTCAAAGCTTCGTATTACGCGAGCCTCGGATGGGTCTTTGGCAGCTACTGTCTTGATCATCAAATCACCAGGAGCAGTTGCTAGGCCTAGCTTGATAAAGATTTCGCGTTAGCTCAGAATGGCCAATCCAGACGGGGTTCCGAAGCTCAACATTAAAACAAAGTGCCTTCCCTTGAATTACAAAACTCTTGAGCAAGAAAAATGTTGTTTGCGGATTTTCAAAAAACCTGATTTGGAAGATATAAGTATAGAGTCAATTGTTATGAAGACAATAGATGTAGTTGAGCAACTAGAGGAGACTGACTTGACTCTTTTTGAAGGGAAAATTATGCATGATAGATCAAACTTTTCAATCCTTGGATACAAGAATCTTGAGGTAAGAAAGGCAATTCAAAAAATTTTCTCAAAAGAAATTATAAACTTATCTCCTGAAAAGCTGAAGCAGTGGTCAGCTAGATCTCCAAATCTCACGCTCTTTCCAGATACTATTGGTTTTGACGTCGTATCCCCTCAACCTCCAAGTTATGATGAATGTTTCAATATTGATGATTAGTGCAGCATCAATCACAATATTCAAATCTCGTTGGCTCCAAGCCTCAATTATCCCCAAAGAAGTCTATAATGGTTAATATGTATCTGATATTTATATAATTATATTTTTAAATTGATGCAGTGAGAGCGTGATTGTATCCGAGTAATATATATAACTTATAGATTGACCGGTAATTGGAGATTCACAGGCTGCCAATGGGTCCAATAAGAAGTGAATTCCATATTGGTGATTCCAGGTCACTCAGTTAGGGCAGGTGGTTTAGTTTCTCACTGTTCCAAATCTTTAACATGTCAAGTTGATTTGACTAACGTCTCGAATCTCTTGAATGGATTGTGGTATACTTAGCTAACCAATAAGCACAAAAGCGACTGCAGCTATACTGATTAGTTACATTCAATTAATATGCTAAATGTTCATTGGCATGCTATACACTAATCATCAATTCATTAATTGACAACAGATAGGAATCTGTTATGGCCCTCAACTGGTTTGTACCCAGAAAATCTCTCAGTGTGAGCCGGAAGTGTTGAAGATCTCTTGACATTCTGTAACTGAGCTTGTAAGAAGTTGTACGACTCCCTAGATAACTGCACTGGTGGAATAGGAGTATCACTATAGGTTGAAAAGTAATTAGTACTAGCCTCTGACATATTTTGTGAGCTTGCACTATCTGAAGTGCTAAATTCACTTCCTGAGATGGAAGTCAACGATTCATCATCAGCACCATCAAAATCACTGAGACCTTCGTCACTATCATAGTCACTGATGATTCCAAATACTTCTTCTGCATATTCTTGTTGCTCAACAGGTTCTGGAATTTGTGCAATCTTGAAAACTTCCAACTTAGATTCTATTCTAGAGGCAATAGTTCTGCGTAGATAACCTCTCCATAGATCACGAATTAATTCTTCATTATCCTTAACGTGATAATAGTCTTCTTCAAACTCGGTGTCTATGTCTTCATCGTAGAGAACTTTGGATGAAATATGTGGATTGGATACATCATCACTTGAAGCCAACTGTTGATATGGATGATAAGATTCTGTGTGTGGTTGAAGTAATGTAGGTTGTATTTTTGGTTGTGATTGTAAGATATTGACACCCATTGGCGTGGAAAAACTTCTATTGAGAGTCTGATCATGTAAAATTGAATGAGAATCACGGGATCTTTGATCATGCTGCTTGAGCATTGGAGATGAGGCAATACGATGTGGAGGCAATGGTGGTGGGATTCTCTTGGATGATGAAGTAGTTGATGCCCCTGAAGCAACTCTGTATTCTGGTTTAGGAATATTTGCAAATGCTCCGCCTTGGATGTCTGGCTTTTGAGGAACGTACCAATCGTTGATTTCTCTCTTTAATTCAGAGATACTCTTTGCTCTTTCCCTTTCTAATGGCATTGAAATATTCTTTTTCTTCAATGAACCTTTTTTAAATCTTTTCCCTGTAGTTTTGAAAGCTTTTCTGACAGATATGAATCTCCACTTTCTTAGCTTTTTCTTGATATTAATACCCATTTGCTTTAATCTTGTCAACCAACCAACTTTGTATTTGACTGCCTTAGATCTTTTCAATGAGGCTTTACGATAAAGAGAAGAATTATTGCTTCTCATAGAAGTCTTGCGGTATACTGATGAACTGCTTTTGATTGTTGATGGGTTTGTAATTCTGTAGGTCACATTGTCCTGTGTTGGTATTGAAGCTGTCATATAATTGGAACTTTCATTTGATCCAAATGCAGACCCAAAGTTTGATTCTTGACCTTGAGATTCAAAAGTTCTTGAAGCTCTGGTGTAATCACTGTAGCCATTAGCGTATTTAGCAGAATCTTCTATTCTATGCGACAAGAGTTCGTCACGAGAAGCTTGTGAGGTTATTGATTCTTCCAAAATTGGAGATGGTTGTCCACGTCTGTAATATGGCTCGACTTTTGGACCACTCAATTCGACCGCTTCAATTTTGGTATTTTGCAGGTCCTCATCACTTGGGAACTTGAAGTTCATCTGTGGTCCTTCATAAGTATCAGCTCTTTTGTGGGTCTTTGATGACATAGTTGTTGAGTTGTGATGTTATTGATTGTTGTTTGTAGAAGAAAGAATTCGTGATTTCTCAGATCAGCAAGAGGAAGACCTATATATAGCCTCATTAATATTTGCAAGCATGTGTGGAGGGTTCACTTATAATTAACTGAATCGGGAAATGTCATTGATCTGTAGATCTGGTTGGTGATGAGGCTAGCAGTCGTTTAATTAGCTTTTGGAAATTTGAGTGGCTGGTTGGGTCCGCTTTGGGCCGTCCAGTGAAATACGGTCAAGCCAATCACATGATCACGGTCGGAATAAAATACATCGGTTAGAGGCACATATTTTGAAAGAATTAAACAGAGCTGTTAGAACTAGTTTTGATATAGTGCTAAAATATTGTATTGGTGGTGGTGTATTAACTGGACACAAGTGCTATTATTGCTAGGAGGTGCGCTGATAGTGTGTTTAGAACCGGCTGAATTCAATCCTCCCTACTCATAAAAGCTGACCAGTTCTTCGCAACAATGGAACGATGGATATATAGTGAACGCAATTCAGAACATAGGCCGCACCATATAACTCTTGATGAGTCCATTGATGCAGATAAGACGTCCCTGGAACAGTCAGAGATAGCTATAAGTTCAGATGACAACTATGTGGATGCGCAGGAATCAGTTGAAATTAAAAATGATTCAATTGAAGGAGAGATAGATAGCGCTGTGAGCGATGATAGCGAGGCACCCAAGGAGGAACACTTTCAGAAGATCTCAGTTGATGATGTACAAAGTCAGACAGAACATAAGGGACTCATAGAGGAGGAGCAGGAGGGAGAATCTGCACAGTTGAAAGAAGAACATGAATACAATCAGGACGAAGTATTCATGGAGAATGGTAATTACAACGATGAGTACAACGAAGGGTACTATACTGCCTACAATGAAGGGTATACAGAAGGATATAAAGCCGGCTACGATGAAGCACACGCAATGGCGTTTAAGTCATATCAAGAACAATTAGCGCAAATGAAGTCATACAATAAATATCAATTGACATATGACACACTACCGAAAAATGCAAAGAAGTATTGGAAACAGCGTTATGGATTATTTAGAAAGTTCGACCAAGGTGTATACATGACCTCTGAATTATGGTACTCAGTCACACCTGAAGCTCTTGCCTCTTTTGTTGCCAAATTTATTCAGGCTTGTAATCCAGAGCTACGCAGTGTGGTTGATATATGTTGTGGAGGAGGTGGTAATACGATCCAATTTGCAAGAAGATTTGAGAAGGTGATAGGAATAGACATAAATGATGACAATTTGTTTTGCACGAGAAAAAACTGCGAATTGTATGGGGTAGGGGACAAGATTGAATTAAAACATGCAGATTGGACAAAGATGGAAGGAACAGCGTATTATGAATATTTGATCAACAATATTGACCTTGTTTTTTCATCTCCTCCCTGGGGTGGCCCAGCTTATAAGGGGAAAGATGATTTTGATCTTAATTTGCTAGAGCCAATGCCAATCAAAGAACTTCTAATATCTTTTTTCAAAATATCTCCAAATGTTGTTCTTTTCCTACCCAGAAACTCAAATTTGAATCAATTAGCTGATGTTACAAGAGAAATTTTAGGATCGGAAGCTAAATGCAGAGTAATATATACTTATTGTGATGGCTTCATAAAGGGGATAATCGCACTCTGGGGTGAGAAATTCATGCCTGAGAGTTATAATGGTCAAATATTCAATGGGGAACAAAATGTCAGCCCAGAATTTGAACAGGGAGTTTATAGATCTAGGGAAGAAAGAGAACAAGAAAATACAAAGGGGACTGGCCCATCTGTCGATATAGAAATGGACTACTAGCTGATTTAAGAATAAATAAGTTGCATATAACCACTATCCAATAATGAATGCATAGTAAAATAATACCAATATACATGATAAGTGTTTGTAAAGAGCAGCATAATTAAGCACTAGTGTTTTCAGTAGCTTTGGACATCTCTTTACCACTATGATCACCTCCATGAGATTCTTGGTCTTTATTTTCAACAGCGTAAACCGCAATATCCTTCTTTTTTGGAATTCGTTTGTTAGACATAAAAATAACAAGTATGAAAGAAGCAGCTGCAATACCAGCTGTCAAGTATGTTATATCCCTGAAACTTTGGACAAAGCACTCAAAGACAATTTCCTTAGCTCCAACATTTAGGTTTTTAATCAACTGCGGCCTCGATAACATCAGCTCTGCTTCGCTTAACGTGAGTCCATAAGTATCTCCCCGGTCCAATGCCCTTTTTATCAGACTTTTGTATGTATTTGTAAAGACCAATTGACAAACATCACTCCCAAAAGCACCACCTAGACCTCTAAAGAATAGTACAAGCGATGTAACTAAAATTGTACTTCCAGGTTCTTTTGGTGCCTCCAGCTGTGAACTCAACACCATAGTTTGGAAAAAAATACCCAGATATACACCAGGCAAGATCAAAAGACCAATGGTCTCATTATCACCTGAATGTTGAGTTAATTTGGACATTACACCAAATCCTATGGAGCCACATATACCTCCAAATAAAGAGAACGGCTTGAGCATTCTTGTCTTTTTCGTAACAATACCACAAATAAAGGCTGTTACAATGGTTGTTATTATAATTGGAAGTAATGCCACACCACTTCTCCAAGCATCCTTACCCTTGATAACTTGAAAATATACAGTTAAGTATGTTAATGTTCCCATAAAGCAGAAAAAACACAATGTCGTTGCAGCCACTGGGACCATTACTCCCCAGGAAGAGACAAGGTTATAGGGAATCATAGGAAGTTTAGAAAATTTGAAGTTCCATATGCAAAATGCTATGAGTGATAACCCTCCAATGACGAAGAAACAAATAATGGCAGCAGAGTCCCATGTAAAGTCATTACCACCAGAGCTTAAACCTAGCAAAATCAAACTAATTCCAGCTGCAATCAAGAATGCACCAGTATAATCAATCAAAACAAATTTTTCCCTTAAAGTTGTGGTTGGGCTTGGTGGGTGAAAAAATAAAGTGATAACTCCTAAGGCAATACCCCCAATTGGCAAGTTGATATAGAAACACCATCTCCATAAACCATGGTTTGCAAGAGCACCACCAATCAATGGACCACCAACAGTCCCAACAATACCTGTGATACCAAATGACGCCATTATCATAGGTCTTTTATCAATTGGAGCAATTTCTGTTGCGATAATCATATTTATTGTTTGCAATCCTCCTCCTCCAATACCAGCAAGTACTCTTCCACCTATTAATACATTCATGGAACTTGATAATGCACACATCAAGGATCCAGCCTCAAATATGATAACTGCAGCAATCAAGGACCATTTTCTTCCAAAGATGATGGAAAGTCTCCCCCAAGTGGCTGAAAATACGGAGCAAGACAATAGATATCCAGCAGATATCCAGCCAATTTTGTTATACCCATGGAACTTATTCCCCACGGTTTCTAAAATAGTCAGAATAATTGTTTGATCTAGCTGTACAAGAAATGCACAAATGTAGCAAGCAAAAAGACATGCTATTAGCTTAAAGCCATGAAGATAATGATCACTAGAGCTTGTACCGTCGCCTGCACTACTTTCGAAGAAGAGCTCTTTTAGTCTTTGTGATTCGGGATCAGAAACTTCCAAATTAGCTGTACCTTTTTCGCCAAGAGACTTCATTATGATTAAACCGTTTGCTTCGAATACTGACTTTATTTAAGACTGACAAGTTGGAGTTTTTTATAAATATTACCATAAACATCTTGGTTGGAATCCCACAATATTATATATATACTTCAACCCAACCATACAATTCAACATTCTGTACTAATGAGCTGCTGAGAAGAATCAAAGGCGGGACTTTGTTAATTTTCAATTCCGATAGCTTTCGGAAGCGGAACAGAGATTTCTTGCAGCCCATTAAGGGTCATAGAATAACATAATAACAAAAGCATTTTATAAGCTCAGGTTTGGCTGAGGAGTGAATCGATGACAGCAGCTTCAGCTCAATCTAATCTTCGGCGGACCACTCTTTTAATGGTTGACAAACTTTCTGAATGAGACTGGTTCCGTCAAACGGCTCTTTTGACAGTTTCCACGTGTCAATAAGAAACAAAAATTCAAGATGGGGATCAGTATTGTATGCTCCACAGTGCTCACAAGTATATCACTGCTCTTTAACCAATCGAGCACATTGAACGAGTTGGACTTTTCGGTCTTTGGTTTTATGGATCAAGCAAAGAAGTTCTGGTATACCTTTTCCCCTCAGAATAAATGAATGATTCACAAGGTAAAGGAAAGGAAAGGGGTGCCAAAAGGCCTCGTACCAGCTTTTCTGTTTTCCTCATGAGATGTAATTTATGTCGATGTTCAGAGTTCCCACCATTCATCAGTTGTGAAGTTTATTTTATGAACCATATAAGAGATACTGAATGGGTTCCGAATACTAGCTACAGCTGATCCCGGAATTGTAATTAATTAATTCATCTCTCGTGAGAAAATTAATCAAGTGAAACCAGCACATTCCTATATAGATCTTTGTTCTCGTAGTTATAAATAAATTGAATAAGGATCCAGAATTTGAGCATGTTAAAGGCTCTATTGCTACATCCAAAGGCTTTAACATTGTCATTATTGGTTTTTTAGCCTGGTAGGATGGACGTTGGCGAAAGGGTTGAATACACAAACGTTAGTGTATATTTTAACGTGTTGTCAAAGTATATTTCTAATTCTGGTGATTTTAAAGGGGCTTATTATGGATGTACTTATTATAATCAAGCTGATGCTGAAGTAAGTGACTTGCCTAATTCTGCTGTCATGACTTGTCCTAAATATGAAGCACAATATTCACAGCCCAAGATTGAAACTGCTTGGCTCAAGGAGGGTATAGTAAAGTGTGCAAAAGTAATAGTTTCTCCGGAAAACAGTTCATTGACAACCACTGCGAGCTACTATAAATTACCTAATATAGCTACTAAAGATAGCTTGTTAAAGATTTTACAACAGTTAAGAATGGCTAATCCATGTGGATTTCGAAACATGAGATTTAAAACGAAGAGCCATCCCCTCAACTTCAGAACGCTTGAAAGCGAAGGATTCTGTCTGAGAATTGACAATAAAGCTGACTTTGATCTGGAGGATATTCTTATGATAATTTTGAGCGTGAATAAAAGAGTCAGGGAAACCGAATTGACAATTACCGAAGGAAGAGTTATGGAGGATTATAGGTTAAACTTCTCCATCATTGGGCAGAAGGATCAACTTGAGGTAGGTAGGTCGGTAATGAATATGTTCTCTAAAGGAAGGTATACAGGATGGGAAGCGGGAGAAGAAGAATGTGAAGAAACCTCACTAATGCTCTTTCCAGATACGATTAACTTTGATGTGATATCTCCATCCCCCCCTGGTTATATGTCCATCGATACGTGATAACAAAAGTCCAGACAATTCAAAGTGGCATGAAGTAGGCTCATGTATTATATCGCCAGTGATTATAATTAGCATGACTTACACTGGTGGAACCGTTTATCATCTCTAGTGAGAAAATAATCTGGATGAAGGAGAATATTTTAATTAATTCAATATATAATATATATATATTATTTGATCAAGAATATAATTAATTTGAGTAAATTTAGCTTGATCTTTTTAATTGTGCTCTAATATATATATAATATTATAGTTAAGTTTTTTTAATTACCTCGTTACTACGCCGTGATTTACTAGCATCGATATTCGATCATGCGGGATATAATATAATTATTTATAATTAGAGATGTGCTAGCTGGTATATAGCTGCAAATTATAACCAGAACCACTGTACTTAAACATTAATTATATTAAATCATCTTTAGTACACACTAACTTAACTTTAATTAACTTCATAGGATGCAGGTTGTTTTTAAAAGACTGTTTCGGGGAGTCGTTATTCAATACAATGTTGTTGCAGTTGACTCTAGTGGTGGGGGAATTAGGTATCGATATGGATCGTTTCAATCAGACTTTTTCCTTAGAGCAGAAGAGATGTTCTATACTGAAATGAAGAGAGCTGAGTATGGAGGAGGGTATCCATCTGCAAAACCTGATATCACTTCCCTGAAGGAGTACAGAGTGAAGTGTTCAGAGCTTCGTATGGCGCCTCAAGGCAATGATATGTCAACATATACTACTGTATGGATCTATAAGTTACCGGGGCTAGATGCTAAAGCTGGTGTGCTCAAGATTTTACATCAATTGAGAATGTCAAATCCAAAGGGATTTCCCCAACTCGAAATCACAAGAAAGAACAATGTTCTAAACTACAAAACTCTTGAGAGGGAAGGAATATGTTTGCAAATTGCAAACAGAGCCGATATATGCTGGGAGACTATTCTTATGATTATTGTGGAACTGTTTGAGAAAATTAGCTGTGAAACCGACTTGACATTGTTTGAAGGAAGAATTGCTGATGAAAAACTAAACTTTTCCATCATTGGTTATGAGGATCAGCTTAAAGTTGAAAAGTCACTACCATACATGTTCCCAGCACAAAATATCAAGAGTGCTGAAAAAAAGGAGGACAGTTGCGCTGTGTTATTTTATCCAAGCACAATCAACTATGATGTTATATCTCCTTCTCCTCCGAGCTATGACTCAATATTGACCTCTAAATATGGATGTGAATTCCAACATGAAGCTGATGCTGGACCAATATGACTGCACTAACATTTAAGCCGGTATAACCCAAATTATATGCTGAGATGATATACTGTACTCCCCAGCTAGCTAGACGTAAAACAAATCATATATTAATTCATTAATATAATTAAAAAATCATGAGGTTTAAATATTATAACTCTATATACTTTATGATATATATACAATAATATACTGTTGAAATAATATTGTGATCCAGTTTGCTTCGAGATTCAGCTGGTATATATAATCTAGGTTTCTAAGGAGCTGCAGCTCGCATGGAGTACCAGCAGCTTATACCATAACACCCAAGTAACTATATTTAAAGTATAAACTGCAATAATAAATGATTAATATATTATGCCGTTATTCTAGGTTTCGGGTACTTCCAATAGCGAATATCCCACCCAGCTCTTAAAAATTTTACGTTGCTTACCCCGTTATCGAGTTATTCCCCTTCAAAGTTTGTTATATAGTACCCAGTTTTTTTTTTTTTTTTTTTCAGCGTTCATCTTCATATAGTTGTAAGAACCACTGGTATGGTGAGTTCAGTCAATGTGTATGGTATTGTCTTTGATGTGAAGAATCCTAATTCTCTCCAGATCCATTTTGTAAATTCACATTGTTCAATTGAGTGTTTTATTGATCTTTTATCTGGCATCTGGAATCCACATCCTGGGCATACTGGTCGGTTATGGAAATGACAGTGTTCAATAAATCCTAAGTTGAATTGTTGTAATTTCTCAAGATAACTGGTTTCTTTTTGTTCACTTCTTTGAAATATTGCCGTTGTTTTCTGTATCTTTCTTTTCTTCCTTCAACATCTTCTTCTTCTGCATGTTCTACTTGATAACTTGGAACTCTGATAACCTGACTCCTAAGTTCTTATAACTAGTATTTCCCGTATTACCAAATCCAGATTAAAGTTTACACTAAACCCTAATTAATTAGACGTAATTAGCCTTCAAAGGGAATAAATATATCATGGCCACAAAACCAAATAACTGTTCACGTCGAATTAGTACACCATCAGCTGCATTTCTCAGTCATTAATTATGGTCCACAACTATTATAGATCACCACGATTATGAGCTTCCTTCGAAAAATTACAGAGGACGAGGGGTTGGATAATAATACTAGTCCAAATTTGAAAAACATCGAGCTCGCAAATATTGACTACCATAGAGGTGATGATGAAGGAGACCCTACACCAACTTGCAGAAATACTGAATCTGTAGATGATGATAGTCAAGAAAAATTAGAAAGGAACAAAAGAGATTCAGATGATGGTGGTGGTAACGGAGTTGATCCAAATCTGAACCAAGAAAGTCGTCCAAACGTTGGTGGTGTTGATCCAAATCTGAGCCAAGAAAATCGTCCAAGGAGCTGGCGTTGTTTTGGTACAGCAGTCTTTACAATTGTTTTAATTGTTGTTATGTTGATGCTAGTGAGATTGCTGATAAGAACACATAAAGGTAGGAACTGGGTGGATATCGTTACCCAGCTTATTTCCACAATAATATTAAGCTGCGTATCAACCATTGTTGTTGTTGCTGGTCTTTCTTTTGTATCAGTAGAGACAACTACGAGGATCTTAGATGTCATAGAATATGCATACTGGATAGGGAACAGAGATACAAGTTATATGGTTTTATTGGCAACTGGCACATTGATTTTATCGCTGATTTTGTTTGCGTATAACCTCATTCCAGGTACTTTTGTACATGTAAACGATGGTAAATGAGTATATAGCAGCTAGTCAATAAAAATTATCAATCTATAATTCGCAGTTGTAGAACATATAATAGATTCCAGAAGTATAATTACTAGACGTAGAAGTAAATATTTAATTAGTTTCTAATAAACATATATAAAACAATCAGAGATAATTAGCTAGTAATACAAACTCGCGGGCCTGCTTATGAAGTTGTTAATTAATATTTCTGGATCATTAGCTAGTTGATCACTCACAATATTCTACCAAGTGATTAAGGATTGGGGGAGTACTACAACATAATCTTATCATCAATGTCTGAATACTCTATATTGGTCTTAACTTACTAGGTTCTGGTAAGTGGTTTAATTGTTCACTATTTAAAGGCTTTAGCATCTCAGATCGATTTGATTCCCTTCTTGTTTCACTTGAACTAATTGTAGAGACCAAGCTTTCTCTTACCCGTTTGGCTGACTGTAATGCTTTAATTATCTTCTCCTTATTTTTCAGTTCTGCTTTCAGTTCAAAGATTTCATCTTCTTGGTCTTTAAGAATCAAATCAACTTCATTCTCGGATACGTTCTTGGTTGGTGAATAAGTTTCTTTTCGTACTTCGTTACCCAGAGATTGGTTTTGTTCTTGTTTCTTTAACTGATTCTCCAAATAATTAATATATGACTTGTATTCTTCAATTTCAGAATAAGTTTTTTTGAATAGCTCTTCAACTTTTAATAGAAGTGGTTCATTTGATGAATCCATATCTTGATTACTTAATTTTGTCAAAATGTCATTAACAATGTCATTTTTTAAAATGACTTTCCCTGCATTGGATTCATCTATGAGTCTTTTATAATGTTCTAATCTTTCCACTAATATACGATTCTCAGCAGACAACTGTGCGAATTCTTCATTAGAGCGAACATCAATTGCCATATCATTGACTTCATTGTCTTTATCGGTATAGCAAGTTCTTTTATTTTTCAAAGATATTATTTCTTCATTTTGTCTCTCAACTTGAATTTTCAACTTCTCAATCATTCTGTCTTTTTCACTTGTGAGATCAACTTCATGCTTCCTAACACTCAAACTAATATTCTTAGCTCTTGCAGCAAACCTCACTGTATTAACAGTCTCAGCTAAAGCATTTTGACTTGTGTGGATGGTACATAACACTGAAACCAACGAATCACCAGATAGTGCCGGTTGTAACAATCTAGTCAATTTAGAATCTCTATATGGAATATGGCCAACACTTGTTGAAGCTGATGATAGTTTCACAATAACACTCCCTAATGCCAATAATGATTTATTGATGAAGGATCCTTCTTTTCTTCTTTCGTGTTGAGCAGTGGCTTTTTCAGACCCAGCTAAATCACACAGAGATAGTGTACTGAAAGTTTCAATACCAGTCACGGTGTTTGTTGAGCACACTCTGACTAATACAATAGCATGCGAAC
The DNA here is from genome assembly GCA_037042445.1 of Hansenula sp. Y91-04. Lineage (NCBI taxonomy): Eukaryota > Fungi > Ascomycota > Saccharomycetes > Phaffomycetales > Wickerhamomycetaceae > Hansenula > Hansenula sp. Y91-04. Next base: position 397,075 of record JAXQKK010000053.1, on the reverse strand, counting down.
GTGAACTTCTAGCATTGAAATCTGTTTCACCGGTTCTTCTGTTGAGATCACCTCTCTGTATAATTGATAACAATTCATGTTCTGATTTAACTTGTTCTTCCACTAACCCAATTACTTTAACTCCATAATTTGGAACATCTCTTATTTTCAACTCATTTTGAGCACTTCCAACTGTTGGATTTGTCAATTGATTAATATTCAACAAATCATAAATTCTCTCATTATAAATTTCTAAATAGGACACTTTCAATTCAAATTTATAAATTTCCTTATCAGCATTTTCGATATGATTGAATATTTCATTCACAGAGAGTGGTATAACACCTGGCTCGCCTTCTATACCGCTCATTGAATAAGTTTTACCAGATCCTGTCATACCATAGGCGAAAACGGTAGCATTATAACCATTCATTAATTGTTTGATCAAATTTTTGACTGTTTTTTCATAAACTTCGTAGTTGCTCACTGATGGATGGAATACATGATCAAATTTAAACTCTCCAATCTCATTGTGCTGAATTGTCTCGTTTGTCAAGAACCAAGGGTCCTTAAGAAAAGTTTCTGAAGGTTTTGCCCTTATTGCAACAGAAATTGAACCAGTATATGGTTGGGAAGGTGTAATGAAAGAAGGTGTTTGTGGTCTTGAGCTGTTGGAGCTCATGCTGCTTCCAGGTCTTTCTCGTACTGGGGAGAATGCTCTATCATATCGAGAAAGAGAACTTGGAGCTCGAAGATGGCTAGAGGGAGTTTGTGATCTTGAATTTAGACTTGAATTAGGCCTTAGTGTAGGTGTTTGTGGAAGAGTAGAATGCTGTTGACGTCTTGGTGTTTGGCTCCGTGAGTACATTTTGCTAGTTGAACTAGATCCAGTAAGACTCAATGATGTTGTTAATCAGTATTGTTGTACCTCTGAGTCTTTGATGAATTATTTATTCATCATGAGTATAATTTTAGGAAATGTAAACAAGCGGGTAACATATATTACCGAATTGGGAAATGGTTATGAATCCCGTGCTAGTTTTTGCGAGATTGACACAATATTACAATTTTTGATAAGAGAGAACAATCATAGTATTAAATTGGTATAAAAATCAACTGTTTCCAACAGTAGCAAAGTATATCATCACATAAATAAATGGTGGATTTAAAAAGAACCCAAATATTGGTAAGGAGGGCTAATTAAACAAATAAAAAAAAAAATGTATGCCTAGTATAATGGTGATGTAGTGAAATGAAATTCTAGTTTGCCATTAACTCAAGCAGATTTAGCTAAACCAACAGCATTGTTACCCAAGTCGTAAATAGAGTAGTATTTACGTAAGAATGAATCACCAATAATGGCTAATGGGCCAATTGGTGCTGGGAAATCTAATGGAGTGAATGCAGAAATACATGAACCTGAAACTTCCAAAGTATACTCGTATGGACTTAAAGTGAAATTATAACCGTCAAAGTTGAAAGTCAAATCTGGTAAGTTATCTCTAGTGGCACATTCAATGGAGTATTGACCAGAGAAACCTTTCTTAGCACCAATTTCTGAATTTAAGATTTCAGCAATACCAGATGGTAAAGCAATTAAAGAAGTACCGGTATCAATAGCAGCACCAGTGTTTTCTAATTCAGCATATTCATCACCAAGACCGATACCGTTGAATTTAACTTCCCAGTAAGCTTTACGACGAACAGGTAACCAAGTGATTTTACCAGTGTAATGAGATTTGTCAATACCACCAAATGTAGCAACACCACCATCTTCACTCTTATCAGCATCACCCAAATAAAAGGCGAATCTTGGTTCATCCAACAAACCGTTGTTAATAGCATTATAAACTGGTGGGACAATCTTATCAACAGAAATGGTGTCATAAGCTAAACCTAAAATACCGTCAAATTTACCAAAGGCAAAAGCTAAGCCTGGTTCACTTGTAGCTTCGGCAAAATCTTGTTTTGGAATAATCAAATCACCTAATTGTAAAGTATCTTGAGAAACATAACCTTCTAAAGAACCAGAACCATATCTAATGGCAAAATCTGAGCCATTAGCTTTATAAGTTGAAGAAGCGCCGTGATCATATTTAGAATGTAAATAGCAAGCTAATGAAGAACAGTCTGTACTTGGAACCCACAAGTTTGAAGAACCAGTATCCAAAATGACTTTGAATGGTTGACCTGGGGTACCAATTTGAATTTCTGTATAATATTGAGCATTTAAATAGTTGGTTAAGGGAGTGTCATGGCCACCATTTGCAGAAGGAATATTTGCTTCAGGATAAGCTTTTTGGAAAAGACCTAGATATTTTTGGCCCATTTGGCGGACGTGTTCATCAAAAGTTGCATCTTTTAATTGATCATCAATTGGACGTTTATGAATCTTTGCTGAATGAACTTTAGCTTCTGTAGATTCAGTAAAGGCAAATAGCGCTAAAGCTATAGTGTAAAGAGCTGAAAACTTCATTGTTGCTTTTCTATGATTGAACTTTCGGGTGATTCAAGCAGATTAAGAAAGCAATTGGATACGGATACCTTTCTTCTATTTATCAACAAAGAAAAGACTGCGATATCTGAATTGTTGTAGTAGCAATAAGAAAAGGTGTGTTTGGTAGAAAGTACAAAGGACTGGCTATAAATGAATTTGTAGTGCAAGTGGCGATTTCTTTCCCCTTTAGTGGTGTGTCCCTTACCAGTATTTCCTAACTCGGGGTGAATCTCATGCAGCCAGATATGGTTATAATTTATCTATTTTAAGCCAAAAAAGGTGAGGATATGGTACCTAAGCTACAAGATTTTGAACCATTATACCTGTGAGTTGTAGATTGAATTAACTTATGATTGAAAGGGTTAAGTGGGAACATTATAGGGTAGCTACTTTGATTTAGGAGTGTTTGAGGAGCTCGTAGCAATCAATCCTTATCATGAGAAAGCCCTCGGATTAATGACGATGAAATTAATATTAATATTTATTATGGAGGAATGACACTTCAAGGCGAGGTACAGTGGATAAATATATTTCAAAGGTACCAAAGTAGATTAGTTCGTTAAGATCAGTATCCAGTCTGATATGTGATATTTATAGAATATATCACAAGATTCCTTCAGGGACTCCACAACTGGGCAGAAAAATACGACACTATTGTGCTTTGTGTCAATCTACAAGCTGTGTGCAAGAAGTGCTATATTACTACTGAATATACAAGCCTCTAGCGGTGATGATTTTTGTGTAAATTTAGATATTATTATAATTAACTATGCTATTATGATTATATGCGGATGAATAAATATCAGACAAAGTCCTTTAGCTTTCGACTAATTGATAATCTGACTCCCAAAAGAAGCATTGTACATGTAAAAAGTACAATTCCTGAGAATATGACAACTTTATAAAAAGAATGTAATATGTTATCTTCATTATTTGAATTTTTTGGAACAAAAGATCCTGCAATTAAACAACCTAAAATAGGACCAGGTGTTGCTGTGAAAAGAAATAAACCAACTCTTGCTTCTGAACCTTTAATACCAAAAAGTTGACCCAATGAAGCTGGTAATATTGAAAATAATGGACCCACAGTAAAACCAAAAACAATAACAAAAACAATATATAAAGCCATTGAACTATATTTTATAGCTGGAATCCAAAAGATGAATGTTGAAAGAGATAATATTAACATTGAGCAGATCAACACATTTAATCTTCCAATTCTATCAGCTAACATTGCTGGTAAAACTCTTCCAGGTCCACCTAATGCAACAAATAATAATGTTAAATATGGTGTAATTTTCATATTTGGACCAACAAGATTACCAAAATAATCAATATAAAAAATTGTTGGATAAGCACCAAGAGATCCTAAAACATTAAGAATTAATATTATAAAAAATCTCATACTTTTAACAACTTGAATCCAATCTTTAAATATTTTCAAATAAGCTTGTGGTAAATTTTTTATCTTTTCATTATTCCATTTTGAATTTGCAAAAGTTTGAGCTTTATGAACATATTCTGGTTCAAGTTTTTGAGGTACAAGAACAACTAATCCTATACCTAATGGAATTCCAACAAATCCAATCGTTAATACAGCCCATTTAAAACCTTGTTTGGCAAGCATATGTTTAAAAATCATTGGCCAAAGAATACCACCAATACCAATGAATCCTGAAGCTATTCCAAAAGCCGAAGCTCTTTTCTTCTTAAACCATTCAGATGGAACAACAACAATAGCACTAAACATGAAAGCACTACCTATAGGGAAGAAAATACCTTGAAATAAATAACATTTCCATAACGAACTGGAATCATTTGCAGTAGATAAACCAAAGAATGCAATAACATTAAACAGTGCACCCATTGCTAAAGTTTGTCTTAATCCAAAAGCATGTGTCAAAGGCATACATAGAGGTGTGAAGAAATATAATAACCCAGCTTGACATGCACCAATGATTGATAATTTTGAGGATGGAATATCTGGGAATAATACTGTTTCGTAATAAGTTTGAAACATACCATATGAATTCACCATACCAAAAGACAACAAACTTCCAATACCTAAACCAAATACAACAAGCCAACCTCGACCACCATCAACAAATTCTTCAACATCTTGTTCCCCAGCATGAACTTGAACTTGTCCTAAATTCTTTGAATCTTCCTTAAGATCATAGTTTGAAGATTCTAATTCTTCATCTTTTCGTTCCATTGTTGAATTCAGCTCATCGTTCTCATACTCATGATTTGTGATTTGTGACATTCAACCTTAATTATATATAACAACAAACCCATTGCACTATTAATACACATGACTATGATTACTTGAGTTGTTTTTCTCTTTTCATTCTCGGGATATGACTGACATAAATTTTCACTACGCGTTCAACTGTAAAAAGTGATTTCAGAGATACTTATATTTATTATTCTTTGATCATTTGAAGAAAGACGCCGTGCGATTTGGAGATTAGTTGTTAAGCATACTTCATTTAGTCCAAGGTCCCAATTTATACAACAACAACTAATTAACCTGCTGATATGATAAGTATCCGAGTCGTTCATGAGAGTTGTATTGATTAATTTGTCATCTACTATTATCCTGGTGTGGCTACATTGCTCAACGGGAATCGTTCTCCTAGCGATGGCTCATACAAATTATCTTCCACATTTCATCCTCCGAAATTGTCACAGGTATTCTTTGTATAGCATTTCGCGGTTATGTGGATACCTATTACCTACTAGAGCGGCGAGCCTGTGACTCATTAGTGTGTTTATATGTGCCTGGATTATTCAGCTACCCCTATTAAATACCGTCTGTTATCTATTTTAGGGGCATAGTAGATAGGCCTTTGTCATCTCATAATCAATGTCTTTATCTTTTCTGTACCAGATTCCCTAAAGCCGCTTTACAACACCTCTACATCAGATATTTCTTGAATTGTTCAAACTTTTTATTATAATATATATGTCAAACATTTACCTCAATTCTGTAAAAGTATCCTTCACCAGTCATCATCATCGTCATCTGCTTCTTCATCACTATCAGCACCCATCTTACCAGCCCTGGCTTTCAGAGCTTGTGCTAATCCTCCAGCTAATGAACTCTCCTCTTGTTTCTTAGCCATCAATGCAGCAGCTAATCCACCAGCAAGATTGTTATTATTATTATTCGTTGTATTATTTGAAGAAACTGTAGTTGCTGGAGTAGAATCACCATTTACATAACTGGTGTGTGCTGTACTTGAAGTACCACCATTTGTTGATGGGGTTTCGGCTTCAACCATATAAGAACCAGGAACCCAACCTTCTTTTGATCCATCAAGTAATTTAGCAAGCCACCATCCATTGGCTTCTTTTCTCAAAATATAAACAACAGTGTCTTTAGAAATTGGCAACTCAGAAGCACTACCAGTACCAACAAAATCATAAGCTGCTTTATAAGTAGGATCTGCTGGTTTAGAAGCTTGTACTGGAGGTGGAGGTGGAGGAGTAGGTTTGGCAACAGGAGTTTGAACTGGTTGTGGAACAGCGGCTTGACGTGGTTGTTGTTGAACAGCTGGCTGTTGATATTGTTGTTGAACCTTTTGAGGTGGTGGCGGAACTTGTTTCTTTGCAGGTCTTGGAGGTGGTACTTTTCTTTGAGTTTGTTGAGGAGCAGCAGCTTGATGTGGATGATAAACAGCAGATGCAGCTGCAACAGATTGTGAAATATTTGATGTTGTTGGTGCTGCACTTGCAGTATAAGATGATGGTTGTTGTTGTTGTTGTTGTGGCTGTTGATGATAGTTATTTTGTGCTACTGGAGCTGGTGGTGGAACTTTTCTCACAGTAGTTGGTTGTGTATAACCAGTATTTCTTGGAGTATAATCTAGATTTTGTAATCCAACAGATTGTTTCTTTGGTTTCTTTTTATTTTTAGATGATGCTGGAAGACCATGACGAACTTGGATTGTACCAGATTTGTATAAATCACCACGTAATGGAGCAGAATCACTTAATTGAGTCTTAACAGTATGATATTTACCTGGTTTCTTTTGATATCTGATAACAGTATCAATTTCAATTCTAATACTATTATTCAATTTTTTCAACTGTGTAACCAATTCAGTTTTAAATGCTAAATTGATAAAAGGATCTGGTGTATTTGAATTCTTTAATGAAATGGCAATCCAGTCATCTTGTAAATTTGATAATCCCAAATAATTGATATTACCCACTGGAACAGAACTTTCAATACTATAAGAGACTTTTCTATCAATAACTTGATGTGCAACAACATATAATGTCGTTGATGTTAAAAATACTGTTCTTGGAACTCTTGTGGAGGATCTACCAAATTTCGAATGTAATGATTCACCATTAGCAGAAAAAATAATTCTATCCTTAATACCAACTTGATTTTTAATAAATGCACCTCTAGAATTACGTTCATTTGCTGATAAATAATCACCAGTGAATGCTCTATAACCCAACATAGACATTGAACGACGTTCTTTTCTTCCACCTAAAAGTTTGGTACCATAATCACGAAGTTGTTCAAATTGATTACCACCAGTCTTTTCTCTCCAGAATCTTTGAATTCTAATAGCACAATCAATTCTTCTTTGTAAGTAACGTCTCCATGCTCTTTGAATTCTAGCAGCCATGTTATACCAATATCTATCTCTTAAACTTTCCAAACCAAACAATGTTTCTGGAGTCTTGATGAAAACTTTGGTGACACCCATTTGATATTCAGTTGATGGAATTGCTGCATCTTTTAAGATTTCTAAAACTGCACTTCTAGCATCACCTTGCCATATATAATCACCAGCATAAGAACATTTTGGAGATAATAGATAAAATCTTTCAGCAAACTTTTCAAAAGTTTGACGATATGCAAAACCAGCTCTTCTAATTCTAACATTTTCTTGAAGACCTAGATATTTGACTTGATGTAAAACTTGTTTTTCGTCAAATTCTGAAGGTGATCTATTTTGATTTGGTTTAATTGTTCTAATATAAGATGGTGATGATTTAGATAATGTGTCAACCAACTCATTAGCACTTTTGATAATTCTATCACCTGCAGTTGGTGGTCTTCTTTTTGATTCTTGATTAACAGTTTCTGGGAACAATACATGAATGAAATCATTTGATGAAGTTGCCAACATATCTAACAAATCTTTCAACATTTGATCTTTATTTTTATCAGTCATACCGTTAATATCATATGTCACATCACCTGCATAATGTTTAACCAAGAATTTTGATTGTCTTAATTCAAAATGTTTACTTGAGGCAACCATATTTAATCTTTGAGCAAATGATTGATCTGCAGCAACAGAATCAGCATGAGCAGTGGCACATGAATCATTCAATGCAGCAAAAATACCAGGTGGTCTTTTAGCTTCAATTAAATCACAGACAACTTTATTATTAAAATAGTTAATTGGAGTCCATTGGATTTGTTCTTTAACGTATTCATCTTGTTCAGATTTCAATGTTAATTGAATGAAAATTTGTTGTAATTTTTCATTAACATAATTAATACAAATTTGTTCAAATGAATTATGTTCAAAAATTTCAAATCCATAAATATCCAAAATACCAAGTGATTTTGAAGCACCTCCAACAGTTTGTAATGCCTTATTAACTCTAGCAACAATCCAATCGAATAAATTGTTATATAAACCTTTAGCTAAAGCATCTCTAACGGCTTTGGCTTGTGTGATATTTAATGGGACATTATAAACAGAACCTCTTCTCATACCATGATTTGTTTCCATAATACGTTCAGTTAACCCTTTAATTAAAGTTTCTGAATCAACTTGTAAAAGATATGCAACAAAATCAGTAACCGGGGTATCACGAACTTGTGCATTACCTTCATCATTTTCAATAAAAGTAACGTTACCTATCCATAAGATAGCAGAAAGGACTCTAAATAATTGATCTTGTTCAGGTTGAGTGATACCAATTGTTTGCATAGCTGTTAATGTATCTTGGTAATCTTTAAGATCATCAATTGAATCCACACTTATACATCCAGAACCTGAAGTGTATACATAACGATCTGGTTCTTGAACACCAAATGTTTGTCTATAATTTTCCGAGGCACCTTTTGTAAATTGATAAAAAATATGGAAATTTCTTTCATTTTTAATTTGTCCAACGACTCTTTGTTTTTCTAGTAAATAATTTGTAATATTACCACTAACAGGTTCAAATTGACTATTGAAATTAATTTCAAGATATTTACCATGTCTTGAACTATTATTATTACGTAAAGTTTTTGCACATCCAAAAGATTCTAATAAAGGGTTTGTAGCCAATACGATATCTTTAATATGTTGGATTTGTTGTGAAGATGAACTTGAACCAGATACAGCAGCTATATATTGCATAATTCTTTTTGCAGCTTCGGTTTTACCTGCACCTGATTCACCAGAGATGATAACACATTGAGATTCATTATAAGCTTTCAAGTTATAAAACATTGATTCCGCAATAGCGAAAACATGAGGTGGAACTTCTAATCTATTTTTCCCTTCATAAGATTCTAAAACTTTATCAGTATAAATCCCCAAATCTCTAAAAGGGTTTACTGATATTAAAACATGTCCAATATATGTATAAATTGTACCATTTTCGAATCTTTTCTTTAAATTATCATTAATAGATTCATCACTTATTTTGGTTAATAATGTTAAATCAGATACACCAACCTCTTTCTTTTTACCGACATCAAATGTTGCCTTTTGGATCCCATTTCGTTTAGCGGGCTGTTGTCTAGCAGTTTTACCAGCTCTTCTAGTTATACCCATGATTAAATCACTTCTATACTTTCGAACACCGCTGTTATTGCAATTGATCTATAAGGGCTTAAAAGTATAGGAAAACTAGGCTCTGATTTATGGCTTTTTAATACATTTGTAAGTTTTGATTTGATGCGAAGTTGTCCTTTTTTTAAAGAGCGTATAAACCGACCGCAATTTTTGTTACCCGTCTTGATTAAAGATCATATAATCTTATTAGATTAAAGATTCTACAGATTTAAAGAATCGAATAAGGTATTTATATGGAATAGTACCTAATAAATATGGAAGGGTCCAAGGGTAGACATGTTTGTTGAAGTTGAACTTCTTATTATGTTGATCTGATCTATTGTTCAACTACGCCTTGCTCTGATTAGGGAAAAAAAATAACGTCAAAAAGTGACAGAATCAATTGTACTCATCAAATCAATAATGAAAACTACACTTATTCTCATTCAACCAGGTGTATATATTTCTTGAAATCAATCATAATGTAAAAAACCAAACTCCAAACAAGCTATCCCCTAATCATATGTGCAAATTTGATATTAAAAAGTGCTGTAAAATCACCATTCATCACTTTAAAGACATCAATAATAAAATAATCAAAAATTGACTCTATTATTTGGTTCACTTAAAACCTTCTTAACTTGTTGATCAGTGACAACACCTGGGTTCTGGAATGGATTAGTTGAAGGATCCATACCTTCTAATCCACCTTGGGAAGCCATTGAACCATTTCTTGAACCTCCTTCAGATTCCATTGAAGCAGCTGATGATTTTCTAGGTTTTTGATAAGGAATATATTTTTCACGAGCATTTGATTGGAAATGTTGAACACCAGTATTTGTCTTTGTATTCATTTGACCATGAGTATGTTTTGATCCATTGATCATATTAAGATATTTATCAAAAATTCCAGACATTGTTAATAATTAATTGTACTTGAGATATAAAAAATTTAAATGAGAAGATTCCCTCTTCAAGATTGGCTGAATTTATTCAATTTATACCATTTTCTAATCAATCTATATTACTGCCTTACAAGTGGGGACAAGTTGCTTACCAATGTATATCAATTAATTAGTAAAAGCTCCTGATCTTTATAAAGCAATAGAGAATACCCCAACTCACATAATATGGCTTATAGGCTGATGTAATAAAGTAAGCATATACATATCTACCTTCAGAATTAGGAAATGATAAGCTCACTACCCAACGTAGTTAATGTCATTTGCTATTTCTCCATTGATCATTTAAGTGACATATAATAAAGACAGAGTTAGGGCCACTATATGGTGGTGATCGTGGGTGTACCGAAAATTGATAAATATATTTTGTATATTCACAGGATAAATTAATTCTATTTTACTTTTATATTTACATAGAATGATTTGTTATAGTGGGTTCATTATTTCTCATTAACAATTTTTGCATTATTTCTTTGATTGTTTCACTTCTTGTTCTAATTTAGCAATTTTTTCAGCAATCATTAGTTCTCTCTGTTTATCAAGTTCTTCTGGTTTTTGTAATTTCAATATACATTCATTCATCTGTCTTTTAGGTTCTTGACAATTCCAAAGAACAGATACACCATTTTTTTTAGCACAATCTGCAAATACTTTAAATTTTTTTGTTAGATAGATATCTAATAAGAAGTTGTAAAAAAAATACTCACCTTTCACAACATCATCACATGCTTTATAGGCATGTTCTTTCCATCTTTTTCTTGCTTCTTTTTCCTCCATAGGCGTTAGCATCCATACCGGTAGTTTTGAATTATGTTGATCCATCTTTAAAGCCCACTTGATCTAATTTAATAGATTTTTATCGATCAAATGATCTTAATTTGACTAGTTCTAATTTTCATGAAAAAGAAAGAGAGCGCTGCCGGGCACCGTAACCATTGCCCAAAACAGATATTACCGAAATAGGAAAATATAATATATTAGAAGAAAAAGGTAAACAAAACATAAACAATTCAACTTCTTTTATAAACTAATCACTTCAATAATAATCCAATCCACAATGTTACAGCTAGATCCAGCAGAATTACTTAGAGAGACCTTAGAAGGGTGTGATATTGAGACAGATCTCGATACGATAGATCGTATAGCTGAGAATTTAAAGATACTTCAAGATGAAAGAAATTTAAATATAATGACTGAACAAAGAGAATTACAAGGTATGTTATGATGTGATAAACAACAGAGAATTTTACTAATGTGCCAATAGAGCTTTCTGAACAGTTACAATATGAGAAACAGAATATTGAATCATTAGAGAACTCACACACAAGACAAGAGATTAAAACAAAATTAAAATCAAATCAATCATTAGAATTGAATATGAATAAAACTTTAAAAGAATTAACATCTATCAAACAAGATCTTTCCACGAATCTAAGTAATCTTGTTGATGATTATAATTCACTTGATAAACAGATTGAAGAATTAAGTTTTGTTGAAGATGATGAAGAAAAAAATGCAGTTGTGTATGTATAATTTAATCTCCCCCTTTATGAACTCAGTGCTAACTAATTTAGATTAAAATTAATGGTTTATAGGAAACTTGGATTAAAAATTGATCTTAAATCAAATACTTTAATAACTTATAATAAGGAGAAAAACTTGACTGATTTTTTAAATTATGGTGATGAGAAATATAGTGATTATTTTATTTCAAATTATATATGGGATAGATTATAAGATTTTTAATGAGATGATGATTTGTTTTTGATTATCGTAGACCAGGATAACTCAACTACATATTTGACACTTTAAAACCATTATGCTAGATACATTTAGACCATTTTTTTTATATACATTAAACCCCATAAAACCCCCATTCATAAATATTCTCATATTAGAAATATTTTGGATTGATTCTATGACTTGTTCTAGTAAATTTAGGAATTTTATGAACACCTTTTCTATAACCTTTTGAATTTCTATTAAAGACAAAATATTTATCAAATGGTTTCATTTCAGATTCTTTTGGAAATTCGAAAAACATTTTATTAACTTTCGCATTTGTTATTCCTAAAGATTTCAATCCATTATAAACTGTTTCAATAACTTGATCAACAGCTTGTAATCTTTTTCTATGTCTAAATTTTTGATTTCTTGACATTCTCCATGGTGTTTTACTAGAGAAAATTGTTAGTGTACCAGAAAGACAGAACTTTTGGGGAAATTATAACTTACTCCACTAGACCACCAAGGGCTATTCTTGTTGCTCTGAAAGCACCGAACATTATTCTTCGTTGTTAATGATCTCTATTCAAAGATTGATGGTTAGAGTATTATGCTTGTGTTTTTTTCATCGAATTTTTCAACTAGTACAGAAAATCACAAAACGGGTTCGCGGAAAGACCTAGTAGTAGAATAAGTTAAATTTTAATAATATTCAGATTGTTATGAGTATAGATATTATTTCTATAATATATTTATGTAGTTGATTGTGTTGTATATATACTTCATCAGTGTTGAAAGATTAATACTCTTGAATGTTGAACTACATTAAATTGACACGCTCCGAATATATTCATTTATCTATTAGTCGTGGGGAAAACAAAAAAAGGACTTTGAAAACCAATAGGAAAAGGTGGTAGCAACTAGTTTATTTTACTATTGATAAAAGAATTGTCTAACTTGTTCTGTGATATCAATGGCTAAAACTTTAAATCTTGAATTCATCCCAGGTTATGATTGCTTGGACGACTAATGATTAATCTGAATCTGGGCTTGACTTGAATTCCGTTCTAAGCAGGCGATTAAACCTATTTTCTATCAAAGTATCGGATAAGTTCAATAGTTTATCATAGCTTCTGATAGCTTATTCCTCAGTTATTGAAGTTTCCATTTCATCATCATTTTCTTGAGCTCTAACTTCTTCTTCAAACACTTTATGACTAGCCATGAATCTATGAATTATATTAATACAAAATTTCCTTTCAAAAAACTTCAAACACTACTTACAAACTTCCATGCATTATACCTAATTTTTTAATATAATCAGCTTGAAATGTTGTTATTTTAATCAAATTTTCGAAATCTGATAAATTAGCTTCCAATTGTGCCAATTGAGAATGGAGGTGTGATAGTTGTCTCTGCTTTAAAGAGGATGAATTCTTTCCTATAGTGGATCTTCTCATTGTTGATTGATTAAATTGTTTATAAATCAGACTTATTCAATCTGTTTGTTTTGATTTTAAGATTTCCCTTCTAGCCGGGTAACCAAGATTATGTAACTGATTAATAATATAATAATTAATTAATTCTCGGAACTCGGTTCCTCGGAAATGTCCCTTTTCAGAAATTTAATATGTCCCAATTTTTTGTCCCAGAGACGTACATTTTGTGTGAAATTCTCCAGTGTGTAGCAGATTTGTGATCTTGGAATGATTAAAAGGGAGTTTGTTGTTCCTTGTAAACGAGGATTAAGAGGACGTGTAAAGAATCTGATGGAAGGTGGATAGGATGTAGATCTTGAGATCCGTTAGACAAATTGTGTACAGGGTACACTAAACAGTTGAGGTACCCGTTAATGTTGTTGAATTAGGGTAGATCGGCTGTTTAGTTAGAGCCAATTACTGAGTAGTGGATTATGCTTATCACGAGTACACCTTTATTAGTACCAACGATACTTTGATATCACAGACTAATCAACACTAGATGGTACCCATCTATATATCATCTTAACTACACTATCTTAACTACTCTATTCTATTCATTACCTTATATACTTCATCTAGCTCCGATGCTACTTTTTCTCTTGTGCATTTCGGGGGGTAAGACAATATTAAAAGCGAACGAGGGGCAAGTGAATCTGGCTAAACAGTAAACATATAAACATTAATAAATAGATACTATGCCATCTTACTCTATCTCAATCTATACCATCTTATCCATAACAAGTTCCTTTAATTATTTATTATGGATGATTCCGTTTTAATCGATCCTTTTTTCAGGACATCTGTCTCTGGTTTTTTCAACCGAATCGAAACGCATTGCAGCACTTTTTTTAAGGACAAAAAAAAAGCTGTTATAAACAACCAGTTTTACGCAGCTTATTTATAAAAAAAAAAAAAGGATGAAATTTAATAATCTCTTTTAATCAAAAACAGGATAATATCACATCTAATTACTCCAGATATTATACACCTTTGCTAAAGGGATCCATTCTGCTGACCATTGTTCTATTCATTGTTGGCTCATCTACAGCTGCTATATTATACCCACTGAAAAATTATCCAGTTCCTCGAACTAATACCAAAAGGAGTTTACACCAACACTTCAACCTACAAGATTAAATTATTTAATGGATAAATAAAGCTCCAATACATATATGAATCAACAGGCTAACACCATAACTATATAACAGTCTCACAATCAATCGTTTGTTCTCGGTGCTATTAAAGAGGATCGTTCTTCGCTGCTGCTTGTTTTTGTCCCATTTTTTCGCACACTAGTCATGAATCATACGTTACCGATAGTGAAGTCACAATCATCTAGTTACAAGAGTCATCTTACTCCTATTGCTCCAGCTCCATTAAATTTGGCTCCAAAACCTCAACCAGTTCATGTTTTACCGAAAAAATCAATTGAAAATCATGTATCAAATAATGATCATTTAGAAACTCAAAGTTTACCTTGTGTTATAACTTCAAAACAATGGGTTTTACCTCCAAGACCAAAAGCTGGTAGAAAACCAACTAATGATAAAAAAAAAATACAAGTTACTAATAATAATAATAATGTTTCAAAATTGAGTAATAATTTAACAAATTTAAATTTATATAAATCTCAATCTGAAATTTTTAATCAAAATAATAATAAATCTTGTTCAAATGATGAAGATTTAAAAAATCAATTAGAGAATGCAACTGAAGAGAATCAAAAATTGAAAAATATAATTTCAAGATTAAAAGCTGAAATTGAATCTCTTCAAACTCAATCAAATCATCAATCAAATACTCCTTCAATAGATACAATGATACAAATCCCACCTTCATCAACAACAGTAACAACTCCAGAAGTTTCAACAACTTTAACTTCTCGTGAAGTTTCACCAACAATTGATCCAAAAACAATTCAATCTGAACAACATACTGTTAAACGTGCTAAACGTCAATATCGTAAAAAAAAGAAAGTACCAACAACAACAAATAATGAAATATTACCAATATCTCCACCATCAGTTATAAAAACTGAGGATAATACCCCAAGTCCAATTTCATTAAATGTTGAAAATAGTGAAGTTATAAATTCAAATTTACCAAATCTTGAAAATTTAATTAAACAAGAAAAAATTGATGATGATAATAATGATTTAGAATTTCATCATTTTAAAAAATCTCGTACAATTAAATTAGAAAGATCAATGTCTTTACAACCTGAACATTTTAATTCATCTTCACCACAATCTTCAACTTCATATCAACAACAACAACAACAACCACAACATTTTAAAAGTATTGGATTAGATAGAACAATGAGTATTCCAATGGAATTTCTTGAATCAAATATTTCTCGTACAACAACAAATACTTCAAGTTTTGAAGTTTGTTCAAGATGTGGTGGGAATGATAGTTGTCTTTGTTTAGAAAGTGGTTATATTGATGAATTTAGAAGAGATAATAATAATAATTATAATGATGATGATAAAACAAGAAGTTTAAGTTTAAATAATGCTAATGATGATAATAACGAATTTGATGTTAATTTTTTTATAAAAAGTGAATTTGAAGATGATCAATTTTTAATGATATAGACAATAAAGATGATTCATGATAAAGAAATGTAGACTACAAAAAACCATTATGAATCAATCATGAATATTAATGTAAATATGTATAAATAACTTTCTCCTATTTCCCCAATTTATTTTAATAAAGAGTATAAAAAGTACCCAAAATTGCAGTAAATGCTAAAACTGCATAACCAGTTCTATAAACACCTTTTAAATTCAACTCTTTACCAGCATCCCAAATCAAATGTCTTATACCATTAGCAAAATGGAATGCAAATGGGAAAACTGCAACACCTTTTAAAGCATATTGACTAATTGGACTTAATGAATGGAAAGCTTCAGCAATTGAATTTGAATCAATATTTAATCCAGTTAAACTACCTAATGCATAAGCAACAGTAACACCATAAAAGGCACCAGCTAATAAAACACCACTAACACGATGAACAGATGATAAATACCATGTTAATTGTGGTTGATAAATTGTTAAATGTGGTGATGATGGACGATTTTTTCTTTGTGCAACTAAAATTTCTTGTTCACGATCATGAGTTGTAGTAACTGTATTTAATGATCTGATTATTGAACGTTGTGTTAATATAGAACGGGAAATTTGAGCTGGTTTTATTAGACCTAGACGATTTAAAAGCATTGTGTTATAGAATCAATATATGTTATTTAGTTGTTGGTTCAAGTATAAATTACTCTCTAATCATTCATTTTTAAAAATCAAAGATCCCGTTCGAAATCGGATGAATGAATTTTTGAATGACGGTACCGAGATTATGTAATATTTTCTGGAGAGAAGGCTCGGGCCAAAAAACAGCCAATCAGAGTCAGGAAAATGGTCATTGTGGGATTAGGTAAGGGATTAGGTAATTGATGATAGTCATGTGATGGGTCATGTGATTAGAAATTGATTGATGACGTAATGTTTAGGCTGGTTAAGTAAACTTGCTCTTATAATACTCATCTTATTCTTTTACAATATACCATCAAAGAATACTATACAATCATGGCTATCCCCTTTTTAGGAAGATTATCACTATTAGAATGGCCTATGGTCATTGTGTCATTCATTGCTGCTTATGTTGAGTTCATAATATCAACCATAACTACATTATTACCAAGTCCAATAATACATCTCTTTACAAATATCTTGAATCAATTTTATACATTTTTCATATTATCACCAAATGATAATGAACAATTTGCTATTCCAAAGACTAAAGAATATATTGAAATGTTACAATTAAGAAACCAAATTAAAAATGCTGAAAATATATTAACTATAGGTGAAATTTTTGGTCATGAAATTGATGATCATATAGTTCAAACAAAAGATGGTTATCTTTTATGTGTTCATCGAATTAAACCAAAAACTGAAAATGCTCCAGTTATTTATTTACATCATGGTTTATTAATGTCTTCTGATATTTGGTGTGTTAATATTGAAAAACATAAAAATTTACCTTTTTTACTTCATGATTTAGGTTTTGATGTTTGGTTAGGTAATAATAGAGGTAATAAATATTCAACAAAACATATTAATTTAAAACCAAATGATAAAAAATTTTGGGATTTTAGTATTGATGAATTTGCACTTTATGATATCCCTGATTCAATTAATTATGTCTTGAATTATACAAATCAAGAAAATTTAACTTATATTGGTTTTAGTCAAGGTTCTGCCCAGGCATTTGCTGCATTATCAATCAATCCAATATTAAATAAACAAGTTAAGTTATTCATAGCATTATCTCCTGCAATGACTCCGAAAAGATTACATCATAAAGTTGTTGATGCATTAATAAAGACATCTCCAAATATCATGTATTTAATTTTTGGTAAAAAAACTTTATTACCAAGTGCTTCATTTTGGGAAAGTATAATTTATCCACCTTTATTTGTTAAAATTATTGATCAATCAAATGAAATTTTATTTAATTGGAAAAGTTTAAATATAAATTTTAATCAAAAAATTTCAAGTTATTCACATCTTTATTCTCCAACTTCTGTTAAATCAATTGTTCATTGGTTTCAAATAATTAGAAATTCAAATTTTCAAATGTTTGATGAAGATTTATCAATAACAAATACTTTTTCAAAACCTTTTAAAATTCCAAGTTTCCCTTCAAAATCTAATATTAAAGTACCAATCAGATTAATTTATGGTGGAATTGATTCTTTAGTTGATATTGAAGAAATGTTGAAATTATTACCATCTGAAGATATAAAAGCCATTGAAGTTCCTGAACATGAACATTTAGATTTAATTTGGGGTGATGATGTTGAAGATTTGGTTATTCCTCATATTTTGGATTTTTTAAATTTAAAAAAACAATTGATTGGTGATAGTGAAAATGAAAAAGTTTCAAGTTTCCAATAATTAATTATCTTCTTCTTCATCACTTTCTTCAAAATTGAATGAAAAAGCACTAGAAGTTTCATTTTGTTTTGTTAAGTCATCCCATATTTTACTTTGCACAATCTTTCTTTCAATCGTTTTAGCATCTTGTTTTTCTAAATCTGTCAATTTATTTAATGCATCGTTTAACTCTATATGATATTTATCACTCTTTTTAATTAATTCAATGAAAAATTCAAAAATTGGTAGATCAATCTTGGAACAAAGTTCTCCAATATCTTCATTATTAACCTCCATATCTTGTACTTTTTGTAAATATTCATTAAAAATTTCTTTATTCTCAACATCTTCATTCTCTTGTAAAAATTCCTTTAATGATTTAGTGAAATCTTTAACATGAAACCCAGAAATTTGATCTTTTTTATTCTTTAAAAAATTTAATACATTAGGTAAATAACCCTTTGGAACAAAATTTTGTGTCAATGCAACGGAATCTTCTAGATTAATAACACTATGCCACCATCCACTAGGAACAAACATACATTCTCCAGGAAATGTTATCCCTATTTGACATTTACCTTTATCACCTGCTTCACCTGTGGCAATCTTTACACTATCGTTGTAAAATCCACTCAGTATCCATTCAGCAATCCCTACAGGACCAGTAACTTCACTTTCTTCTTCGTCTGTACCAACACCAGGTGGTTTCGTCCCCGGTGGAAGCATAACCCAAAGCTTCATCCCACAAAGATTGGCATTCCAAGCACTAGTGAAATTAGGATCTTTATGGAAAGTAGACCCACTTCTTTCAGGTCCAGCAATTAACCAACGATGATCAGGACGACATGGTGTAGTTAGTGTGTTGAAAGTATTGAAGAAATCTGGTTGGAAAATTTCTGGTGGTGTGTATTCTTCAGTAAGTTGACGAATTGCAGTGGATTGACAATCAAACAAGTATAGTGGTGATTCATCTTTATTTTCCGAAAAATATTGAGAATAAAAAGATAATGGCCATTGTACTGATTCTTGACGAAATTTGACATTAGGAAATCTAGAACAAAGTGAGGAAATTGTCCATGTTGGCCAACGATTATTGTCCTTGTTAGTTAATATGAATGGTTTCAAATAGTATTCAGAGTTGAAAAGATCAAGAGTTAAATCGGTTTCATCAATTCTTTCAATTCCAAACCTCTTGTTTTGAGTTTCCCGAAGCTTCCAGCTTTGTTCTTCTTCAGCAATCAAATCTTTAAACAAAGTTTTATAATCAATTTGTGAACATTGAAATGGTCTGAAAAGCACATCTGAACATAACAAATTTTCGGGTATTTGTATATTAGCTTCCTGTTCTTTAGTAATATGTAACATTGTTCTTCTCCAAGATCCCTCCCATTTATCAATCCCCAATGGATAATCTTTTTCGTTAGTTTCTGCAAGAGCTTTTCTCATATACAATCGTCTCCAAAGTTCTTCGTCATATATAAATGCATAAAATAATCTTGAAGCATGACTTAGGTTCTTCAAGTCTTGTGGGTCTTCAATGAATCCTAGAAAGTCAAGGATTAACTCATCGTTAAACAAATGGAAATCACCAAGTAATCTTTTCTTCTGGTTAGTCAATTTAATATCATTGAAAATTAATGAATTTCCTGAAGGTTTCACATTCAATGGGTGTCTCTGAGTAACAACATCTCTTGAAATTCCTCTACTTATATTTCTTCTTTTCCTAGATCCTGAATCTTCGTGTATTGTCATCTCGATATCTGGCTACTGCTTTGCCTAATGATTATACAAATTCTTAAGCTCTACTTTATTCAGCTTTTTTGAAAACTATATGATGATCTGATATTATGTCCAGTAAGAAAAAAAAATTTTGACACCAAAATTATTGTGGTTTGCGCAACAATTGACCAAAATTTTGTATGGAAATTATGTAAGTGCTGAGTCAGCCCTGGGGCGTCGGAATCGTTCAACGCCTTTTTTCGTCAAATTCGGGCGTGTGGCGTAGTTGGTAGCGCGTTCGCTTAGCATGCGAAAGGTCTTGGGTTCGACTCCCAACTCGTCCATTTTTTTGGTTTAACGGCCAAAATCCCGAAATTATAGCATATTTCATATGTTTAATCATTATTTTTTTCACCTCTTTATTGTCTAGTCATGATTCTACTGCTAATTTACTATATTAGTTGAGATTTTTGATGCAAAATGGGGCATAATTTTGAAGTTTATCGAAAATCCGCGAATTCATTCTATTTTGGGTAAAGTATGGCGTTATTTGGAGCGGTTAGATTTTTCGATAATGATGATAAATCGATACTTTTTAGATCTAAACATTTCAAGAGTTGGCAAAAAGCTAAGTGTGATTTGAGAAAGATAATATGGTTGAAGCTGCCTTTCCATCAATCTCTAAGGAGAAACAAACACAACTTGTCCAAAATCTTCAACAATGGTCACTTGCCAATGGGCTCGTAATATATCCACCAAATTTCCAATCTCATCAACCAGTTAGTGCACCTATAACCCTTTTCCCAACACCGTTACCAAGAATTGCATTCCAAGATGCCAGTGATGTTCAATTGTTATTCAATGAGCTTTATGCTAAAGTCTCTAGTAATTTGGAATTTCTTGAATCTGAACTTGAAGATTTAGCTAAATTTGATCCAGATTTTACAGGTAAATTATGGGAATTATATCTTGAAGCTAAAAAGCAAGGAATAGTACAACCATTATCATTAGGTATCTTCAGATCAGATTATATGGTGAATGAGATTGAAGGACAAAAACCACAAATCAAACAAATTGAATTCAACACAGTGAGTGTCTCCTTTGGTGGGTTATCAACAAAAGTTGGTGAATTGCATAGATATTTAAACCAAAATGGTGATTATAGCATTAAAGGGTCTGCACCTTATTATGATATCAAGGATCTTCCTGTTTCTGAATCAATTGAGAAATTGAGCGAAGGTTTAGCAGATGGTGATTATTATTATAATGATAAACAAACTAATAGTGGAACAGTTGTGTTAGTTGTTGTCCAAGATAAGGAAAGAAATGTTTTTGATCAAAGGTTATTAGAGTATGCATTATTGAAAAACCATGGTGTTAGATCAATAAGGTTAACATTAGCAGAAATTGGTGAGAAGACTTATGTTGATTCCAACTCAAAGAAATTATTCACCAAAGAAACAAATGATGAAGTTTCTGTTGTTTATTTTAGAGCTGGATATTCTCCAAATGATTTCACAACTCAAGCGGATTGGAATAATAGATTATATCTAGAAACTTCCAAGGCAATTAAGGCACCAACATTATTGACACAATTAGCTGGTGCTAAAAAGATACAACAAATCTTGACTGAAGAATCAGTGTTGAAAAAATTCCTTCCAAACAAAGATCAAGAAAACTTTAAACAATTATTGGATACTTTTGTTGCTATATATCCTTTGGATAATAGTACAAGAGGATTACAAGCTAAAAAATTGGCATTTGAAAAACCTGAAAGCTTTGTATTAAAACCTCAAAGAGAAGGTGGAGGTAATAATATTTATAAACAAGATATACCAACTTTTTTGAAAACTATTCCAGAAAAGGATTGGGCAGGTTATATTTTAATGGAATTAATACATCCACCAACATATCAAAATAAAATCATTAGAGATGGTGAAATTTATGATGAACCAATTATAAGTGAATTAGGTAGATTTGGTACTATTGTTTTCAATCAGTCTGATGGTGAGATTTTGTCAAACAAAAACAGTGGATGGTTGTTAAGATCCAAATTTGAATCATCAAATGAAGGTGGTGTTGCAGCTGGGTTTGGATGTGTTGATAGTGTTGTTTTAATCTGAGAGAGCTCCATCTAAGGAGCCATAATAAAAGATGACCTTCTTTGACCGTTACGATAAACAATATCAATTTTACCTTGTCTTTGATTTGCAAACTGTAATTCGAACTCGGCAGCCCAAAGAGCAGCACCTGTAACACTTGTGAACTGGAATAACGTAGAAACAAATGGAATCTGCTGTAAAACACCAGTGACTATACCAAATCCTATATAGTTGAATCTTCTTGAAGCATAAAATGCATTTTTTTGACGAGTATCAATTCCTTTCAATTCATAATATCTAGCATGAAATCCAAACCCTCTATTTGGTGCATTGATGAAAACCAATAATATAGGGCCAATGATGGGAACAAAAGTTAGTACCACAGTTAATATGATGTTAACTATAGTCATTGGGTACAAGATAAAATTATTTGGTACATCTAATAACCATCTTTTAAATCTTGTCATTGCGCCAACTTGAACAACTCTAAACAACTTCCCTCTAACCACAACGTCATCATATCCTTCGCGACTCAACACTGTATCAAATAATAGTTGTAATGGCATTGGATATAGTAAGAAACTTGAGACAATTTGTGAAACTAAATCAACTTGGTGGATGAAATTAACCCATGCTAAAAAAACTCCAATAGGACCATTCATCGCAAATCCCAATAATGATTGAATGACATTGACTGTTAAGAACAAGATGATAAAGACTGTGATTGTGAGAATAACTTGAGGTAAAAGAATTGAGAGGAAATAAAACCAAAGTGAAGGATGCATAATGAAATAACGGATACCCTATAAGAGCATGGTTAGGAATGTGTATAGATAAGAGTACTCGCTTCGGGTCAGATCATACGAAAAGCGGCATTGCTGAGGACTCAATGATATTCACAGTCATCTTTAAGCTCTAGATATTTAATTATTTTATCCAATGGTATACATAGCTGCTTCAAATTTGATAAGATCTGGAATAGTGCTCTTTGTGGTTATCACATTGTTTTGGCTGTCAACCATGTCGTGTCATTTTGGCTGACACAAAAAAGGGTATAAGATCCATTGTGATAAGTTTTGCTGATAAAGCACAGATTTGGGTCTGGGACCTACGGTGGGCACAGAATCCCGATTGTTAGGTAGTGGTGCTTGATAATTATCTATGGGTTCACTGGTGGCTAATGCTAGAACCAACTAGCACAAGCATACCATACATACTAGTACAACAATGCTCTAGTACTATACTCTATGCCCCATACAATTCACAATAGATTGCACCCAATTGCCCACTCTCGGCTCACTCAACAGCAACAGCCACATCGCCACAAATCAGATGACATTTCAACTGAAGTTGACTGGAGCACTAGATTAATCACATCACCGAATCAGAGCCACAGCTATCACGCTTATTACAATTCCCTAAGCACTTACGTAATCATCCCCCCGAAATTGACAAGACTCAGAGCGCATCTTCACGTTCAAAGAAAGACTCAGAGTTCAGTGATAATGCGACTGTAGATAAGGATGAGTAAAAGATGAGCTCGTGGAGTGTTGAATCAGCTGGAAATATGGTAGATATGGTGCTACTGCTGCTGCTGCTGCTGTTGGATATAGATCAGCTCTAGTATAGCCTCTATTGGGTAAAAGCTAACTATCAGCCGGTTCACTAGCCATATCGGACTTGTCAATGTGTGGTGAGAGCTGTGGTTGAGCAAAACTGTGGTGTCTGTATTATACTATTAAAAGTTAAAAATTCTAATCACTGAGGCATCGAGAGAAATGGCGAGACCGGGTGGAAAATTATCAGATATAAAAGGGACCTGATGGGAGCTATTTGCTTTCTTGGATATCATATGTATATCTAATTTATAAGCTAGTACTATTAGAAACAATGGCACCAACTGCTACTCAAACTATTGAAAAAGAACCTGTTATCGCAGCACCAAAAGTTAGTGGATACACAAATTTGGATATCCATTATCGTAAGGATCAAGATTCTGTTGATAAAGATACTGGTGTTTTAGTTGTTGGTGATAAAGATCGTGCTATTTCAAATTACAAAGAATGGTTACCAACTTGGGATCCAAATCAAAAATTCCCACAATATGGTCCTGATTTCAACAAAGGTTTCAGAGATAGAGGTCTTGATGCTGATCCAGAACTAAAATCACTATTCCCACCTTCTCAATCAGATTCAATTAAAATTAAGAAAATTTCCCCAAAACTTGGTTCAGAAGTTCGTGGTGTTCAATTATCACAATTGAGTGATCAAGGTAAAAATGATCTGGCTCTTTATGTTGCTCAACGTGGTGTTGTTGTCTTTAGAGATCAAGATTTAAAAGATAAAGGTCCACAATTCAATAAAGATTTTGGTTCTTATTTCGGTCCATTACATATTCATCCTTCATCTGGTGCACCAGCTAATTTCCCAGAGTTTCACATCACTTATCGTCGTAAAGATCCAAATGAATATAACATTGTTCATGCCAAGACGCTATCTACAAAAGGTTGGCATTCAGATGTCACTTTTGAGAAAACTCCTCCAGGTACAACTTTCTTTGCCCTATTAGAAGGTCCAGAAACTGGTGGTGATACTATCTTTAGTGATGCAGAAGAAGCTTATAACAGATTATCCCCAAGATTCAAAGAAATGATCAAAGGTTTAAAAGTTGTTCATTCTTCAGTGGAGCAAGCTGCTCAATCAAGAGCTGCTGGTGGTATTGAAAGAAGACCACCTTCAACTAGTGTTCATCCATTAGTTCGTATTCATCCAGTCACAAAAAAGAAGTCTCTTTTCGTTTCAAGAGCATTCATTCAATACATTGAAGGTTTGAAAAACGAAGAAAGTGACGCCTTGTTAAATTTATTAAGTGAACATGTTAACAACTCTGTTGATTTGCAAATCAGAGCAAGTTATGAACCAGGTACTGTTGTTGTTTGGGATAATAGACGTGTTTTACATTCTGCTTCATTTGATTGGGATTCTGGTGCTGTTCGTCACAATTACAGAATTACTCCTTTGGCTGAACGTCCTGTTGAAAATGAAGAAGAATTGGAATATTAAGTTACAGCTTCTATGATTGAAGTCAACTGGTTTGACGATTTTATGAATTATTTAAAAAAAAATGTGTATGTAATGGAAAATATTTGGGTTTATATTAAGTCTTGTAGAACAACTATGTTAATGTCATAATTATAATGTACAAATTATTATTCTATTAATCAATCTCAATTACGGAATCATTATCCTCTTTTGGTGCTGTGGATGCAGGTGTATCCAAATCAATAACTTTTGATTCTTTATCATTAATCTCTTCAACTTTTGGTGTCACAGATCCAGTCGTTGTATCTGGAGTATCTGCATTAAACACTTCATCTTTAATCTTCCCTTTCAAAGAATCTTTATCCTCAAAAATCATCTTTTCGATATATGACACGGCAGTTGTTTCAATTTGTTCACCACTCATAGTCTTGTCTAATTCCAATTTATTAAGAGCCAATTGATACATATTTTCCTCAATACTATCTTTACTAATCAATCTTATAACTTTCACTGGCTTAACTTGTCCAACACGATGAGCTCTATCTTCCGCTTGTTTATCATCATGAGGGTTAAAACTCTGATCAAAAATAATAACTGTGTTAGCACAAACTAAATTAATACCAAACCCACCAGCCTTAGTACTTAATAAAAACACAAAAATTGATTTCTCTTCATAAAACTTATCAATAATATCTTGTCTGATTTCAACACTTGTACCACCATCAAGTCTTAAGAATTTAATTGACCATTCTGAAAGAACACGTTCTAAAATATCAAGAACTTGGGTAAATAATGAGAAAATTAATATTTTCCCATCTTGTGCAATGATTTCTGGAAGAATCTTACCCAATAATTGCACTTTACCTGAATTCAAGAAATCTTTTGATGAAAGTGCATATTTATATATGCTTGGGAATTGTTCACACAATTTGTTCAACTCAAAATCGGTCATAACTTCCATATCTTCAAGAATGTATTGTCTATTGGCATCTCTGTAAACATCCTCCTTCATAATATCTTTACTCATTGCTTTCAACTTTGTAGAGTCATAAATATCTCTGAATAATAACGGATGGATTGCAGCTTTTCTCAATCCCATCAACACATTGGCTGTCTTATTCTTCTTTTCTCTCATTTCAATACCACGTTGAATCTCTCTTTTATAAACACGACGTTGGGCTTCAAACATCTCACAATGTTGAATTTCGTTGACTTTTGGAGGTAGATGTTGCAACACTTGATCTTTTCTTCTTCTTAAAATGAATGGAGCCATCATTTTCTTAGCTTTGGAGATAGCTCTTTCTGATAATAATGGATTGTAACCTGGTCTGTTATCTTGGGTACTAGCCTTTTGACTGAAAACATATCTTAAATCTTCCTTTTTAGATATGAACATTGATGGCAAAATAAACTCCAAAAGTGACATTAATTCTCTTAAATTGTTTTGTAAAGGTGTACCAGTTAACAACAACCTGAAGTTTGCTCTAATCTTCATCAATTTTAAAAATCTATCAGTAGAACTATTTTTCAACATATGA
Organism: Hansenula sp. Y91-04; assembly: GCA_037042445.1. Lineage (NCBI taxonomy): Eukaryota > Fungi > Ascomycota > Saccharomycetes > Phaffomycetales > Wickerhamomycetaceae > Hansenula > Hansenula sp. Y91-04. The sequence goes on along the minus strand of JAXQKK010000053.1, from coordinate 370,277 downwards.
CCTTCATCATAAACAATGACATTGAAACCAGCATGCTTCAAAAAACTTGCATCATCTTTATTACCAGTTGCCAAATTATAAGTTGTAACAATAACATCAATCTCACTTAATCTTTCTGTCAACATTTCTCTCATATCTTCTCTTTCTGCCTGAGAACCATAATATGGTTCCACTACGAATGAAGGAGCAAATTTACGAAACTCTCTCATCCAATTCTCCAATGTGGATGACGGAACAACAACTAAATGAGGACCTTGAACACCGGTCTCCTTTAAATGAGAAAGGAAAGCAATAACTTGACAAGTCTTACCTAACCCCATTTCATCAGCAAGGATACAACTCAAGTTGTTTTTGTATAAAAGATTCAACCAATTGATACCAACTTGTTGATAATTTTTCAATTCCACTTCTGCAGCTAAGAACTTTGGTTTCTCTTTGAAGTATCCATTACGTTTTCTCTTTGAATGTGATATGTCATCGTCATCATCGCTCAGTTCAACATCAACAACTTCCAATTCGTCATTAACACCATGAACTTTAACACCCCATTTGCCAATCTCAGTCGCTATCTTTTCACTGTATTTATTACATTGTTTGACCAAACTATCAACAGCAGCGTAACCTCTAAGAACCAAGTTTGCCTTCTGACTCACCATCTCACCATCAGTTTTGTTTCTTCTGCGCCCTGAAGGCTCTTCATCTCTGAAGAAAAGCGATTCAAATTGGTTGATAGATCTGAATGGACGTTTAGCAACAATGTTTCTGGCAACTTCGAAAGAGCACTGTGAGACATCAACAATATCACGATCTTCAGCAGAGTTCAAAAATTCCAAAGTTTTTTGTTCATAATATTCATCAATTGAAGAGGTGACAGCATATGACTCTTCCTGTTCAACGTCTGAATCATCAGTGAACTCATCTCTCAGAACCTCCTCCTCTACCTCTTCATCACTCAAGTTAATGGTCTTTGGAGTTTGTTTTTTACTTGCAGAAGCAGATGTAGAGTGTGAAGGCTGTTGAGGTTTTGCCTTCATTGGTTGAGCAATAACAGAGCTCAAATTACGCTTTACTGGCTGTTTAAAGTCCACATCATCACCAGCTTCCTCATCATCATCGTCATCAATTGTTATTGGAGTTGGGTTTCTAGAACCTCTAACTAAACGTCTCTTCTTTGGGACGGCAATTTCCTCGACATTTCGATCCTGATGTTCATCAACTTGTCTTTTAAGGGTTGTACTATATTTCTCTGAGATTGTCTGCTTTTTATTCAAGATAACTTTTGAAGAAAGTTTTTGGGGAGATATTTCAGGTGATGAGCTTATTTCTATTTCTTTAGCTGGCGATTTCAACACTGGAGGAGTTGATACTGGTGTTGCACTCTTTGAGTTGCTGAGGATCTCCTGTTGTTTCCTTCTCTCAACTAGCAGGGTCAAATGCTGTTTAGATAATTTTAAATCGTTATTTCCCTTGGATTTGTAGAGAGCTTTGATAAGAGATTCATTAACAGTTGGAAACAGCTTACTCAATATTTCAACATCTCTCTTTGAACCTGTATTTGTATTGTTTTGAGTCAGAAGATTTGAACCGTTGAATGAAAACTTCTCCCTCAGATTAGATCCATTTGCAGGCTTGTTGATCTGTTCACCGTTCTCATTAAATATAGGTTTTGGTTTAACATTACCAAACAGCTTTGTGTGTGAATATGTCTGTTTTGGCTGTGGAGATGATTGTGCAGAGGTTGGTGAAGAGTCAAGAACTTGAACAACAGGCTTCTTCTTCGGCGTATCGTCACTCCAATCTGGATAGGACATATTTGCTTCAAAAAACTGTGTGGTGGATGCTTGATATTAATACTCTTTTGGTGTAGTATATTTTGGCTCTAGTTTCAGTCTGTGATGCAACTTAAAATGCTAATAAAATCTGGATATCTAAACCGTCTATGAGATCTCAGATGATGAACCTCTAAACAAGATAAAAACAAGAGTAACCTCACAAAGATTTTAGAGCTGTTTGAGATCAAGTTGAAGTACAAAATATTGAGCGCGCGTCTCATCGCTATAGATTTTTTTTCTGTGAAACTTTCAAAAGCGCGGAGCGAATTGTTCAATGTACATTTCAACTATTTCAACAAGATTCGGTTACTTTGCTAGCTGGAGATGTATTCTGTGTATTCATGTGGGTCCAATGGAAGGTTTCAGCTTGGTGACGGGACTGATGAGGATTTAAACCAGCTGAAACTGGTTTTCCAGTCAGAAATTAGACCTGTCAAGATTGTGTGTGGTGGGAATCACACACTGATATTACTTGGAAATGGTGATTTGTATGCTGCTGGGGACAACACTTTTGGCCAATGTGGTATCGATCCTGAAACTATTGATGGTGACGGGGAGAAGAGAGTTGAAAGATTCACACTTGTGCCGAAAATTGGAGGTGTTCCATGGCTTGATTGCAGTGCTGGTTACGAATTTACGATATTTATGAATGGTGATCAAGAATTATATTCTGCTGGTTTAGGGCTCAAGGGAGAGCTTGGTGTTGGGTTTAAGGTTAGTAGAAGTCCTACAATGAGTCTGATAAGGCAGAGCTTTGACGCAAATGTGCTCGAGATTAGATCATGTCTGGATCATACTGTTGTTTTATTAGATAACTATGAACTTTATGGTTGGGGAAATGGTAGAAGTGGGAAACTGGGTGCACCATCTGAATCAAAGATATGGAGTCCTAGATTGATTGATACAAAGCTTTCAACTACGGATGTTGAAGTTGGCCGTGATTTTACAGCTCTTGGTGATGGTCATGGTAATATTGATATTATAGGGAAAGATAATTTCAATATCTCATCGCAAGTGCCAAAGTCCTGGACAGAGTTCAAGGCAATGTGGTCTTCTCTTCATTTTGTTGATGAATCAGGAGTGATTAGCTCCTATGGGAATGACAGTCATGGCCAATTGATTCCAAACTCAGATATCAATTATTCGTTGTTCGATGTTGGTAGTGAACATGGAATCATAGCACAAGGCCAAAAGATCAAATCTTGGGGATGGGGTGAGCATGGTAATTGTGGTATCAACAAAACTGATTCAGTTACTTTTAATTATATTAATGATTTGCATGAGTTTAACGAGAACGAAAAAACAATATTGATAAAAGGTGGATGCGCTACGACATGGGTCGTCACTGAAAAACAATAAGACATCTAGAGAATAATGAAATGATAATAGACATATATTGTAGCTAAAAAAAATAATGTAAAGAAGTATCTTTTCCATATTCATCTATCGCACAGTAAAGCACGCGAAGATGGAAAATATGTAAAAACTTCGTCAAGTTGCTCTAGGTGCAAGTGTATCGATTCACTAAAGCATGTCCTTGGCCAGAGTGATGAAGAAGCTCCTCCTTCTCGATCCAAACGAATCTGGATATGGAGTAGGGTTCGCCTAATCACCAATATTTCCAACCAAAAATTCTTAGGAAACTTCTTTATTGCCCAATTTGGTGACTGACTTGATCAATCCCTTCAAATCCTTTCAAAGAACATTTCCTAAGTCCCATCAACCAAATGTTATACGAAGATTGAAACTGTCCAAACGTCATTTTTGAGTCTGGAATATTCAGGATTCTTCAAGAAAGAATTGAACAAAATTTTTTTTATACTACGGAAAATTTATGGGTAAGCGCACGCCCTCAATCAAATATATGAAAGGGCTTAATACCCATACTTCAATGCTCTTTGTTATTCAAGTTCTCCTATAATTGAATGTATTATAGGATTACACTAGAAAATGTTTGGATCAGTATGCTCGGGAAGACCAGGTATGTCTCTTTTACAGCCCAATTGAAACAAGATCACTACTAACACACAGGACTCAGTTCAACTTGCTGAACAGGTTGACACTAATAAATATGCCATAAATATAGAGAATGGTACAAAGATATCTCATGTTGCAATATTCTTACTTCCAAATATTGAACTAGATCCAACGTTTGCAGCCCTTATCTTTTTCCAACTTCCTAATCAAGATTTCAAACTCTTTGGGTCCATATCCGCAACAAAACCAAGTGCAATCTTCAAATTAAACAATAGTGTTCAAAACAGTCCTCAAATTATGGATGAAATGGAACTCGATACAGATATTGCAAATGATCCTATGAATAACATTACAGTTGGTATTTCGATTGAGCCAATAGCAGATGCTGAGAGACAATTAGAGGAAGCAAAGGCATTAGCACAAGCTCAAGCTCAAGCATCAAAGCAGAAACAAATATCTTCTGTTGCACATAGTAGCAGTGTGACACCTTCAGATCCAAACAAAACTGCTCTGTTGGCTGGGAAGATTGTCAAGCATGCTTATAATTACTTGACGGGATTTATAGATGAACAGGGGAAGATCAATATAAAGTACTTTGATAGTTGGTGGGATAAGTTCAAGACAAGACTACAGAATGACCCAAAATTTCTTGATGCAGAAACGGAATAAGTTTGGGTCGTCAATTTTGTTTCAATCAATGTATATTATAACGAATGATTAATGTCAATTCAAGTTAGTAACCATTTACTGGACGGAAAAATGTTTCATAGTAGTTATCCATATCCTCGTAGTTTACCAACATGACTTGAGAAAATGGCTTTTGAGTTACATAACACGGGTCCTGAAGAGCTAACTCTTTATCAATGCCTGATATCAGCATTTGACCTTTTGTTGGAGCCTCGAGATGAGCCATATTAGAAATCATTGATTTCAGTGTATCCTTCATATGCCCTGGTTTAGAATGTTCAAACTTCGGAGGAGTCATTTTATCAACTGCATTAATAAAGTTCTCAGGTTCTTGATTCTTGATATCTTCAATTCTTGGACTATAAGGCATATCCATATCTTCGAAAGGATCAAACACTTCCACAAAATCCATGTCATGAGCATCACGGAGTTCCAATCTCTTACCATCAAAGTAATTATCAAACATTTGCGTTAGCATCACCATATTTTTGGACCTTTTGTCTCTTTTCAAATCACACACTGTGGATAATCTTTTGACCAAATCCTTCTTATCGCTATTCCCCAAGGCATTCACAACTTTTACAGCATCAGCTCTCAGATCATAAGTGATAAAATCAGAAGGATAAAGATCAGCTAACCTAACCATTTCTGACCATTTCACAAGCTCATCATCAACCAAATTTTTTAAAGGACGTGAAGAATTAAAATCATCTATAATCACCAAGTCCAGTGTAATCTTCCTTATATAGCTCTTTAGTCTGGATGAGCCATTAACAACTTTATCGAAAACATGTATCAACGCACGCATATCAGTTATCAAAGTGGTACCTTTTGTTTTTAGGTTTCCTAAGGTATTAATCATCTTTGGCTCACTCATAGTGCACTCTATAACTTCATCTAAGGAGCTATAGCAGGAAAGTATAGATTGCCCACTTGCTATACGTGATAATCCATTGTTGAAATAATCGGTAGTTCGTAGACACAATATACCATGAATATTTGCATAAATATCTGGGGCAAATAGATCAAGAAAATAGCTATTAAGCAACATGAGATTTCTTTTATCAACCCCATAGCTTGGTAAACTCTTTAAAATATCTGTAGGTAAATCTTCAAGTGTGAGTGTCTTTTTCTTTTTCCTAATACTGGAAAGTAATATCATCTTGAGTCCTTTGCCTCCACTAAGGTTTCTTTTCACCATAACTTCAATTATAAGAATAGTGATATACGTCAGAAGAGTTATTAGTTGTAAGAATGTTTTATTTTGCATTGACAATTGGAACTATACCAAATGAGATATTAAAAGCAGTTTCTTGTTAGTCATTTTTCTGGGGATGGATTCAGGCTCTTTATATGTTATTGTGTGAGAAGCTTCATAAGGGCTCAAATATACGCAATTAAATACTATAGTTATTTTGTTGTCATTATTCTCAAAATACTAGCTGGAGGTCTTTGACTAATTAGTCTTAAGATCTCGTTTATGACTCCAAAGTTGTATCTCAGCGATCTTTTTTGTGTCACATTTAAAAAAATAGAGCTCACAGCTTGGATATCATCTCAATCTACATTATTGTAAATCTTCGGATATTTCCAGATTGAGCTCAGTGAGAGCTGTTCTGTTGAGATTTTTAGAGATCTGAGCGGCCTTTTTGACACAAAAGCACTACAGTGCACTTTATCAATCATTATATATTAATCTGTACATCACAGTTCATCGGCCAAAGCCTTTCTCAATGCATTAGGATTTCCAAATACGACATGTCTAGCCTCTAATAACTTCTTGTGTAATTCATCATCGCTATCTTGGTTTCTTTTAGCAAGTTTTCTGTGTTCGGTCTCTTCACTTAGCCATTCAAGGAACTTTGGATCAGTCTTCAACTGTTTGTTTTCAGTTTTCAAAAGAACAGCTCTATCGAAAAGTTGTTCTAACGTATGGTCATCCTCAACTTCTTTATTTGCTAATGATTTTTGAATGGCTCCAAAGATCTTTGAACCTTCAACATCCTCTGATCTTTTGTTCAATCCATATTTATTAACATCGTCAAGTATATCAAGGCCTCTTACTTTAGAACCACCTTGAAATTTACTGAACGATTCTAGTATGATATCTGAACCATCAAGTTGTTTGAAAACTAAAGCGTTTTGCTCATCTTGCACTATACTTGAGATAACACCTAATATTCTCTTTTGTAATACAGAATTTTCCTCTGTCTTCAGAGCACCGAGAAATTTTGGCAAAACAAATTTAGCATCAACATTTGCCAAAGCCTTTGGATTGTGTCTTAATGCTTGTGCGATAACTCTTGATGACATTTCTCTAACATTATTTGTATGTTTGGACCCTTCAGTGGCAATATCAACCAATTTAGTGAAATAAACTGGATCAGAAATTAACACACCATCTTTCAGGTTGTGTGAATGCTCTGTCAATGAATCTAACGAACTCAATAAAACTTTCTCGTCGGTCTGTCCAGACACAATGTACTCTAAAGCATCTTTCACATCAATCTGTGTTTCAGCCCCTTGAACAGCCATCTTTAATGCTCTAATATCAGAATCTTCTTCAACTTCCTCTGAACTGTAACTTATTACTTGCTTTGAATCAGCCTTCTCTATCTCTTGTTTTATCGCCACACTATCAACTCTGTGTGGTTGGGTATTATCTAATAATCTAGCTTCCTTTACACCTGACTCGATATCTATTTTGAAATCTAGACCCGGTGGTACTTCTTGTCCTTCTCTAATGACTCTCCACTCAGAAGAAGGCTCGAATAGTTTTGGATAACAGTCTTTTGGATCACTCTCTGAACAGATTAATGATTTTGCACTGTGCGGTATGGTTAATGCGTATATGCTGACTATCAGTAGCGTTATTCCTAACAGTATATTCACTGATCTTAGATTTGGCATAGCTTGAAAGCAACTGACTAGACCAGAAGAATACCAGTTAACCAGGTTTAAAAGGGCTCCTTCACGTGGTTTAAATACAATTACTTATAATCATCTTGACAAGTGTTTACAGAAGCTTTTGGAACCGAACACGACATCATCGGTAAGAGGCACATCAGTATAAACTCTCACTACGAATTATGACACAAATATATCAGCATTTTATTCAAGTATAAACGATATGATCAACACATCTCAAGCAATTAATAGAAGGAGCTGTAAAGACGTCTCAAAGGGATTCAAGCAAGGGACCCCATTGGGTCATAGACTGGAAGAACATTGTACTCACCTTTCTTCCAGATCTCAGTCAAGTACTTTGGAGCATATTTTGTACTAGTAACAACCTGGTAGACATATTCATCAAACCATTTATCAGTTGCTACAAAGTAACCTTTATTACCAGCTGTTTCACCCCATGAGTTTTGAATTTTGTATCTCTGAATTTGACCATCAATGACATGAACTGCAGTGATAACCATGGCATGGGTCATTGAAGAAGAACCAACTCTTAGTCTCTGCTCCTTGTTCAAGTTCAAATTGGTGTTGAAAGCTAATTCGTAGTCAAAGGCTTCTGTATCTAGAACCCCATTATCTTGGAACTTTCCAACATCACAACCGAAAAACACAGGTTGATTATCTTTCAAGGAATCAATAATTACTTTCTTTAAGACAATGGATTTAGCATTAACGTAATCAATTGGTTTGCCACCGATAATGTTGTTTAGTCTGTCAACTGTGTATAATTTGTCATAATCATTTCTTGGATCATTGATCAATGAAAATGTCTCGCCAATTTGTAAGTCAACTAAGGATGCAAAATCTAATGGAGTAGTCTTGATCAAATGGGTCTTTCCTGATTTATCTTTATATTCCCAAGTGAATTCCTCAGATGCTTTTGGTGGTGGACCCAAAAGAAGAGCAATGATGTTGTAAATTTCATGGATCTGTTTGTCCTTGACACGGAAAACTTCATCCTTATCTGCGCCATCTTCATTGATCAATTTTCTCAATTCCAAAGCAAATTCTCTAACTTTATTATTTAAAACATAATTCAAAGCTGCTGAATTTGAAGCATGATAATCATCATTATAAACGCTTTTTGGAACCAACCCATATTTGTTGACAAGATTGACAATGAAATCCCATTGGCCACCATCACTTAATCCATTGGCCAAAATTGTTTGCACAACTCTTGATTCTAATTTAGTATCAGCAGTCTCAATAATGTTGTTAAGTAAATAGTTTGATTTTTCTAATTTATCCCAAAAGAACAAGTATGATTGAGAGAGTTCAAAACTCTCGATATCGAATTTCTTTTGATAGAAAGTTCTAAAGACATTAGTAGAAGCAAAGATCCAACATCTACCACTACTATTTTGAGAAGTAATTGGCGAACCTTCTAATGAAACTTGAGTATTCCAAATATCAACGGAATCTTTTGTAAGCTGTTTGTGATTCTTGATAACATTGGTAACTGAATTATTTGCCAATGCATTTATAGTTAACAAATTCTTCTTATCGGCGAGTAAAGTAGATTCCCATTTATCAATCGCCTCTAAAGAGACTGGTTCAGGGGTTCCTGGTTCGAAAGACAAGTTTTGTGGCTTCAAAGAGATTGAACCTAATTTCTCATTCAAAACTTCCTCTTCTCTTTCGTCTTCTTTGTATGATAGTTTCTCAACATCTCTGTTGTCTCTGGCTTTGGAAGCGTTGGCACCCATTATTGCTACTTATAATTTCTTGTCTACTGAATTCTTAAATGATTAATTCGTAGGAATAAGGTGGCTTTTTATACACTTAGCTATCAGGGGAAAGAGTACCCTAATGCAATATTTTTGACACCGAAGTGGTTATCTTATCTAATCATCTCAGTGTGGCGTCAACCGAAAACAATATCGGACTTGACACCAAAATTATTCATAACTTATGAGCTTCTATCTTGTACATTATTTGTTGGCACGGTTCTTCTTGAAGTCTGTGGATCTTTGTCTGATTCTAGGCTTCTTGACACGGTTCTTACCATTCTTAACACCCACTAGACGGTCACCCTTTTGAGCTCTTTGACCTTCAATGATCTTACCAGCTTGAGAACGATCAGCTTTACCTAGAACTCTTTGAGCTCTTCCTAGCTTGGTTTTTTGATCATCTGTTAAATTACCTTTGAATGTTCTTTGTTTTGATCCTCCATTTCTGTTATTTCCTTGTTGTGCTGGTGCTTTGACACGTTTTGATCTTGTTATTCTCAATTTTCTTTGCTTTGAACCAAGCTTCTTTTCATGTAGCATCAATGCCTTCGTTACTGATGTGAAATCTTTAAATTGAACATATCCAAAACCTTTACCCATATTTGTGGTTGAATCACGAACAATTCTCACGGATTCAACTTCACCACATTCACCAAAGATTTTCCATAATTCTTCTTCTTTTTCTTCAAAATCTAAGTTACCAACGAAAATAGTTCTTTTATTATCTATTTTGGCTGGATGAGAGACAGAATCCACTCTAATATGTAAATTGATTAAAACTTTACCATTAGCTTCAAGAGCTTTTCTGGCATCTGGTTGTGATTTGAAAACAATGTAAGCATTCAATGAATCTCTTGATTCATGTAATTTCTGTTTAACAAATGCAGCTTTTCTAGGTATTGGTTCATTGAATGAAATTGATCTAAATCTGATGGACTCTATTGGACCAAATTTTGAGAAAAATTTTTTCAGTTCTTTATAATCTTTCTTCGACGTTATAACACTTGATGATAAGTTACCAACAAAGATTGTTCTTTGAGCTTTCTCAACTTCTTTCTCTTTGAAATCAAGTGATTTAACTTCTGATGCAGATTTAGATGGTTTGGACTCTTCTTCGGAATCTGAGTCTGAATCACTTTCGTATTTTTCCTCTTCTTCTTCTTCTTCTTGTGTAAATTTCTTTTTGTCTTCTTTAACAGGCTCTTCTTTCAAAATCTTTTCCAAATATTTACTTTCAAGATCATCATCTTCTTCAGAGACTCTCTTTTTCTTGGTCTCAACTGGAGCATCTTCCATTTCTTCATCACTATCTTCTTCCTCTTCAGCACTCTCACTTTCAGAGTCTTCAGAACCCTCATCAGAGTCACTTTCTGAACCACTGCTTTCCTCTTCAACCTGTTCTGTCTTCTTTTTGATCTCTAAGACTGTTCTTTGAGCTGGAGCTGCTCTTTTAACAGCACCAGTGCTCTTGGAGAACAATCCCACAAGCTTCTCATCCTGCTTTGACTTTCCGAACAATTCACCTAATCCTGACATGACCACCAACACTTGTAAAACCTCAATCAACTGTCAAGCACCAAAGCTCATCTCATCTCTTCTAATTTGAAAAGTTTACACTATAGTTAAGGAAAAAAAAATTATCTGGGCCAACGCAACATAACCATTTCCCAATGCGGACGCCGGAGCAGTTACCCTTTTGTGAGGAATTACCTTTTATCTGCGCTGCTCACAATAACAAAAAGTACACAACAGGATTATTGGTGAAATTAGAACAGTATTGAAGGGACAAGTCCTTGGTTGAACGAATTTCCACGGTGGCATACGATAGCTATAGGTCCCTGTGTCGCCAGATTAGAATCTGCAGCCCGTGTTCAGGAATTTTAAAGGTGAGTGATAATTAGAATCCATGTGGGTTTATGGGAGATGATATATTAACAAAGTTTTAAGAATTAGAAAGCAATAACTAGTACCAAAACGGTTCTATCCAAGTTTAAGGAACACTACTCTGATCTCAGTTGAGTGGATATTCATTAGAGATCTCAGTAATGACTGATATTGAGACTATACCAGAAAGTGAGTATTATTTGGAAATATTTTTCCCATCTTCCCTCTAGCCAAACTTGATACCTTTATGGAGTTTCTCAAAGCTAGAGCGGAGTGGATTGTTTATGGAAATGGATTCAAATACTAACATGCTGATATCAATAGAGAGACATCTGTATCAAGAAACAGGGAAAACATCCCCACTGTCAGACCTTCCTACATCTTCACCAGCACTATACAAGAACGATAAACCAATGACTACAGATCAACCTCCTTCAAGTGATACAAAGGAGACAAATGGCGATTCTAAGGAAGAGAGATCCAAAAGTATAGTTTCTGTGGAAAGTTCTGATCTTAGTGAACTGGATTCTGAAGCAGAAACTGAGAGAATGTATGACGGAGAGTCTCAACTAGCGAAAATAGCCAAACGTGAAGATGATACAACACTACATGATGACCACGAGGAAGATACAGTGATCAAGGAAGAATATATTGATCAGTTGGACGAAGATAAAGATGACGAAATCGAAGTTGATGCAAACGAAAATTTCGAGAAGGTTGTTGAAGACTTGAAGAAAAGCGAAGAACCAGAAGAACAAGCTGATGTGAAGAAAGAAAATGGAGACACTGAGGATGTTAAAAAACGCAAATTGAGCTCATCATCACCTGAGCCTATCAAGAGACGAAAGACAGAAGATGAGGAAGAGGAACAAACTGATAATGCTAATGGTGTGCTCACTAAGAATTTAGATAGAGCGACAAATGAAAAGAAAACGGAAGGTGAAGATGAGAATGCCAATGAAGCAGAAGATGAAGATCTCGAAGAGGAGGATGAAGAAGAAGAAGAGGAAGAAGAATTGACGGAGGAACAAAAGGCTGAGAAACAAAAAGAATTAGAAATTGAACTTGAGAAGCAAAAAGAACGGAAAGAAGCAATTCAGTTCCTCACAGAGATTGAAATTGATTTTGCAAAGTTGAGAGATAGATTATATGAAGATAAGATGGCAAGATTTAAATCTGAATTAGAGATGTGTTTAAATGGGTCTCATCCAGAATTACAAAATGTATATTCCAAGATTGATTCACATAGAGAAGAGAAAATAAGGCTTGCTTCATTAAGTCAAAAATATAAATTTGAATGCATAGATAGAAAGACGAGAGCACAGCGAACTTCAATACATCAACAATTTTTCAAGAGAAGTTCAGATTTCAAATCAAGTTATTTAAAAGAAATTACACAAGAATGGTACAAGATCAATAAAGAGAGAAGAATAATGGATTCATTAGTACCTGAATATTCATACAAGATACCAGAATTTGTGGAGGATCTAGTTGATCAAAGAGCTCAAGTTAATGAAGAAATTAGTATACTGACAGGGTTAAAGAAATATTATGGATTCCCTAGAGCTCCTGAATTAAAATCAATTGAAGGTCAAGAATTAAATGATGATTTGAAAGCTATGAATATTCTGTGATGTATAATATTATAATATAAACTTTTTTAATGAATGGAAAATTCTACATTTGTATTGATATTTTTTTGTTTTTTTAACTTTTTCCTTTTATTTTAAATACACAAACATGATCCCAACAACTTTAATTAATTGATAAATCTATTTCAATGGAATGAAACGGTTTGAACCAACACCAGCACGACCGTGACGGACTGGAGTATAAGTGATTGAGAATTCACCTAAGTAGTGACCAACCATTTCTGGTTTGATTTCAACAGTGTTGAAAACTTTACCGTTGTAGACACCAACAACTGAACCAATCATTTCTGGAACAACAATCATGTTACGTAAATGAGTCTTGACAACAGCTGGTTTTTCATTAGCTTCAGCAGCTAATTTAGCAGCTCTTAATTTTTTGATTAAACCATATGGTTTGTTGTTTAAACCTCTTTGGAATCTTCTTCTAACTCTGGCGTGAGCTAATTTAGCGAATTCTTCAGTTGGTAATTCTAACAAATCTTTTAAATCAACACCTCTGTATGAGAAGGATTTGAAGGTTCTTTTCTTACGAGAATCAGCGGCAGCTATAAAATTTAGTTAGTACTCAATATCTTTAAGTTGTTTTTTGGTATCATATCAGCATAAGTGATTCTTTCTTTCAATTTAATAGTTCTTGATTAGTTCATATTTTCATTTGTATCCTTTAATTAATGTTTTTTGATAATCATTATCACTTCATTCAATCTCTTTTTCCGTATTATATTATTCATATAAATCAATCACTTTACTATCTCATTTGAATCTCTCTTCTTTGCTTATTGAATAGTTCACCACTTATGCTTCCATAATCTCCTCTTTTATCCCACATACCGTCAGACATATTGGCTATAACTTTGTTGGTAATATCACCTTTAATGATAGTTGTGTTTTCAACTTCTTTTCATATTTTTTCAAGAAGCTCAAAGTGCGATTTCCCAACCTGAGCAAAACATCTGGACACCACACACAAATTGTAGAGACACCTTAAAAAAAGTTTTGGTGTGCAAATATTTCGGTAAGCGCAGTGTCCCAGCCATAAGATTGAAATTTTTGTGACTGCTAATTTTCGTTTTTTTTCCATAAGGACTCTTCATCCGAACACCACGTGAAGTTGATGTTTGGCTCTGTGTTGGTTGGTGAAAAATTGGTATAGAATCGTTGAAGACGCTGTTGAGGTGGAAGTGGACTTGGTATACAACAAAGTAAAGAAAAAGTGAGTGATAGTGGATAAGATACCAGGGGAGACTACGGTAGTGTGTGTGTGGACTATATATATAGAAGAGAGGACATCTATATGGTTAATTACAAAGTGAATGAACATGATCAGTATTGCAAGAACTAAAAAATCGTGAATGAACAGGAATCAATATTCAAACGTTATTAACAGCCCACTTAAATTCTACAAGAAGTACAGCGTCGATAGATTGGTCTTAAAAGTGTTGACTGAGTCCAGAGCATCGTGTTATTTACATCTACAGTAGTCCAACATGATACACAACGTACAATAGTCTCTCCATAATGATCAAGAACTAGAATACTAACAATAAATCCAGTGTCTAAATACTTAGCTGCTTACTTATTATTGAACGCTGCTGGTTCAACTCCATCTGCTGATGGTGTCAAATCCGTCTTGGAATCAGTCGGTATCGAAGTTGAAGAAGAAAGAATCTCTGCTTTATTCGAAGCCGTTGAAGGTAAATCAGTTGAAGAATTGATTGCTGAAGGTAACGCTAAATTAGCTTCTGTCCCAACTGGTGGTTCAGGTGCTGCTGCTGCTTCAGGTGCTGCCGGTGCCGCTGCTACTGAAGAAGCTGCTGCTGAAGAAGCTGAAGAAGAAAAAGAAGAATCTGATGATGATATGGGTTTCGGTTTGTTCGATTAGATCGTTTAGCATAAAATTTAAATTCTAATGTATCTTTATAAGTAATTTTTGAATGTAGATTAACCATAATGTTGAGTATAATTGAACAGTTAATCAGTTATATAGATTATTAACAATCCAGAACACCACCAAAACATAAAACTACCACTCTACACCTTAACAACTAATATATTCCAACTCGCCAACTCTACCACGCCATCTTCACCTCTAATGTCACCTACATCAACTAGATCAACTTCCGTGTGTGTCCCGTACCATTTAAACACCTTATTAGTACCCATACAAAATTCTCCGTATCTAGGAATGGCTCTCTATGCGAAAAGAGTCCACTCTAGTTGAAGAACTCATCGCGTGGAAACTTGACAAAAAAAGCCACAGTTTGATACCCAAATAGCACTATTCACCATTAAACCTTCAATTATCACCACTTAAAGGTTGGAAAAAATGTGCTTCCCATTATCTTCTCATTAATACCATTCTCACACCTTTTTCATAAATCCTCTAAACGATCTTTATCGCCTTAAATTTTGGTAAATATATGCGTAATGCGGTAAGAGCCACATGATAATAACGACATTAATCGTGAAAATGGCTGAGATGATTAATTACAACTCAAGTTTAACATCTGATATAAAACCATTTAGAAAAGATGTACTTAACTTAATCTCGTATTGCTTATACCCTTCATCTTCTTAAGAAACCTTTCCCTTTAAAAGACAAACATTAAAAAATGCCATACAAATTCGCAACCAGAGCTGTCCACGTTGGTAGTGAACCAGATCCAACTACAGGTGCTGTTATCCCAGCTATTTCTTTAAGTACAACTTTTGCACAAACTTATCCAGGTAAACCAATTGGTGTTTATGAATACTCAAGATCTTCAAACCCAAACAGAGATAATTTAGAACAAGTTCTTGCATCTTTAGAAAATGGTAAATATGGTTTAGCTTTCAGTTCAGGTTCTGCTGTTACTGCTGCTATTTTGCAAAGTTTTGCTATTGGTTCTCATGCCATTTCTATTGGTGATGTTTATGGTGGTACTCATAGATATTTCACTAAAGTTGCAAACACTCATGGTATAATCACTGATTTCGCTCATGATATTATTAATGATTTACCAAAATTAATCAAACCAGAAACTAAATTAGTTTGGATTGAAACTCCATCAAACCCAACTTTAAGTATCACTGATATCGCTAAAGTTAAAGAAGCTATCAACCAATCATCCAACAAAGATATTGTTCTTGTCGTTGACAACACCTTCTTATCACCATATATCTCTAATCCATTAGACTTTGGTGCTGATATCGTTGTTCACTCTGCTACAAAATTCATCAATGGTCATTCAGATGTTGTCCTTGGTGTTGCTGTCACCAGTAATGAAGAAATCTACAAGAAATTAACCTTTTTACAAAATGCCTTAGGTTCAATTCCATCACCATTTGATTCTTGGTTAGCTCATAGAGGTGTTAAAACTTTGGCCTTAAGAGTTAGACAAGCTTCAACTTCTGCTCTTAAAATTGCTCAATTCTTACAAGATTCTCCAAATGTTGTTGCTGTGAACTATCCAGGTTTACCAACCCATAAAAACCATGAAGTTGTCAAGAAACAACATCGTGATACATTAGGTGGTGGTGTTGTTTCTTTCAGAGTTAAAGGTGGTCAAGCCGCTTCTGCTAAAGTTACCCAAGAAACTAAATTATTCTCATTGGCTGAAAGTTTAGGTGGTGTTGAATCTTTAATTGAAGTTCCAGCTATAATGACCCATGCTGGTATTCCAGCTGAAGAAAGAGAAAAATCTGGTGTCTATGATGATTTAATTAGATTAAGTGTTGGTGTTGAAGATACTGAAGATTTGATTGAAGATTTAAGACAAGCTATAGAGACTGCTACTAAATAATAGACTAGAAACAACAAAAGTATAGTTGAAGTTTACGTATAGAGAAATGATATGATTTAATTTTTTTTAAGTGATTAGAGTTCGTATTTATTTAGTTAATATCTGAACTAAGCGTGATTGGAATGATGTTAATATAATCCCATGAAACCTCAAGTAAAGATAGAGCTTCCAACTACTAACACTCATTACTGTTCTACGCAATATATATATAATAGATATATACCTGCAGGGCATAATTTTTTCCAATTAATCAAAAGCTGTTTGGCTGTAATCTTAAAACCAAAGCACGGAGAAAGCTGCTACGTATTTACTAATCTGTGATAATTATATAATAACGTACAATAAATAATATATAAGTTTATACTTTGCTGCATATTGTGCACACAGCTGGTGGATTTTTTCAAGAATAAATTAGACGACGTCGTCGACATAATTAAAAACAATGATAAATATCACAACCAACAAAGATAAATTTATACTTATTTTTTGCCTTGAGTTCCAGTATTATGTATACTCTCTAGTATGTGATTTTTGGCTCATTAAATCAGATAGCTTGCGACTTATTTTGAATTTAAATTTTTGAAAATTTTATTGATTATTTAAATTAACAATCATGTATTTTGAATCTACAAATTTATCTTTTATAAAATCAATTAAAATTCAATTTTTTTCGAAAATAGCAGCTTTAACATTATAGTAATATACTAGAGACAAATATATACATTATCAATTATTTATTTCTATAATTAAGTTACTAACAGGTATCCAACGAGCTTGTTGTAGATTCATTCATATTTTTAAAAACTCGGAATTCCGCTTATTTCCAGTTTGAAAAACAATTCGGAGATTAAAAAAATGTTTCGGGAATAAATTTTGACAGGTTTGAGGATTTCGAGATTTTAAAGCTGTTGAATAATCTATTAATTCGAATAATCTGTATAGCTCTAGATGATCCATCTGAGCTCTTGACTGTATGTGGCATTAGTGGCTAATGTAACACTTCAGTATCACCGTAGGGCCTATACACGCCCAGGGATTTGCACTAGCCATGACAAAATCCACACTGCTTTGCAAAGTCAAGCCACAGATTGGCTGTGAAAAAGACATATCACGTGAAATATTGTCAACAATAGAGAGACAACTTGATTTCTTCGAGGTATTTCAAATACCTACATTTCAAGAGTTTTTCCAGCCACTAGAGGCGTATTTATTTATTCTTGCAATATTATTTATATTTATTGATCTTCGTTCTTTGGAATTTTGACTAACTTTTCCTCGGATCACTAATACATATTGAAAATTAAAATGGCTACTAATATTACATGGCATCCAAATCTTACTTACGATGAACGTAAGGCTTTGACAAAACAATCTGGTGTTACTATTTGGTTAACTGGGTTAAGTGCCTCAGGTAAATCAACTATTGCTTGTGCCTTGGAGCAATTTTTATTACAACATGGTGTTTCAGCTTATAGATTAGATGGTGATAATATTCGTTTTGGTTTAAACAAAGATTTAGGTTTCAGTGAAGCTGATCGTAATGAAAATATTCGTCGTATTTCTGAAGTTTCTAAATTATTTGCTGATTCAACAACTGTGGCCATCACTTCATTCATTTCTCCTTACAAAGTTGATAGAAATAATGCTAGAAAATTACATGATGATAGTGGATTACCATTTGTTGAAGTCTTTGTTGATGTTCCATTAGAAGTTGCTGAAGAAAGGGATCCAAAAGGTTTATACAAAAAGGCTAGACAAGGTATTATTAAGGATTTCACCGGTATATCAGCTCCTTATGAAGCTCCAGAAGCTCCAGAAATTCATTTACACACTGATAAGACTACTGTTGAAGAATCTGCAAAAATAATTGTTGATTATCTTGTATCTAAAAATTACATCACTATTAACTAGAAATCCACTTACAATTGTTAGAATTAATATACACTGTTTGAGCTTTCGTTTTTCAACCACGTTTAAGACTGTTTAGTCTTGCTTGTAAATCATCATCTTCATCATTACCGCCACTAGCACCTAAACCTTCAGCTTGTGCAACACGCTCTTTTTGAGCTGAAACACCAGTATCCAAGCCCTGTGGGGTATCTTTCATCTGTGCATTCAAGTCAACACCAATCTCATCAAGTACTCTGTTGACGATATCATCAGCTTCCTCGTCATCTTCCAACTCATCACCGATTGCATCATCTATAGCATCATCCATCATTTCTTGTCTTTGATCCATTATATCATTCTCTTTTTCAAAATCCATTGCAATTTTCTGTAATTGTGGTAGATTCATAGAACGGTTCATTGATCCTAGTAATCTGGTAGCATCTTTCATTGATTGAGTCATTTGATCACTACTTCTAACAGCCTGTGGGAAATATACGTTAGTAAAATCCATTAATGAGATATAAAGTACTGTCACATACTTGAATTCTTAGTGATATAGCTTGAAGCTGTGTCTTCATACTATTGAATTTTTCAATATATCTGTAACCAGGTTAGTAATTCCACCTATTAATGATGACTTTAAAACAACTCACCTTTTTGTTCTTACAAGATCTTTTGCTTGAATCTTACAAGCACCCATCTGTCCATTTTTCGCTGATTTCTTAATCTCTGCAATCAATTTCTTCTGCTGTGATTCTAATTTATTCTTTTCTCTTTCCAATTCTCTTTGTGTCTTTTCTAATGCTCTTTGGTTCTACAATACTGTTAGTACTCTTGCATCCCACCAATTCCTTTGCTATCAGACTCACTTTTCTAAGCCTTTCCTGGGGCGTTAGTTTCTTCCCAAATGCCCATTCAAACACCTGCATTATCACAATTCCCTTGCACTCAAAGTGTCAGAACAGATCTCTTCGTTATCAACATTTAATATTTATTCAAAAAGGGTCAATCGATTCAAAATTCCCAAAACACATTCGCGGAAATTCGCGAAGCACCAATAAAGTTACCCGGTTCATTTTTTAATGGCACCAAAATAGGACAAATCAACCCTTTATTATATATAGAGATATTAATACATTGTGTGTAATTAAGGTCAGAAGACTTTAGGAACTAGGGATAAGATATAGATACAGGCCACAACAATGTCAAATAAGCTATCGAATCTCAGGCTGATAGAATCTTATTTGGAAGATTTAAGGAATTTAATAGAGGAATCATCGAGAATACAATCATTAGGTGTCTCATCAGAAGATAATGACTATGATCTTAGAAAATTGTTGTCAAAGACTACGAAATTTTTGGAAAGAAATGATGATGGGTATGTAAACTTTGAGAAGAAGTTATGGTTATGTGATGACTAACGAATATTTAGTGAGGATTATGACGAATTAGTTGATCAATATTCCGAGCTGTTAAATGAGGTAAAATCGATTGACACAAAAGATTACGAATACGTGAGAAATATGTATGTATCAGATGTGGGCTTCCCCCAAGTTGATATCAATACTAACGAATTTATCAAGTCCTACGAGTAAGCCTTTGAATACCAAGAAATCAGTAAGGTTTAATGATAAGATTGAAGAAGCACAACCACCCAGTAAATTTAAACCATACAAGGATCAAGTCATTGAAGAACCTTCCCAATCACAATCTGATGAATTGTTTGAAGGAAGAGATGTGGTTGATCAAGCGGATGATAATTCTATAGATAGTTCGTCCAACCAAGAGATGTTTATTCAACATCAACAACAATTAGCACATCAAGATGAGCATTTGGATGTACTTGCTCAGAGTGTAAGAAGACAACGTTCTTTAGGGTTGGATATAAATCAAGAATTGGATGAACAAAATATATTACTGGATGATTTGGAAAGTCAGTTGGATCATAATCAAAGTAATTTATCAAAAGGGCAAAAAAGATTAAAACATTTTAGTGAAAAGGCAAAAGAACATGGACAATGGATTACAATCATCATTCTTGTGATAATCCTTGTTTTGCTGCTAATAATACTTAAATGAATATTTATTGAACTAAATTGTTTATTAAAATTAAGTATAAGTATAGTGAAAAAAATGCAAACTCTTATTTTTTTTCTTGGGATAATATATATATATAAATGATGGTAATGTTAGAAGCAGCAATAAATAATGATGGATGAATAAGATGACGATTAGTGCTAAAAAAACTTTTGTAAATAAAACCTGTCTTTTTTTTTTCTGTAATATGCTGATAATTGATATGATAATAAAAATGCTTTGTGAAAAATATAGATTAAAAAACAATAACGAAATCAATGGAAACAATGAATTGAAGGCATAAACCGTAAACATGAAACTAATATGAAGAATTTTTTTTTTTTATTTTCTTTTCCTTTCAAAACCCATAAATTTTTAAACTCTGGTGGACCGTATACTAATAAAACAATGATGTAAAAACTGAAACCCCCGTGTCCTCATTAATAAAAAAGAGACATTATTGTAAATAATTTCACCAACGAGATGGTGAATTTTGATGATGATACATTGGTGAAGCATTTGATAAATCTAATCTTCTAATATTGGAAAGATTCTGTGGTGAAGTAAAGATTTGATTATGATTAAGCACACGTTGTTGTTGTTGTTGAGGTGAATGCATCACTTGAGCTGGAGACATGTATCCATTCATTCTATGAACCTGTTGCTGATTTACAAATGGAACAGTCTTTGTTGGTGTGTTGTATGGTGAAATTGGAGAGTTTGGGTTCATAATCATTCTGGAGTTGATATTGGTTGGTTTTTTCGTCTCAATATGATTTGGATAGAATTCTAAATCATCCTCCAAGTTGAATGACTTCTTCGAGCTGAGCTTTGCTCTAGCATATTGCGCCTCACTGGCCACCACTCTAGTTTTCCCTAGACCGTTCAACCCACGATAGGATTCAACATCCTGGATATTGGCCATCTGGCTCACACTCAGCGGTTGGGCCTGTCTTGCCATCTGTTGGCGGGCTCCCTTCGCCATCTTTCCCTGATGGAGCACCGTGTTCCCGTTGCCAAACCCACTCGCTCTGCTAAACTGCGACTGCTGGTTCATTTTGTGGGTCTTCTTTTTCTATGTTCAAAAGGACTTTAAAGAGATTCAAATCAACTTTTTCTAAAGATGAGCTTTACACAAAAAAAAAAATTTGAAGATCTGAATTTCGTTTGGACGGGGACACATTTTCAATATTGGTTTAGATTTTTCAACTTGATTTGAATAAATATATTTTACAACTGAAGAGAAAAGCACAGGGGAGCTATGTGGAGGTCTATACGGCTATCGAGCACGTTCAGTCTCAGGCCCAAGAAGAAGCTGAGTTTGGGTAAAAAAGTTGATGTCAATCCGACAGCTCCAGCGAGAACGAGATTCGCCCCATCACCAACGGGTTTCCTACATATGGGTTCTTTAAGGACTGCATTGTACAATTATCTTTTGGCTAAACACACTGGGGGCCAATTCCTTCTGAGGTTGGAGGATACTGATCAGAAACGCCTGGTGGAAGGCGCAGAACAAAGCATATATGATTCTCTTACATGGTGTGGTTTACACTGGGACGAGGGCCCTGAAGTTGGTGGACAATATGGTCCGTATAGACAAAGTGATAGAACAGATATCTACAAGGCTTATTCTCAGAAATTACTTGATTCTGGTAAAGCGTACCGTTGTTATTGCTCGAAAGAGAGAATGGACTCATTGAGAGAGAGTGCAATGAAATTACAACCTCCAACAACAGTCACATATGACAGGGCATGTTCCAATATACCAGCTGAAGAGTCATTGCAAAGAGCACAAAATGGAGAATCATTTGTCGTGAGATTCAAATCCCCAAATAAATATGAAAAAGTTCAGGACTTATTATTTGGGACACTTGATCTTCAGCCTCAAGTGAATAATGATGACATTAGATATGATGATATCGTTTTAGTCAAATCTGATGGACTACCGACCTACCATTTTGCCAATGTCGTCGATGATCATTTGATGAAGATAACTCATGTTATCAGAGGTGAAGAATGGTTACCATCAACTCCTAAGCATGTGGCTCTTTATAATGCTTTTGGATGGACAGCTCCAAAATTCGTACATATCCCATTACTCACCACTACAAAGGATAAAAAATTGAGTAAGAGATCAGGGGATGTGGATGTTAGAAGCTTTAAGGAAAAAGGAATTCTACCAGAAGCTCTTATTAACTTTGTTGCCCTCTTTGGATGGTCTGCACCAAGAGATTCTGGTGTTAGTCAATCAGAAATATATGATCTCAAGCAATTAGAAAAGCTCTTCACGGTGAGCGACTTGACGAAGGGGAATGCAAAAGTTGATGACAAAAAATTGACATTCTTCAACAAGCACTATCTTCTTAAAAAGATTGATGAACAATTGGATGAGGTTGTTAATCAAGGGTATGAAATTTTATCTCCAATATACCCAGATATTAGTAAGGAAACTGTAAAGAGATTAATCCAGGAAGTAAAGCATAACTTCACCACGATATATGATATTAAAAATTATGATTATATACTTTCTGGAGTGAATTTTGATAACGAAAAGGCACAATCATTTTTAGCGAAAACTGATAAGCTTCAATCAATAGAGATCCTGAAAGCTGCTAAAACAATCACAAAAGTGGAAGAGTTAGACCAAATCACTGAAACCTTGATCTCAAAAGGTGTACCAAAGAAACAAATATTCGAAACACTAAGATTTGCATTAAGTGGGAGTATTCCTGGGTTGAAAATTCCACTTCTTGTAAACTTTCTAGGATTGGAGTCTTCCATACAAAGGATCCAAAAAGCTATAGAAAAATTATCATAGACCTTGTATATACTAACTTTAATGATTCTTGACGACGAAGCTACAAAATAATTGTAAATAACAATATATAGTAAAAAACACATACACAGCTCTTAAACATAAATAGACGTTGCACCCAATGACAAATATTCAGATTTTTCAAGTGGATTTGGTGTCCAAGGACCAGCCATAATACAATGAATACGCATTTTTTCTGAATAGTACAAGTTTGTTAACAATTTTGGAGTGATCAAAAAATATTGTGAAGTATTCTCTTGACATGCAACCTCAACCATATGTTTATGAACAACTCTTTCATTTCTAGCATCCATACCTTGATTAATTTCATCAACAACTCTAAATGGAGAAGTTGTTAATTCTTGCATACTAATCATGTAGAAAACTGTAGAAACAGCTCTTTCACCACCAGATTGAGAATGACTATCAAGAACTCGTAATTCAGCTTCATCACGGAATTTAACTAAAATTTCTAATCTCCAATCAGAATATTTCACAGCTTTAGCAATTCTTACTTCACCAGCACTACCAACGGATGGGAAAATACTTGAGAATTTAGAAGATATCTTACTTACCATTTCAAATAATTTTGGTTCCCATTCATCATGAATTTCTTTCAAACTATGAGTTTTTTGTTTAATGCTCATCTCTAATTGAGGAATCTCATTTCCAAGGTCTTCCAAGTGATTGTTTATTCTCTCTAAAGATGAAACTGATGCTTTGGAACTAGTACCTAATAATTTCAATTCTGAATCCAAACCTTCAATCATATCCCGTACTGCAATTTCTGAAAACTTCTCTTCTTCAATATATTTAAGAACCAAAACATTCAATCTATCTCTTTCTTCTGCAGTAAATTTCTTTGTTTGCTCCACTAAAGCGTGCCTCTTCTCATCAGACTTTGCTTCTTGATATCTTCTTTTAGCTTCAGCATATTCTCTCTCCAAATTCTTTTTCTCTTGTGAAATACCTTCAGTTAAATTTTGAACAGAAACCTTTTTATTTTCTTGATCAAATTTCTTAGCCTCAAGTAAAGATAAATCTTGCGATAGTGTATTCAGTTTGATTTGTACCACCGTAATATTGGCCAAGGTTTTGATTCTCTGTTCAGCAATCTGTTTTAATTTTCTCTGACATTTCTTTAATTCTTTGGTATAATCTCTATTAGCTTCACTTTCCAAAACTTGAATCTTTTGCTCTAAACTTTCAGCTCTTTGTGTATACTTATCAAATTGGTGCTTAAAGTACTTAGCCTGTTTCACTAGCTCTTCAGTTTCTTTGAATTGTTGATCAAGTGGCTCCAGCTCCTCTTTCAAAACTTCTATATTCCTTTTAATATTATCTTTTTTAGAAGATATTTCTTCAATTTGTGACTGACATTTTCTGATAGTTACATTCAATTGATGTTTTCTCTCATCACTCATCCCACCAGCAGAGAATCTCTGAGGATGCATATTTACCTGAGAAGTTCTCATTGTAACTTGTTTCGAACCATATTTCGAAATAGACAAATTATACATAACGTCTCCCGATAAGAATTTTCTGAATCGTAGCTGCCCATTGACAGGTCTTTGTAAATTCATTATTTGATTATCACTTAACCCTCTAATAGAGACAGGAACATCATGTATAAAACTGGTTTCTGACAACATCTGAATCACAGCTTTTGGGCCATTGATAAAATCACGCAAATAACCGTCAAACCCTAAATTGTTTAGCTCTTCTTTGGATAAAGCTGGGTCTAATCTTTTGTTACTTAAATATCTGAATGGGACATTGACTTTATATTTTTCGAAAAGTTCTTTTGAGATTTCATTATATGCTTCCTTGGAAACTGCTGTAAGGGCATAAGTTGTTTGACCATCAACAAGTTCCTCCAAATAGGCAGCGTATTCGTTTCTGGTAGTTGCAAGTGTTAAACAAGGAGGCTCAAAAACAGATCCTTTAAAAGAGCTAAAGTCAGCTGAACGCAATAGTTGAACAGCCCTTTTAGTCTGCTCTGCGATTCTGGAAAATGCCCCTCTTTGATTATCCAAAATATGGGTTCTATCCGTAGATTTAAACTGTTGTTTTGTCTTATTGATTCTATCTGCATTTTCAACTTCTTCCCTTTTGAGCCTTTTCAATTCTCCTTCCCTATCTTCAATTCTACCAATGATTTCACTCTTCTCTCCAAATAGCGCAGTGGTCTTTTGGGTGTATTCTTCAATCTGAGATGGCTCAACAATTTTAAACTTGCCTCGTTCTTCCAATGTGTTGGCTAAAGAGTCTTGTGACTTTTGTAACTCTCTTCTTTTACTTTCAGCTCTAGTCGTGTAGGCTTCAATGCGACTCAAGACTTTTTGCTGTGCAGTTTCGAGTTCACTTAGTTCTTCATTATACTTATCCAAATCTTTAGAGGATTCTGAATACTGGGTTTTCTTGTCATAAATCATGTTGACGTACTCTTGAACAGCATCATCAAATTGTGAAGCAGCATCTTCGTATGGTTTAACAAGTTCCTCGAACTCCTCTAAATTTCGTTTTTTCAAATCACGATCTCTTTTGAGAGTTTGCTGTTGCACTTTTATATCTTGGATCTTAGCATATGTAATGAGCTTCTCATGATCTTCAAGTTCCCCCTTTTTCTTTTGAAACGCCTCATATTTACGAGCTTCTTCTTCAAAACGTTTTCTTTCTTCGGAAAGCCTATCATAATCTTTGGATTTAGTTTCCAGTGTTTCAACGAGTTCTGCCTTTTCCTGATCTAATCCAATAAGCTGCTGATGTTTATTCAATAAATCAATCTCAATAGCCCTTTCAGTCTCTTCAAGAAGTTTTTCTGGAGTCAACTTAGCAAAATCAGCAACTTTCTCCTGAGGCAAGAACTGACACAAGTTATCTAGTTGAATGTTCATCTCCTTTAGCAAAGTTTTAACCTTTTGTTCTGAAGATTGTCTATTATTCACGTACCAATCGGACTTGTTAGTCTGGAAAAATTCTCTCTTAATAACCACTTCAGGATGTCCCGGCTTGTTTTTAAGTGTTATTTCAACAGTGGCACTTTGTTCACCATTCTTGATAAAACCAGCAAGTGCCTTTTGACGCCCCAATAGAGTTGGCGCACCAGCTAGACCAAGACAAACTGCACAGACAAATGTACTTTTACCGGTACCATTTGGACCAATAATCATATTCAATGATGGAGATAGCGTGAACTCAGTTAGTGCATACGTAACAAAGTTCGTCACTCTGACCTTAATGATAGCACCTGGGGCAAACTTCTCCAATTCTATACAATCTAACGTTAGTTTAATGTCAAAAAACTGTCATCGGCAGAGCACTCACCGCTTGGTCCAATCGTTCTTCTCTTCTTAGACGGACCACCAAACCCGTTGAGGTCCACAGCCTTCCCAACTGAGGCCATTTTGATACTAGGTGGCGATCTATCGTTTGGTGTTTGTTGTCAGTTGATAGATCAAGACGCGCCTTTATAATTGATAAAATAATATTTGATTTTACGCGATTCAGCGATGAGAATTCGCGAATTTTCGAATCTGAATTTTCAAAGTCTTTTAAAGAATACTGATGCTTTATAAACAGACTTTAATAAATTTCCCATCAGTATTTGAATAGCACAATCATGCCACCGAAGGGGAAGGGACGTCGCACCGCTAGGGGGAGGTCCAAGAGCGGTGCTCTGTCTGATAATGAAGAGGAATTGCCACCGCCTCCACCACCAAGACCGTTCAAGGAAATAGAAGGACTACCTCTCTCTACAGATGAGCCATCGTATAGTATATTGAATAACGCACTTTCAATAAAGGACACTGCTGTGTTATACTCCTCATTGATGAGATCTCGCAAGTCTTATACTAATGGAAATATTTTTGATCTGTATTGGGCCAAAGGTAAAACTAAATTTGATAACGATGTGAATGCTAGAGACCGGATGAACAAATTTTGCGATTGCTCGATGAATTTGGGACCTCATGCATTCGATGTGAGGTTCTTCATATTGAAAGATGAGGAGATTGAGAAAAGAAGACAGGATGAAAAGGATAAAAAGAAGGAGAAACGTTTAGCGTCTAAAAAGATGAGAGAAGAGAAACAGAGATTGAAAGAACTTAAGAATAAAGCGAAACAGGAAGGGCAGGATCCGAATGGTATTGTCAACTCAAATCCTGCTCCACCAAATGGCGCTCCTGTGGCTCCTCAAGTTCCTGCTGCAGAGCCTGGACAAGCTGCTTCTACAGATCATATACCCAAAGAATCAACCAAGGACAATGTGACTAACGCTGGTGACTCAAAAATCGAGGAGGATCAAGAGGATGAGGATGATTCAGATGATAACGACAGTGAATCCAATGAGGAACAAAGCAGAGAAGCATCTGCTGTGCCAGAATCGAAAGAAAATACGGCAGTTGGTGCTACGCCTGAAGCTGATCCAAAACCGTCCACCAGTAATGAAGAAACAAATGCTGCCACTAACAGTCAACAAAGGGCTGACGACACTGAGAAGCCAGGCACTCCAAGTGGAGGGACACCTGCAATTCCACTTAAAGTTCCTGAGCCAAGTCAAGATCGCCCTCTACCACCTTTGCAAGTTCAATCCCAATCCCAAGATAGTAGCTCTACTAGTCAAGCACCACAGGTTCAGCAGCCACAACCATCCCAACCACCTCTTCAACCCCAAACTCAACAACCAGCGCCTCCTCCACCACCATCACAACAATCACAAAATGATATGATGCAAACTCCAGAAAGTCAGATGATGATCGCAAATCTAAACCTTATAGCACGTACGGATCCTTCATTGAACTCATTGATGAAAATTGTTGCCACAGGGAATGCAAAACCTGAACAAATAAGAGAATTCCAGTCATATATCCAAAGAGCCAAGGCAATGGGTCCTTTCCCGAACTATAACAGACTACCTTATCCAAATGCACCAATGACACAAAACGCATCACCTATGCCAAAGCCTCAAAAGAAACCTAAACCACCAAAAAAACCAAAGCCACCAAAGGAGAAACAATTGACAACGTTCCAAGAGATGTATGTTGATGGTGCAGATTTAGTTTTTGAATTCAATGAGAATCCAAATATCCGTTATAATATGCCTAAGGAAGCAATAATAGAGAAGTTAGAGAATGGTGATATAATAGTATCATTCTTTGTCATACATAACAGAGCAGAGATCAAGAGATGGAAAAATAGACAAGAGGCAAAGAAGGCAAGACTGGAAAGAAAAGAACAAGAACTGAAAGAACAGGAAGAGAAGGCAAAGGAAGAAGCTGAAAAAGAAGATGCTAAAAAAGAATCTGAACCTGAAGTGAAGGAAGAACAGAAATCTCCAGAGAAAAGAACAAGAAGAACACGGAAAAGTAGCGATAGAGGAAGAGAAATTGAGGAGGAGAAGGAAAGGGAAAATGAAGCTTTGACAGCAGCTGAGCAAGCAGCTAAGATAAAAGAGCAAAAAGAGAAGGAACGATTAGAAAAAGAAGCAAAAGAATTAGATGATCAAACAGAGCCTGTGCCTTATTTCAGTGCCATGTCATTCACCTTAACTAATATCTCCAAACGTTATCTACAAATATTTCATAATAGTTTCAACAAACATGAAGACGTGAAGGAAAGAATGGAGAAGATGATGAAAGAAGGAATAAGAGTTCCAAAGTACTACCTCTGGTATTCAGTTGATGCATATGAGGATGAAAATCTTGCTGAGTCATTAAGAGAAGCATTATATCTCATTGAAAATCCTCCAAAGGGTAAGAACAGAAAGAGGGCTCTTGAAGAGAATCCAATAATTGGAAATGCTACGACCAAAAAGATCAAGAAAGAATTATGATGCCAGTATATTTATTATGAAGCGTATTGTATTTGGAATCCAAGTTTTTTCACATCAGGAACTTGTGAACTCAATTGAATATCAACACCTGTAGATATTAAAAAATCTTTAAACTTCCCTTCCCATTTGAGTTTAACGTCTCTGTCGTTCATTGTAGTCCCAACTTTTATCACACTTGTAAAGTCAGTATCTTTCACCAGGCTTTCAAATGCTTCAATCACAGTTTGGTCTTGAGCTGAATGTTTGCTTCTTGGTGCCAATGTTGGGTCAATGCGCTTCAGAGGCAAAATTGGGGCATTACCACTAGTTTTCCATAATTCACAACCAAATGAAAGATCAGAATCATAAGAATAGATATTGAAGTCATATCTAGATGAGAAAGTAGAGCTTGCACTAGTGCGTACAGTGTATGTGGATGAAATGTGACCCAAGATTGGATTGCATGCTAACGTGATTGTCAAAGGTTTCCCTGTGTATGTAGACTGTGTCGAATACCTCAAGGCTGTTGATAAACCGGGACTCATATTCATAGCCCCATACCAAAGCTCTGCACCTATAGATAAAGAGGAGTTGTTATAAAGGGCTGTGTTTAGTCTCTCTGCACCTTGACGGAAATTGTATAGACATCTCAATCCCAGTAGTGCTTCATTTGTGGAAAAGATGTATTCACTAGACAATCGTCCTGTATCGTTCTGAAAGTAGAATGTCATTGTACCATTATTCTTGAGCTTCTCATTACTGACACATTTCACTAAAATCTGTGATGAAGCCGAAATTCTTTGTACAATCATAGCTTCTAGAGC
Organism: Hansenula sp. Y91-04; assembly: GCA_037042445.1. Classification (NCBI taxonomy): domain Eukaryota; kingdom Fungi; phylum Ascomycota; class Saccharomycetes; order Phaffomycetales; family Wickerhamomycetaceae; genus Hansenula; species Hansenula sp. Y91-04. The sequence continues at coordinate 340,352 of JAXQKK010000053.1, read as the reverse complement.
AGAACCTGGGAAGTACATACGGCCGTAGTACAACGATTGAGGTTTGAAAGCTGATACTTGTTTGGTATATGAAGGATAAATTGGAGGCCGTATTACTCTATATCCACGAATTGCATCCTGTAAGCTGATTTCTCCAGTGTTCTGGACATTTTTGAGTGGTGATGATGTATAAAGATATGCAAGAGAACCATTTATGGAACCACTATTTGTGAGTGATAACGAAGTTGCTGTATTGTCTGAAGATTTAGAGGAAACGTTGAACTTGAGATCGGATTCTATTGGGAAATCTATGAGTGCTGGATTCAATTGTTAGGTCAAAGTAATTCTGAGGATATTGGAAACACTCACCTTGTGAAGTTGCAATGATATTCTCATAGCTGTTGTCTTCGTTCCACCCCGTGGACTTATAAAATGATTTCAGGATATAGTCCATGTATTCATACATTGCACCGTATATCACTAGGTACAATTAATCTAGAGCTCTACCAGAACAGCAAGAGTATACAGAATACAAACACAACTCTCTTCAAAAGCTCGAGATTTGGCTCTCCATATAAATCAAATTTGATGTTGCAATAACCGATTTGAGTTTTCGCGGGTGTGCTCATTTCAGGAATTTACCAGATTTGAACATTCTGATTCATTTTTGTTCCAGTTGAGATGAATGAGCTGCTTAATTGAAATAAGCTGAAACTGTACTTTGGTTGGTGACTTGTGAGAGAGTTATAAAGGTCAAACCAGCTGCTATTATAGAAGACAGTCAAGGCAAGCTCACTCTAGAAATTATAAGGAGGTCCTTTCAAATTATTCTGGTCCAAAAAAAAATTAAAAGAGAAGAGGGACATACAAGCAGAACAAGATGAGCCAGACACCTACAAGGAAAGGTACAGAAACACCACCATTGCAGTCTATCTCCTTAGAACATTCAGCGAAATCAACTACTGGAACACCGAAGTCTCCCAAATTCAGTGGCAGAAGTGAACATCAGCAAGAAGTTTCCCCAACATCGACAACTCCATCCCCATTACTTTTGGCTATGGATGAGATAACTCCTCTAACGTCAAGAGATGAGGATTCTGCTATCTTTTCAGACTCTGATGCTGCCTCACAGAGTAGCACGGTTGTTAGTCGAGGACGTGATGGAAGAAAAGAGGGCAGAAGCAAATCAAAGGGCAGAACATCAAGTCGCAGAAGAAAATCAGATTCAAGTGAAAGAAGTAATAGAAGCGTGAGATCCACCAGTGCACATAAAGACAAAGTAACTCCAACTACAAAGATCTTTAGAAATCTTTTAATATTAGAAGAGAGCCTTAGACAACAATCACAAGACCAGAGAATTTTGAGAAGAAAGTTCACAGCTTTTTTAGCCAGTTTAGCTGGTTTAGCAGGATTTTCCTTCTATAGCTTATACTGCACAGAGAACAAACCATCGCCATTCGTTAAAGTTATTCTTCAGTTCATGTTCTTCTTTATCCTGGTGACACTAGTTCTATTCCACTTATCTGGTGAATATCGCCGTACCATCATTATACCCAGAAGATTTTTCACGTCAACAAATAAAGGTCTGAGACAATTGAATCTCAGACTTGTGAAAGTCAAGACTCCTATAAGTGATCGTGTAATAGATATGGTGAGAGCTATAATGATGTGGATAGCTCAATTTGATCAAAATGTGCTTGACCATACTGGACCATTGAAGACCACAAAATTGGGACAATGGATACAAAGAAATATCAAAACTCTAGAGATAAGGGCTCAGCCAAGAGTAGGTGCAACTGATGTGAAGTTGGTTTTAAATCCAAGAGCTTTCAACTCAGAGATAAGAGAAGCGTGGGAGCTTTACAGAGACGAATTTTGGGCCAGAGAAGGTGCAAGAAGAAGACATAGTGCTAATGAGGAGCATACAACAAGTCAGGAAGTTTTGAACAAGAACAAACTTGTTGAAAAACATAGAAAAGAAAGGATGGATAGAAGAAAAAGTCGTAATGATGAAACTTCAGGGCCTGGACTAAGTAGTGGTGTTGATATCAAGAGGTTCAGCTCTGGAAGTGATTGATGAGCTCGTCTCCCCACACAATAAGTATACGAAGCTACGAATTATGCTATATAGAGTGCTTTTATAAACAGATTTGGAACACAAAGCTGTAGTTACTATCGGCCGGTACACCTTATTACCCTCAAGATTTTCGCGAATACGATCTGTATTTCCCGAAGCCATGATCTGTCGATTTGAATAGGAACTCGAAAAATCATAATTATCAACAAACGGAGATCGAAGAAGAAATTGATCCTGCAACGAGATCTGTTTTCCCAAATCGAATCAGTATGGCTGAATTCAAAACACAGGAGGAATCGGTGAGATATGAGAAGTTGTTAAATAGAATAACGAACTCGACACAATTGGAGAAATTCATCAAGGCTATAGAAAAGACAGAATCTCAGTTACTTGAAGATCTTGACAGTTTTATAGAATCAAGAACTCATGTTCAAGAGGAGAGAAAGCTTGAATTAGCTAGAACTGAACTTTCAACAACTCTGAACAACTCGAGTAGCTTGGTTGATCTTCTATCCAATGCAGGATCATTGGCATCAAAAATCACCGCTAGAGTCAGATTGTTAGATGCTGAAAGGTCTCGAGTGAGAGAGACCACTGAATACGTCAGCAACGTCAAAGAGCTGAAATCCTTAATATTGGCTGCCAACTCAGCTTTAGAGTCGCGTGATTGGGAGAGTGCAGCACATGCAATTGGAAAGATACGATCTTTACCAATTGAGGGTGAATTTATAGATAACGTGGTTCCTTCAACAGATGTTCCCGATGCACCAAAGATAACCGTCGAGAAATGGATTGATGATCTTAGTGACTTGTTTAATAGCGAGTTCAATAAAGCAGCTGAAGCAAAAGATGTGGAAAAATTAACTAAATTCTTTTCATTGTTTCCATTAATAGGAAAGGATCACATCGGATTGGACTGTTACTCAAAGTTCATTTGCAACATTATAGCTACACAGAGTAGAATGATTATCACAAATCAATCACAGCAAGACAAGTATGGGTTTTATCCTGCTGCACTCATGAAGTTACTTGAGATTATCTCATCCATGATAAACCAACATTCGAAGATAATAGCCAACTATTATGGAATTCAGCAAATGGTAGGAATAATTGAAAGAGTGGAAAGGGAAGCAGATGCACAAGCAGGATTGATAAGTGATACATTTTATGATCAAAGAAATATAGCCAGAATCATTGATGAAGTACAAACTTATAAATTTCCTATCTTGACCAACTACTCCAGTGCTTCTTCAGCAGCTTCAAGATCCTCTACACCGCCTAGATCTAGCTTTGATGGTAGAAGGATGTCTGAAGATGGTCTATCAGTTGTTGAGATTGGAGATGTCATAGCAGAATTTTCATCTTTTCTGAACTATTGGTCATTGTATTGCAGATTTATTGCAGTTAAGTGGAATGAATATCAGGATATCAAACCAGATGCGCTCAAACTTCCAAAACCAATATTAGAGAGCAAATTTGGTAAAAAGATTCAATCAAAACTGCTTCCATCATTCGAAGTTCTTATTACATTTTATATCAGAAGATCACTTGAACAAGCGTTCCAAATCGAGGAATTTCCAGATTTGAACCTATTCATAATACAAAAGAAGCCAACTGCACCAGAGAACCCCCCTGTTTCATCTGTCATAGAAGACCTCATACTGGTTCTCAACACTTCTATTAAGCAGGCAATTGAGACAGGCCAGCCAGTTACAGTGAAGAACATTGTTACAAATATTAGAAAGATTTTGGATAACGATTATATCTTAACCATTTACAAACGACTAAGAGAATTTCAACCTAGAGCTGGAACAATTTTAGCCCCAACACATGTACAACAACTCAATAATCAAACACAAACACAAAAATCAAACACCATGGGGAGTATATTTTCCAGAGGTGCGACTGCATTAAATCATATTGCATCTGGAGATGAAACAAGACTGCATACATTTATTATTTTATTGAACACCGTCAACTTAGGTGCTGTTTATTTTGACAAAATTATTAAACAGAATATTGAATTATTGGCCAAAAATTATCCCTTTGGAACTGATGCTGATAAGTTAAAGAATATTGTCCAGAGCCTGAATGAAAATTTCAGCAAAAAGTCAAATGACATGATAGAAGAGTACATTGGTATCTTGTTTAACCAAGTACTAAAAAACAAATTGAAGATCTTACTAACTGATTGTTTCAAAGATTCAGATTACTTAGTAAGTTCATACAACGAAGAAGAAAACACAGTCGTACAGAGATTCATAACTCAGTGGAATGTTATGATAACTCCTTATCTGAAAACACTTGATTCATTGATCTTTGACAAGTTCTTGTTCACTATTGTATCTACATTGTCAAACTTATTGGAAAGAAAAATATGGTCATTGGATAATAATGTCAACGAGTTAGGTTCAATTAGACTGGAGAGAGATTTCAGTGGTATAATTGGTGAAATTACAAGATCTAGATATAACCTAAGAGATAAATTTTTGAGAGTTACACAAATTATCATGATTTTGGGATTCGATGATGAAGATGACGAAGTCGATTTGAACTGGGTATTGACACCTTTGGAAAGACAAAGGGCAAGAAATTTACGCGTGGATAGAAAATAGAATAAAAAATTTATATATTCACAATAATTTTTGAGTTACATCATTAAATGGTTATTAATTTCATTATACAACTATAAATATACAGTCTATTCAATACTCTGGATCAGCAGTCTTACTTCTCTCTCTCTCCTCTCTTTCCTTTTCTTCTCTCTCTTTAGCTTCTTTTTCCAACTGTATTTCTAAAAACGACTTCTCATGAGTCTTTTCAGAACCGACAGGTCTGTCAGGTCTTATTCTAAGTTTATCAGGTAACAGATCGAATTTTGGATGAGCTAAATCACACTCTGGACCATCTGGACAAAAACCCGTGAGGTAGTTCTGACAGATAATCTTCTTAATATGTCTATTTTTACAATTTGGACCTTCTGGACAGAATCCTCTTGAATAATTCAAACACTCTGGTATCTTTGACTGGGGATCTATATGTAGATATTGACATTCAGGTGTTTGAGTACAGAATCCATTCTTTGAGAAAAAAAGACATTCTGGCATTTTTCTTAAATTGTATTCATGTAAAAATTCACAGTGGTCCCCTTTCTTACAGAGGCCTCTCAACCAATGCTTACAAACGATCTTGTTGCTGTACATTGGTGACACATGCTTGTTATAACATTGGTCTCCATTCGGACATCCACCATGGCCGTTCCAAAATTGGCACACCGGTCTGTCAGGATCTAATCCAAAGTTATATTCTGTCCGTAGAAAAGGCTCAAACTTGAACTGATAATTGCTGCTATTTGGATGTATCACAGACATTGTGGGTTGTTTGTTATAAGAATAAGTTGTTGAATGAATGTGATTTCTAACATGATCTTTATATCGAAAAGTTTAAAATATGTATTACGTAATCATAGAATGTTCGCGAATAAGTTCTGTAATTTGGATTTGTCATAATTATTCAAGCTACAATAATAACCTCATCAAGGGTTATATTTAGTCTTCATACTGTACATTAATATTATTAATAAGTTCCAAGGAGTCATTAGTGCAATGGTTCACGATGTTATGTTTCTTTTTGAAAAGACACTCTGGACTTAATAATTTGACTAACCAACTTCACCTGGGGATTTAACTGCCTCGTATTCGTACTTTACATCAATTTCATCAACACGTATCAACCATTCTTCAAGCACGTAGATCATTATAGACTTGGTGAAAGAAGCTAAAGTCCAGAATACGCAATTGAAAATGAGCAATTTGACTAAAGTGCTTGCATATTCGAAGTGATCAGAAAGAGCCCAACTGGTCACAAAGTTGATGGTATATCTGATAATAACATAGTAATAGACGCGGCTCAAGAACCAGTCAATAATACCCACGTAACTAACAGTAGCTGCTGCAAAATTATTTGATTCTTCTTCAATTACTTGATCCATATATTTTTCAACTAGTCTTAATAGTCTTGGTGAAATCATAATTGGGTAACTTTTATATTATTAAAATTATTATGAACTTTTTCAAAAGCAGCTTGTTAATATATACTAGGCTTAATATAAAGATTAAATCGGGGACATTGCTAGACCATAAGAGGAACTGCTTCACTATTTATTCAGTATTTTCGTATGCCTTGTAATTGTATATTTGATTAATATAATAATTTTTCTGCCCCATCATAAATTATTTCTGTCAGACTAGATCAGAGATCATTTACTTGATGCAGTGGCTGTCATCCTTTGACGTGACTTTATGCTAAATACATAATCTTGATTAATCTCACTATATCTAGCTCACTTCATAATAGATCAGAAACTTGGACCCTAAGATCATAGCTTACTTGGCAGCCAAGTAATACTTTGAACACTCCTTGCGGTATTTGTTACTCAAGTTGTTAAGCGAGCTTTGAAAATTATCCGTATCGACACAGTTGGAGAATGAATTAGATAGAGAATGAAGAGAGAATAGATTAACCATTCATTGATTAAATTAACTAGGTGAATAATTTGGGTTTTGTAGAGGTGGAGTCTAATTAATGTTATCTAAGTGCTTACCTACCTGGTGAAAGCTAGTTTGTGATTTGCAGAGAGCGACACCAAGTACCGCAAGTACTACAAGTCAAACGTGATTAATTCATCTGCAGCTGCTACATCTGCAATTTAATGCATGCTTTAGTCAGTTGATACTTTCCTTTATTGTCATATATTTGTCGGTTTCCATAAATTAAAAGGATTGAATTAGAAGTTTCTTTGATGAGAAGGGCCAACAACAGATAAAGTCGTCTTTGCGAACTTTTCCTTTCTGTTCATTGCGTTGATTATTGTTCTTTTTCTTTTGAATGACCACTTATGGTTTCTTTGTAGTCTTCTTTGTTGTTGTCGTGGGTTGTTGTTAAATTGTTCAGCTCTCGGGTTCTCTTCATTTGCCTCATGATTCATTTCCGCTGGGTCGACGTCTATTTGATTTGATGGTTCAACCAACCAGCAGCTGAGACTTGATCTTATTCTTGAAGCAACATTTTCAACTTCTTGATAATATAGAAAAGAAATTATAATAAACAAAATAATGAAAGTCATTTTATACCGATAATGAAACAGTATGTACATGCACAACAGGATGGTTAATGATGAAATTGATTTCTTATGTATATCAAATAGCTGCAACACTAATTTTGCGCTATTTCGCTTGGAAATGTTTTCACCAATAAACGAGATGAACCACCTAAATGGAAGACTTTAAACATCGCGTGAGAAATATCGTGATAAAACCTTCTAATATGAAATGAAATTTTTTCAATAACACAATTGACCGAAAAAAAGATTTGGTGAGCAATAATAAAGATGATGTAGCGATGTCGATGCCTCTGTTTGATGAAGAAGAGGAAATTGATTGAAATCTTCAAATTATTAATCTGCTTTTATATCTTTCAATTTATATCAGAATATCATGTCCACAAAAACAAAATTTATCTGTACCACAAAGCCTCCATACGAGAATACGTCATCAAAAAAACCTTTATTGAATAACCATAGTGCTAAATTGTAATATAGCACTTTCTTGAATCATAAGTGCCACTGGAAAGTATGTCATTAAGCATCCATTTTATATATAGCGGCTCATCTTTAACATTAGAAGAAAGCATTTGAACGACTCGATTCCACTAACGACCTCACCTAGACTGAAACACAAAGAGAACCAACACGCTCCATCGATAGCGGCATATTCAAAATAAATCAAACAAATTGTAGATGTCCTGATAAATAACACTTGTAGTCATAAAATCTGTAAGTTTAATCATCATCGTTCTTAGGTACCTATCCAGCGACAGTGCTTCATAACCGACCGCTTTTTATAGACACTTCAAAATTTGACAGGACAGATTATTGTGATATTGGAAATCGTCAACTACAGAATTTCAACTGATCAAGTTATATTAACTCTATTGGTCATAATTTGGACGTGTTAATGGGAAACCATTATCTTGAATTGTAGTATAATTGATAGCTCCTAATCTTGCAACAGGTTTGTATTTTGAAATATCAATAGTTCTACGATCTTTGTTTAATATATCTTCTCTAACCCAAGAATGAATACCTTCCACTAATACAACAGTACCTGATTTTTCATTTGTAACTGTTGTAAAATTATGTGTTGTTAATAATTTAGCCTCAATTGAAAAAGCACTTTCAGCAACATGAGGTGGTTTAACTTTTTTCGATTGAGCTGGAGTTAAATTAGCTAATTTAAATTCATCAACACCTTTAGGAGAAGGAATTGCAGTATAATTTGCAGCATCAAGAAACCATTCTGAAATGAAATTGATTGTTAATTCACCAGTTTCCAAGATATTAGTCAATGTATCTTTACTACCATCTTCTCTTGTAGGATTTTTACTGACACCAAATGCAAATACTGGTGGATTACTTGTAATAATATTGAAGAAACTGAAAGGTGCTAAATTTTGATTACCATCTTTATCAAGAGTTGCCACAAAGGCAACAGGTCTTGGAACAATACCTGATATAAATAATCTATAATTTTCTTGTGATGGTACTTGAATATCTATATCAATTTTTTCATGTTTTTTCCATTCATCATCTGTTGCACCTTGCCCCACAGACCATTCTTTATCGTATTGATGTTCTAATTTTGTCATTATGATTATTCAATTGGATTGTTAGGATATTGATTTTAAAGAAATTCTTTTGTGTTTTATATTTGAAGTTAAAGTTGATAAAAGAATATCCACAGTTTTGTTTATTAAGATTTCTCCATTCGGAGATCGGCCCAGGGGGTAGTAAAGCCCGAAACATGAGGTTCCACAATTACGCCAAAAAAGACTTCAAGAACCAAATAATACATAGATTACAAATAGAATAATATTGTCGTGTAGTTTTGTAGATACTTTATATAAACAAGTGTTTAATTCTCGAAGGAATAAGTTTAATTAAATGTTGAAAGCAGCTATCAAGAAACTCAAGGCAAAACTAATTTTGAAACTTGGATCCTCGAGAACAAGTTGTCTTACATCAACTCTATCAGCGCCAACTTTGACTACTGAAGTCCAAGGAACTCTAATAATTCCACGAGATTGTAAAAACTTTAAATTGTTAGTAATAGTTTATCAATAAACTTAAAGAAAATTTACTCACTTGTAATGTCAAAACTGCTGAAAGAGTGATAAACACCAAGACAGATGACAATTTACCAATGACAACACCAAAGAATAATCCAGCCAAACTACCATAGGATAATTGTCTATATTGTAAAGCACCATTAAATCTTGAAGTTCTTGGATGATTAATTGATTTTGGGTCAACAACTTTTGAATATTGGTTGTTGTTTACAGGTATAGTACCCAAATTAGTTGCAGCTTCATTAAGAATTCTTGAATGTGTATGTAATAATAAAGCAGAACTTGCACCAACAAATAAACCAAGTTTAGTTGTTAAATTAGTTGTTGTTGTTGTTGTTGTTGATCTTGTAGTGGATACAAATCTTTGAGCTTGACTTCTAAGCATTGATGGATAAAATCCATTACTCTTGATGGAACGAGATGCTAATCTTAATGATTGTAATAACATTATAGTGCAAACTGATTATCCAATTGATTAAATGATTGAATACTGGTTAATTGTATGTGTTTAAACACACTAAAATATAAATTGTAAACACGCCATCAACTTCAGTTGCTCTGTACAATTTCAGCTTTCAATCCTGGCTCAGTACTGTATGTACTCCAAAATTGGGCTCTCAACAAAAAAAACTCTGTCACATGGGAAAGTGTCAGCAGTGTTCCGTAACCACACTAATCAGTATGCCCACTCTTAGTGCCCAGATATACCATACACAACTATTCCAAAGTATGACTCTCCAGCGTAATCCACAGCACCTCCACTTATTGCCCAATGCGGTAATCCATCGCCAGCGTTATTTTAATTTTTTTTTTTTTTTTCCGTCAAAGTGCTTTTTTGATTAATATTTTTTTGCTTTCGTTCGAGGCCCTTTTTAAAACTTTTTAACGTCGGTGATATTTTGCAGCACTTCGCTTCAAATCTCATATCCATTTATACTTAAAACAACAAATTTCCCAATAAAACTTATAACACTAAAATTATCTATATTATAGTTAAAATACACTTACACCTACAACACAACATACAAATATTCCTTCATACAACACTATACGCATTCATTTAGCCGGTCCAGATTGTGTCTAAATTTTTGTTTTTTTTTTTTAATCAGTCAAAGATCGTGTTACTGTTGATACACGGTCCTCGAGAAAAGGTGTCAAATAGCCACAATAGCTGCCCGGAAAACTTATAAACAATACAATACAATACAGAGAGATAACACAATGATGATTGATCAGTTCCATAGTAAACATGCGTTAGCAAACACAGTTAATCAATTACAACCACAAAAATTAAGTACAAATATTTGGCTTGGTCCATTAAATAGTGTCGCTCAAAATGATTTTTTATCAAGAAATAATATAAAATATATATTTGGTGTTATGCCATCTCAAAAATGTTGTTATTATTTAAAAGGATTTTCAATTGAAAATAGTTGTTGTGTTTCAATTGATCCAAATTTTAATATTCAAAAATTAACAGAAGATGAAGGTGAACTTATAATGAATTTTAATACAAAATTCTCACCAGCTGTATCATTTTTAACAGAAAATAAAATTTCAAATTCAATTTTAACTAATATAAATTTCCAAAAATTACTTGAAGATTATTTATTATTAATCCGCTCTATTCAAGAAAAAGATCCACAATGTGGTATATTATTATTTTCTTTAAATGGTAATGACAATTTATTATCAACATTTGCTATTTCATATATAATGGATGCTCATAATTGTGATGTTGCTAGTGCTTTCAGTTATTTAAGATCTATTAGACCAAGTGCTTCAGAATTTGATCAATATGGATTTTATGCTGCTGAATTATTAAAATTTCAAACAAATAACAAGGCTAGAAAACAATTTGGTGATTCAACAACTCCAAATTCTCAAAAAATTAAAAGATCAGTAGCTGATGTTGATCATGATGAAGATGAAGATCATTATCAACATACGCGATCAGTTAAAAGAACAATTGCCTAATATTAATCGGGGGTAATTTATTTATAACGGGAAATGGGAGCTGGTACTTTTTAGAAACAAAACTTTTTCTTACTATTATTATTATATCTATAAATACACAAGTATCATTAAACACATCAAACTTTTTTCAAAATTGTAACAACATCTTCATCTTCTAAAGTATGTGTTAATCCAACAAATTGAGGTTGATGTTTAACACTTGATCCAAAAACAATTGCATTTCTAAAATCTGAAACTAAACTTTTATGAATTTGATTACAAAAATCCTCCACTGTACAACGATTTGATCTTAAAACAATTGGTTCATTAAAATCTGGTAATTTCCCCTTTGGTTTTGTATAAACACGAACTAAATTTAATCTATCCCACATAATTTCCAATAATTCATCTAAATTCCATTCTTTACCACTACTAATTGGAACTGCATTTGGTACTCTACTTAATAATGTTAATTCTTCAATTGAAAATGAATCAATCTTGTTTAAAACATAAACTGCTGGAATATATTTTCTTTGTGAAGCTTCTAATGTATCAATCAAATCATCAACTGTAGCATCACATCTAAAGGCAATATCAGCACTGTTTAATTTATATTCACTCATAACAGCTCTAATTTCATCATTATCTAAATGTGTTAATGGTACTGTATTTGTAATTGAAATACCACCTTTTTCCTTCTTTTTAACAATAATATTTGGTGGTTCTTTATTTAATCTTATACCAAACCCTTCCAATTCTTTTTCAATGATTCTTTTATGTTCTAATGGTTTATTAACATCAAGAACAATAAATATTAAATTACAAGTTCTAGCAACTGCAATAACTTGTTTACCTCTACCTTTACCATCTTTAGCACCTTCAATAATACCTGGCAAATCCAACATTTGAATCTTGGCACCTTTATAACGAATAATACCTGGAACTGTAGTTAATGTTGTAAATTCATATGCTGCAGCTTCTGAATGTGTACCTGTTAATTTATTTAATAATGTAGATTTACCAACTGATGGGAATCCAACAAATCCAACCGTGGCAACACCTGTTCTTGCAACATCAAAACCAACACCACCACCTCCTCCACTACTTGAAGGTGTTAATAATTCTCTTCTAAGTTTAGCTAATTTGGCTTTTAATTGACCCAAATGGAATGAAGTTGCCTTATTCTTTTGGGTCTTTGCCATTTCATCTTCAATAGCTTTGATCTAAAAACACACAGTTAGATTATATTCCTAGAACAATAACATCCTCTACTCACCTTCTCCACTGTAGTTGACATCTTTCTATAACTTCTCCCTTATAACACAACCAATCAATCTCTTTATATCATCTCAGTTCAATATTCAAGTTTTGATCAAAACTTTTGCTAATGAAAAAATCAAATGTTTCGCGAACCGGTTCTTAAAAATTTTTTTTTTTGGTAATTTTTTTTTTTTTTTTTTTTTTTTTTTTTTTTTTGGGAGAGGCGAAAAGATCAAATTTATATGTGAAAAAATCAAATTAGGTGAATTCTTAATATTGAGATCATATTTGAAACCTTTTTGAACTACAAAATGGCTAAAAAGTATGTAATTGGGGGTGTTGTGTTGAGAGTCATTGTTTATATGATGATAATTGTGCATTGATACTAACAAAATTGTGAATTAGAGATAAAAAAGGGAAGAAAGGTGGTGATTATTGGGACGACGAAGTTGAAGGTGAAACTCCTCAAGCTGAAGAATTTGGAACTCCTTCTGAAGAACCAGAATCAAATGGTGCCACTGAAGCAACTGAAGATGATGTTGCTGGTGATTTCATGGCCACTTTAAGAAAAAATAAAGAGAAGAAGGCTAAACAAGATGAAGCAAAACCAAAGAACAATGGTGGTGCTCCAGTTATTAAATCAAAGAAAGAAAAGGAAAAAGAGAAGAAGGAAAAAGAAAAACAACGTAAGAAAGAAATGGCTGCTAAGAAGAAGGCTCAACAACAGAATAACAAAGGTTCAGCTCCAACTTCAAGTAGTACAACTCCTGCACCAGCTGATGTTGAAAAGAAAGAGAAAGAAGCTGCTGAAGCCAAGGCTGCCGAAGCTAAAGCCGCTGAAGCTGCTAAGGGTAAAGGTAAGAAAGTTCCAGCTGGTATTGCTGCCTTGAGACGTCAATTGGAATTGAAAAAGCAAGCTGAAGAGGAAGCTCGTCGTTTAGAAGAAGAAGAAGAAAGATTAGCTAAAGAAGAAGAAGAAAAATTGGCTCAAGAAGAAGCTGCTAAAGAAGAAGCTAGAGCTGCAAAGAGAGAAAAGGAAAAATTAAAACGTGAACAATTGAAAGCTGAAGGTAAACTTTTGACAAAGAAACAAAAAGAAGAAAAGAAATTGCTTGAACGTCGTCGTCAACAATTATTAAGTTCTGGTGTTATTGTGGAAGGTTTACAAAAAACTGGTGAAGAAGCTCCAAAACCAAAGAAGGTTGTTTATGGTAAAAAGAAGAAGAGTACAAAGACTCAAGAACAAGAAAAAGCTGAAGCTGAAGCTGCTGCTAAAAAGGAAAAAGAAGCTAAAGGTGAAGATGAAGAAGAAGCTCTTGTTGATGATTGGGAAAATATGGCTTTGGATGAGGATGAACCATTAGCTGATGATTGGGAAGCTGCTGCTGCTGAACCAGAAGCTCCAAAAGTGGAAGAAATTAAAGATGAAGAAACTGAAGCAGAAGCAACTCCTGAAGTTTCTGATGCTGAAAAGGCTAAAGCTGAAGCTGCTGAAAAAGCTATTCAAGAAGCTGAAAGACAAAAAGCTGCTGAATCCACCAAAGTTTCAAAGAAAAACATTTCAAAACAACAATCAAGTCAAGGTGATTTACGTTCTCCAATTTGTTGTATTTTGGGTCATGTTGATACTGGTAAAACTAAACTTTTGGATAAAATTCGTCAAACTAATGTTCAAGGTGGTGAAGCTGGTGGTATTACACAACAAATTGGTGCAACATATTTCCCAATTGAAGCCATTAAAACTAAAACTGCAGTTATGGCTGCTTATGAAAAACAAACTTTTGATGTTCCAGGTCTTTTAGTTATTGATACACCAGGTCACGAATCTTTCTCTAACTTGCGTTCTCGTGGTTCTTCTTTATGTAACATTGCCATTTTGGTTATTGATATCATGCATGGTTTGGAACAACAAACTATTGAATCAATTAGATTGTTACGTGAGCGTAAAGCTCCTTTCGTTGTTGCTTTAAACAAAATCGATCGTCTTTACGATTGGAATGCAACTCCAAATAACTCTTTTAGAGATTCTTTCTCAAAACAAACTCGTTCAGTTCAACAAGAATTTGATGACAGATATACACAAATTAAAGTTGCTTTAGCTGAACAAGGTTTGAACTCTGAATTATATTTCCAAAACAGAAACATGGCTAAATATGTTTCTATTGTTCCAACTTCTGCCGTTACTGGTGAAGGTGTTCCAGATTTATTATGGTTGTTATTAGAATTGACTCAAAAGAGAATGTCTAAACAATTGATGTACATTTCTGAATGTGAAGCTACTATTTTAGAAGTTAAAGTCATTGAAGGTTTAGGTACCACCATTGATGTTATCTTATCTAACGGTTATCTAAGAGAAGGTGATAGAATCGTATTATGTGGTATGAATGGTCCTATAGCGACGAATATTCGTGCATTGTTGACTCCACAACCACTACGTGAATTAAGATTGAAATCAGAATATGTTCATCATAAAGAAGTTAAAGCAGCTTTAGGTGTTAAGATTGCTGCTAATGATTTAGAAAAAGCAGTTGCTGGTTCTCGTTTGTTAGTTGTTGGTGAAGATGATGATGAAGAAGAATTATTGGATGAAGTCATGGATGATTTAACTGGTTTGTTAGATTCTGTTGATACCAGTGGTCGTGGTGTTACTGTTCAAGCATCAACATTGGGTTCTTTAGAAGCTTTATTAGATTTCTTGAAAGATATGAAAATTCCAGTTATGTCTATTGGTTTAGGTCCAGTTTATAAGCGTGATGTTATGAAGGCTACTGCAATGTTGGATAAGGCTAAAGAATATGCTGTCATGTTGTGTTTCGATGTGAAGATTGATAAGGAAGCTGAACAATATGCTGCTGAACAAAATGTTCAAATCTTCTCAGCTGATATTATTTATCACTTGTTTGATGCATTTACAGCTTATCAAGAAAAACTTTTGGAACAACGTCGTAAAGATTTCTTGGAATATGCTATTTTCCCAACTGTTTTGAAAACTATACAAATTATAAACAAACGTAATCCTATGATTATTGGTGTGGATGTTGTTGAAGGTGCAGTCAGAATTGGTACTCCAATCTGTACTGTTAAGCTAGATCCAGAAACAAAACAGAAAACTACAATGGTTTTGGGTAGAGTTACCTCATTGGAAGTTAACCATAAATCAGTTGATATTGTCAAGAAAGGTCAAACCAATGCAGGTGTTGCTATGCGTTTGGAAAACCCATCAAGTGCTCAACCTGTTTGGGGTCGTCATGTTGATGATAAAGATCCTCTATACTCATTGATCACCCGTAGATCTATTGATACATTGAAAGATCCAGCATTCCGTGACCAAGTTGCTAGAGATGATTGGTTATTAATCAAGTCCTTGAAACCAATCTTTGATATTAAATGAGATTTTTCACTTATGACGTTGTGTTGTTTTCCAGTTTATTCTTCAACAGTATGTTTATAAAAAAGTACATAGTGTATTAATGCATTTCTTTTAAGTTATTTTTATCCTTAGTAAAACACTACAACAAATTTTAATTTTTAAATTTCTATATGCATTTCATTTTTGTATCAAAATATAAACCTTTGGATCTAATGTACAAACTTTTTCTCAACTCGACAATATTAATATTAAACTCAAAACTCCTAAGCATCAACTGGCATACGAGATAACAAATCAAAGCTACCTGTACCAACACCTGATAATTTACCAAGCACAATACGAGCAGAAGGACTTTCTAACTCTTCACGATCATTATCCAAAACAGCCTTGGTCAAGAATTGACAAGTAGTTTCATAAGACATCTTCATGAATGATGAAGTTGAAGTATCAATACCTTGACGGTTGAAAGCAAGATAAGAACCTTCTCTAGTCATCATATCACCAATCAAGTCCAAATGACGGCTACTCACAGAAATAGCATAACGACCGAAAACGTTGTTGATTTCATTGACAATTGTGTTTCTTGCAGCTTCAACACCATAGGTACGTAAAACAGCAGCAACATCATTTGAGGTAATACCATTGACATCAATGAAGTCATCAAAGTCCCACATGGCTTGGAAGTTAACACCTTCAGTAGTTAAAACACGTTTACCATTTTCTGGTTGTGGGTGTAGACAACGACCAATATTTGGAACTTCTTTAACAACAACTTTACGACAAATGTCTTCAACAATGTTAACCATAAGCAATTTAGTGGTTTCAGCTCCTAATTCAAGTTTAAATTCACACCATTTACCTTTGGCATCATCAAAGTTGAACTTGGTAATTAATGAATGGGAACCTAAAACGGCTGATTGACGATCACGAGCAGCTTTGGTCAATTCACCAGTGATAGTTGTGTTAGCTTCTTCTGAATCTGAGTCTGAGTCTGAATCTGAGTCTAAATCACTGTCAGAGTCTAATTCTTCGTCTGATGATTTCTCAGCATTTCTCATGGTTTCAATTTCATCATCATCTGGTTCATCATATGAAACAGATTGTTTAGTCTTTGAACGTGATTTTTCATCATCAGCATCATCATCATCGTTATCTTTAGATTTGTTAGATATACGTTCATCAGAAGTGATTTGTGCTTGTGATTTTGGAACAGCTTTTCCAATTTCTGGTAATGATTCTGATCCAACCTTCTTTTGTTTTTTCAATTCCTTGATGATGGCAGATTCCAAAGTTTTCAAGAATTTAGTAACAATGACATCTTCAAGAGCCTCTTTAGAGACATCGTATTCTTCATGATATTCCTTACTGTCAAAGAAATCAAAGCGAATAGCATATGAACGAGTACCACGACCATCTTCAGAACCACCAGAAGTTTCAGTAACTGTAACTTGGTCAACCAATTCTGAGAAGACAACTTTAGCAACAGAACGACAGAAAGCATCAGCTTGATCATCATTCACTTCGTCTAAGATTGGTAAAGTCATTTGTGGAGTCTTAATAGCAGCAGAAGCAGTCATAATGATTTCTCTCATACGAGGAATACCCAAAGTAACATTAGCCGCACCGTGACCAGCAAAATGGAAAGTGTTCAATGTCATTTGGGTGGATGGTTCACCAACAGATTGAGAAGCAATGATACCAACTGATTCACCAGGATTAATCAAAGAACGCATGTACTTCAATTGCATTAAAGCACGGAATTTTTTGTCTGATAAACCAGATTTCTTGAATAATTCTGTGTTTTCATCAATAAATGAATCCAATTTAAATTGGAATGTTTCAGAAACTGAACCAAGATATTTGGAAGGATTGTAAACAGAAAGAACTGGATCATATTTGGAAGATTGGGCATAATGTGGTAAATCTTTGCTCTTTTTCAAACTCTTACGAGCCTTCTTAGCATATTTGGAAGCAGAATCAGTATCCAAATGATCAATCAAAGCACCTGGATTGTATTTAGTTAACAGAGCTTCGTAGTTATCAATACAGAACTTGAATTGATTCATGTGTGATTCTTTAGTAACATCAATAGCATCACCACCATACAAGAATTGAACTAAAGTTCCATCACCATCTCTAACAGAATTATCATAAGAAACGTGAACACCTTCCAATTGTTTAGTCAAACAACGTTGCAAGTAACCAGATCTAGAAGTTTTAACAGCAGTATCGATAAGACCTTCACGACCAGCCATACAATGGAAATAGTATTCTTGTGGTCTGATACCAGAATAGAAACGACCTTTGATGTAACCACCAGCTCTAGCATCAGTTTCATAGGCTTTGAATGAAGGTAAAGTTTTACCACTAACCATGACTGGTACACGTCTACCTTCTAACGCTTGTTGCCCTAAAAGACACATAATTTGAGAAACATTAACGTTAGAACCTTTAGCACCTGAAAGGGCCATCGCTTGCATAGAATTGTACGGGAATCTTTTCATTGTACCACCTGGAACACACTTGGCAACAACCTGTGAAGTGATAGCATTAACCTTAGATTGTGTAACAGCATCCAAAATACCTGCTTTGTTATCATCACGATAAACTTCTTCCAAACGTTTCAATAATTCTGGATCGTTTTGCTTTGTGGATTGATCTAAATTGGTAACTTCAGCAGCAGCTAAACGACCAACATCGACAGAAGTCAATAAGATCTCACTTCTCCATTTATTACCTTCTTCAGTTAAACGCAAATCATCCATACCACAAGTGAATGCAGTTGATTGAATATAATTTGTGAATAATCTACCCAAAACAGATAAAGATTTACCAGCAACAGTTGGCCCATAAACCTCATGTAAAGAATGAACAATACCATATTGGGAAGCACCATATTGAGACTTATCAAGAATACCACATAATAATTCACCGTTTTTGAATAACACTTCATTTTCTGCAGATCCATTACCCCAGTATTCATTCTTGATTTTGTTTTTAGACAACAAGTTAATACCTGGCATGTTAACTGGAGTGATGTTTAACAAGACGGTAGTGATGATTTGTTTACCAGTCCATAATGGAATTGGCTTGAAGATTGCTGGTGGAACTGTGACAAGTTTAGCTCTAGTTGAATGACCATCTTCTGGACGGATACAACCATAAACGTATTGTTGATATTGTTCTCTTGTGAAGAAACTGTCTTTGTTTGTGATCCAAACACCAGCAGAAATATGATCTTGAATCAAACCTCTTAATGGGGAACCAGAAGTTGGAGTTAAATATTGAGAGTCAGTATTGGCAAGATTTAAAGCCTCAGCCTTAGCGTTTTCATTTTGTGGGAAATGCATATTCATTTCATCACCATCAAAATCAGCATTATAAGCATTTGTGTTTGCATAATGTAAACGTAAGGTTTTCTCACCTGGCAAAACTCTAACTTTATGACCCATCATGGAAGCTTTATGTAATGTTGGTTGACGATTCATAATCACAATATCATTATTCTTGATGTGACGGTAAACTTTTTTGTTCAAGACATGACTTGCGTTACCGGAAGGTGTCATTAATTGATTAGCTAAAGCTTTACGTTGATCAGTAGTCATACCAATTAAGGAAACCAATGAACCATCTTCATTTTGAATTTGAGTAGCACCTGGCCATTTATCTGGACCGTTTATAACAGCTTGACGTAATTCAGCAGCATTATGAGAAGTGACTGGTTCTGGGTATGTTAATTTAACAGCGAAAACTGGAGGGACACCAATTTCGTTAGTTTCAATATTTGGATCTGGAGAGATAACAGAACGAGCAGCATAGTTAACACGCTTACCCATCATATGCTTTCTGAATAAACCTTCTTTCTTTTCCAAAGCTTGTTTAATACCTGGTGCAGCAGTTCTAGCAGCATTGGCATTTTGGTTTTTAGTAGAATCAATGAAGGCATTGACATCATTTTGTATTGTAACAAATGCGTTCATCAATCTGTTGAAAGTGATTTTTCTATCTTCTGCAGTCATTTTATCTTTTTGAACAGTTGAAATTTGGTCATTGAGATCTCTAATTAAAAGTGAGGTGTTCAAAATTTTGGATAATAACTCATTTTGAGAATTTTCATGAACTTCATCACCTAATTTTGATGGAAGACGGAATCTTGTTGGTGGAACCACTATAGCTTGTAAGAAGAATAAATCAGCATTAACTGTTTCAGTTGATTTTGGTCTTGAATGGAATAAGTAGTTCATGATGTTGGCTTCTTTCTTGAAAAGAGCACGCATTATATTTCTAACTTCAGTACTCAACACATATTTAGAACCTGTTGATTTTTTAGGTGTTTGCGCTGGATTATCAATATCCATTTCATCACCATTTTGTTGACTTTTTGTTTTCAACATTTCTTGACGGTAATGACCCTTGACTCTATTGTTGATTTCTTGTTTTTCCTTCAATGGATTTTCGAAAAGCTTAGTGAAACCATCTTTTCTGAATGTTGGTGAAAACATACTACAGTTACCACATTTTGGTCTGGATAGTAATTTCTTGTAAAACTCATGAATCAAACTTTTACGTTCTTCAGCAACAGTAGAAGTAATGACCCCATTTTCAGAAGTTCTACCTTCACTTAAAGCTTTTGCAATAGCTGTGTTGACAAAGTCTTCTCTCTTCTCCATCAATTCACGATCAGCTTGTGGATTGGCAGCTTGAGATTCCATATTATCATCTTCTTCAGCTTCATCACCATCAATAGCGAATCCCATACGAATGTTGTCCAACTCTTCAAGCTCAAGTAGCAGACCGTATTGGATCAGTTTGAGCTTGCAAGCATAACGGTGAACTTCTATTGAGTTTAATCTAAATTTGTGACAGTAGAGACAAGCACTTCTTAAAAAGATGTATAGTTGATTGAAAAATAATGGATTATAGACGGGTATTGGTAGTTCAATATGACCTTGATGACCTGGACAGAATTTATCATCTAAACCACAAGTGGCACACAAGTTTCTAAGGAAAGCACCCAATGCAAGATCATACAACCCACTTGATATAGGATGACCCAAATTATCAAAGACAGTTGGATTTGTTATTTGCTTAGCAGAGAGCTTACGGATCTCATCCGCTGAGAGGATTCCGAAATCCACAGATGCGATCTCTGAACCCACTGGCTTGGAGATATCCATTTCGACTCTGATTGACTATATCAAACGAAACCCTGTTGTGTGTTCGTGTATATCTAAAGTACTTAAAGTATAGGTTAAGAAAAAAATTTCTATCTATATGCAAGAAAAAAAAAAAAATCTTTGGTCACCGGGTAATCTCATCGAGGGAAATTTCATTGAAATGAGCCAGAGGGGCTTCTATAAGCTTCAATTAAGTTCCGAAGATGCTTAGATGAATTTGGGCATTAATATTTTGTAGAATAAGTGTTTCTTATGGCAAAAAGTGGGCTTTAAACCTCTTTGTTAATGGATCCATGGTGTGTTATATGCCACTAATTAAAGAAACGTTAAGTTGAAAAAAAAATTATGTAATCTGATTTGATGTTGCCTGAACTAATTTATACTAGAATAATGCCTTCATTTATGGCTTTTGTTGTCTGGGGAGCTCATTAAGGTAGCTTAGTCGGTTTCGCCATGCCCATTTACCTATTACTTGATCATTTTTGGACTGATTATTCACGATATTCATTTGAAAAGGCTTCAAAGGCCTGTATTATAACCCTCGTAACTCATTTTATCACTTGTAGTTTTAATTCGCGGCCTCGGTTATGTTTCAAACCTCGAAACTTTTGCTATAGAAAAAAAACTTTGGATCAGGGAATCTGAGTTGTTTACATTAGGTGAAAGTCATCAATTGAACACGATTCAGACATCGATCTTGGGTCTGTGCTAGCCCATATACTTCCATCTCGCTCTATATATCTCATTTCCATTGTCTGTTAGCCACAATTCTCAATTTATTGGCTTTGGTGTCTTAAATTCCATTTGATACAGACTACATACTAGTTACTGAAGACAAATTGTGATATAGAACTATTTCAATGTTTGGAGCATCAAATACAAATTCAGGGTTTGGATCAGGGTTTGGTGCTAAACCAAATGCCTTTGGAACCAGCACCCCAACAAATAATAACACATCAGGAGGTCTGTTCGGTAATAACAAACCGTCAACAGGTTTCAGCTTTGGTTCTTCAAATCAACAACAGCAGAATTCCACACCAACACCAACTGGCTTTGGAGCTGCAAATGCGAACACAACTTCAAATAACACCTCTACCGGTGGGCTTTTTGGTAGTAAACCAGCTACAACTGGTGGATTATTTGGAAATACATCATCAACTAACAATAATACTTCGGGTGGTTTATTTGGTAATAACAGCAACGCCAATACTAACACACAAAGTTCTGGTTTATTTGGCAACAATAATAATACAAATACCAACAGCCAAAGTACGAGCTTATTTGGAAACAGCTCCACTGCGCCAGCAAACAATACAGGAACAGGACTTTTTGGGAACCAATCAAATAACAACACATCTTTGTTTGGGGGAAACTCTTCGTCTTCTGCACCAAAACCAAGTCTATTTGGGAACGCACCTTCAAATACAGTGCAGCCGTCTGGTGGACTGTTTGGTTCTTCTTCTAATAATAATCAACCATCTGCTCCATCACTCTTTGGAGGTGCAAGTAACGGCACATTGAATCAGGTCAGTACACCTGCAAAACAATATAATTTCAAAGACTTACCAAAATCAATAACAGAATCAGCCAAACATACAAAACATCATTTGAGCTCAAATACAGCCCCTCGTAAAAGAAGTTTATCAAACAGTTCGGCCTCTTCAATTCCACCACCTCAAACATCAAGGTCAACCATTTTAGAAAGACTAAGCACAAGATTTAGCAGTTTGAAGTCACAGGCTCGTTATGATTCCGATGGCCTTTTTTCACCAAAGAAGGACATCCTACATACTGCAGTGCCTACTGAGAACTCCAAAGAACCTACATCAGCTAAAGTTTTAATTAGACCATTTGGTCAATCTAATTATAGTTCAAGATCATCAACTCGCAGAAGAACAATCACTACCGATTACTTAAAATTAAAAGTTGACCCAAGCAGAAGTGAAGCGAGAAAATTAAAAATATTTGGACAATCTGGTGGGGCTCAAAAAGTGAGATTATTAGGCAGAGAAGAAGATACATCGGTCAATGGTTTCATTAACGGTGAATCCAAAAATGAAATTGATGGTATCAAAACTACTATCAATAGAGAGACTGAACTAATAGAACAAGTTGAAGAGACCCCAGAAGAAGCAAAACATAAGGTTGATACTGAAACTTTGAAGAATTCAGCAAGCGAAAATGAATATTGGTGCTCACCTTCAATTGAAGAACTATCTAAACTACAATTAAGACAGTTATCTGAAATTTCAGGATTTACTATTGGTCGTAAAGGCTATGGTTCTATTAGTTTTGAATTACCTGTCGATCTGACTGCATTTTGGTCTGATTTACCAGGTTATTTGTTTGGTAATGTTGTCAAATTCAATAAAAACAAGACTGTGGAAGTTTATCCAAATGACAAAGTTCCATTAGGATTTGGTTTAAATGTTCCAGCTACAATAACACTGGAGAAATGCTACCCTGTTAGTAAAAGACGTAAGAACGCACCAGAAGATCCTGTTGCAAAAGATCTTGAACTTAGAGTATTTGTTAGAAAATTGAAGGAGATGAAAGACATGGAATTCGTTACATACGATCCATTTTCAGGAGCTTGGACCTTTAAGGTGAAACATTTTAGTATCTGGGGTCTAGTTAATGATGATGATGATGTCGTGGATATTGAGCCTGAATTGGAAGCATTAAGAAAACAACAGGAGAAACTTAATGAACAAGCCAAAGCTGATATTTCGGTTCCTAAAGAAGATCTTAGTTGTAACAAAGTCTTCCAACTTAGTTCAATGAAATCCAAAAATTTAGCAGAGAACGCATTGTTGTTCAAGAAACAAAAGATGAATGAGTCATATGATTATGACACAACTGATTTGATGCCTGGAAGTTTTATCTCAGGTGCCACTTACGATTTAATACACTCTAAACAATCAGAGGTTGAGCCTGAGGGTAATTCTCCAGGTGCAGCAATTTATATATCAGAAGCTGAAGAAAGTGATGGTGAAGATATTAGTGAACCTGATGTCCCAGGGGATTTTTTAAGAGGAGATGAATCATTACAATACGAAGATAACGATGATGATGAATTTATGGATGAAGATTCTCAGATATTGGATGAAAAGCAATACGAACCAGTTGACGTTGATCAGGAAGATTTCAAAAATTTGGAAGTTGATCCAAAGCTTGCAGTTGCAGACTCTTGGGAAAAACAACTCGAGCTATCAGCAAGATTTGATTCTGCATTTTCCAACGACTCATTGAAGAAGACTACCATATTTGAGGGTCCATTTTCAAAAGGGTTAACCCCAGGAGAATTAGATAATCTTATATTTGGTGATTTTTCTAAAGTTTTACAAAGTCAAAAGAAAATCAAGAAAGAGCTTAGATTGGAAAATTTTAACTTTGTGCACTTCATAAATGAAGCAAAATTGATCTTTAAGAGTTCAGATACAGCTTCACATTCCAAGGTGAGATCACTTGATGACTTCAACGGGGCTGCTGACAAAGAATCGTTCAAGTCAATTTACAGAAAGCATTTGGCCACTTCTCATATAACAAGCAGACCAAATGGATACCCAAAAGTTGACAAAAATGATGGATTAACCTTTGACTTCATAATTGATACTTTCCAAGGTGATGCCAAAAATAGTGAAAAGGCTCTATGGAGCTTGGCTTCTGTCCTTTTTGACTCCAAAAGCTTTTTAACAGAAGAACTTTCAAACTTGAACGATGTTGAAGTTGTCAATAGAGTAACTGAAGTGAAGCGTCGTGAGAAGTTGATTCATTGGGTCAAGAGCCAAATTGAAAAAGACGTAAAGACTGCTGCTCAACAAACTACAGAATTTTCTGAACAGATTTTCTCTTTACTGGTAACATTTGAAGTTTCAGCTGCTGCAAAACTGGCCATTAACACCAATAATCCTCATCTATCTGTTTTAATTTCATTATTGGGGTCCAATGATCCAAATGTCAAAATCAGTGCTGCTAAGCAACTTGAAGAATGGAAAACGAATGCTGTCTTACATACAATACCAAGCGGTATTCTAAAGATTTATTATTTATTGAAAGGGGACGTATTGAGTGCCGATCCTTATGTTAAGCTTACTGAGAATTTATCTTGGAAAGCAAGATTAGGGTTGGTGTTATATTATGGTGATTCAAACGAAAGTATTGCCAGTTTGATTTCCAGTTTTGTGGCTACAAATCCATCAGACATCCCAACTGAAGATGAAACTTTTTACAATATATTGAAACTATTTGTTCATAAACAAAATGATAGATATGACATTGCTGGAATGATCTCTGCACTCAGATCTTCAAAGAGTCTTGATGTTAAATATCAATGGTACATTTATGAAATCTTGGTAAGATCAACAGAGCAGCTTAACTTTAAAAGATCAGAAGAGTTTGGTGATCAGTTGACTTTACAATTCGCTGAACAGTTACAGTCTGCAGAATTGTGGGAAGAATCATTGTTTGTCTTAGCTCATCTACATAATGATCGTGCATGTCAACACTATGTCACAAAACTACTCGCAACCAAGATTGAAGTTTTCAACAAGAACTCTGGATTGGTGGATAGACTAACAGGGCGTTTACAGATTCCACGTTCATTGATATCGGAAGCCAATGCTCTCCATGCTAGATACACTGGTGATTATTGGAATGAGGCTTCATATTTGTTAGATGCTGAGAAGTACGAAGAGGCTCATCGCACCATTATTGCCAAAGTTGCTCCATCAGCTATCATCAACAATGGTCCAAAATTAAAAGAACTTGGAAGCTTGATACGCAGATTTCCTAGACAAATTCATATAAGTGACTGGTCCGTTGGTTTAGATATATATAAGAACTACTTGGCTTTACTTAATGGAAATACTTCAAAGTTAAAGTTCTTAACTGAAAATCTACCTTCATTACAACAAACAAATTTCAAAGTTAAAGTTGCTGCTAGATTGATGTCAAAGAATGTTGCTGACAAGCTTTTAGAATCAGTTGAATCTGGTGTCATAGATATCGATGCTGGGAAAATTTTGAAATTGCCGTTAGGTGAAGGTGAATCACAATATTACGCTGCTCCTTTGACATTACATCATGTCAAGCAAAACTTTTTAGAATCCGCATGAAAAGAAAAAATGATTGTATTAATTAATAGTTGTATAATAGTAATCTAGAGGCAAAAAAACATTGCATTATTAAAATTAGTTAAATTGATCAATGTAGTCAACTACAAAAAATATTGTAAACCAAAACACCCCCAAGTGATATTAAAACTAATGAATATACATAACTTTTCTATGACAATTATAAATAAAACCCAATACAGCCTTTTAATTCTCTACCGAATCCATCAAAGCTTCAACAACGTCTAAAATTGCTGTGGATGCAGGAGAATCAGGGTATAAATCCAAGAAACTTTCACCCGCATCACATGCTTTACCTATTCTTGGATCTAATGGTACAGATCCTAAGAAGGGTATGTTTAATTCTTCTGCTAAAGCTTTACCACCACCTGTGGTTGCTTTAAAGATTTGGGATTCACCTTTACAATTTGGGCACACAAATCCAGACATATTCTCAACAATTCCCAGCACTTTTATATTTGCCTTTCTGCAAAAATCAATTTCTTTTCTAACATCCAATAATGCAACTTCCTGAGGAGTTGTGACAATCAAAGCACCATCTATTCCTGATTCTTTTAAATATGTGTTGACTGATATATGCTCATCAGATGTACCTGGAGGGGTATCTACTATAAGATAATCAAGTCTTCCCCAGTCAACATCTTTTAAGAATTGCTTTATTAATCCGTTTTTCTTTGCACCTCTCCAGATAATTGCAGAGTCTGTCTCTGGTAACATGAATCCAATAGACATCATCCCCAAATTATCATTCACGTATACGGGTGTCCAACCAGAATTAGAAGCGTGAATTGATTCACCTTCGGCTCCTAGCATTCTTGGTAAAGAAGGACCGCAAATATCAAGATCCATTGCACCAACTTCTAAATCTGGGTCTGCTGCTAATGCCCAAGATAACATGGATGTAAATGTAGATTTCCCAACACCACCTTTCCCAGACAAGACCAGTATCTTGTGGTCTATACTAGCTAATCTCTCATTAATTATGGGTATATCAGGATCAGGACCTTTAGGTAATGATTCACAAATCTCTTTATTGGCACAACCATCACAGGCATCACCTTTACCGGCGTTCTCAGACTCCGGTCCTGGACAATGCTCTGGCTCTGGGGCCTTCAAGTTAGGATTATCTAGCTGCCTCGTTATGGGTGATTCCACAGCTATCATTTTCTTATATGTTGTGGTTTAGTTTAAGCTAGTTCAAATGTGTAGAAGTTCAAATGATTAATACAGAGATGAGTCCATTTTATTTGAATTTGTCTATCGTGCTTACAAACCAAAAAGAAAATAACGAAACCAAAAGAAAAAAAAAAAAAATAAATCCACTGGAAATTTTGCAACACAAATTAGTCAAATTGAGCACTAAATAGTTAATTAAGAGTATAGGTTGTATGGAATAATCTCTTTAAAATTAAATAAGGATTCGAATGATATCAAAAACAATGTGACTTCAAGTTTGGCCAAATCGGGTAATTTGTAGACTTCCTAATCCGGTAATTCGGTGTAAAATTGATTGAATTTGGTCGCGTTGAAAATAGTTGAACAACTTGCCACAAGTTACTATTCTAAACATCCTATACCTTATAAACTGAATTCACTGATTGACTCTTATATTGTGATTGAGATATTTGACTCTTTGTGGGAGCTGCTAATTACAAGATTCGGAATTTGACGCGTTTTTTCTACGTGAATATCAGATCTCGAAGATACACATTTACATCAAAGAGTAAATACAACACAGAATAAACCATTAGGATGAGTGCCCAAGATATTTCGGATGCTAATGGTCTCAGAGAAGACTCTACAGATGGTGGGGTATGTTTTTGGTTTTATAGCTCGAGGAATCTGGTCTCTTCGGAAGTATCAAGAAGTTGATCTTGTAGGTCGAGTATTGATGCTAGCTTAAAAGTGACCAGGAGCTATTTTTGATGAATCGAATACTAACTTTAACACTTCAGGATTCACCAGCTATAATACTTCCAGATCCTAAGACATTGTCTGAGAAGCAAAAGCAGTACTTTGTTGATCAAGCTAAACCCAAATTTAATGTTCAAGACACAGCTAAAAGATTCAAGTATTTATTAGGTTTAACTGGGTTGTTTTCGCATTTCATTAATAACAAAGCTGAAAAAGATCCAAAGTTCCGTCAAGTCTTGGATATTATCGAAGCTGACAAAAACAGCTCCAAAAAAGGGAAATCTACAAATAATAGAAGACGTAAGACCGAGAAGGAAGAAGATGAAGAATTACTAAAGGATGAAGAAGACGAAAACAATGTTATCACTGAATTCACTGAAAGTCCTGGATATATTCATGGTGAACTAAGGTCCTATCAAATAGCTGGTTTAAATTGGTTGATCTCATTGCATGAAAACAATATTTCTGGTATTTTGGCAGATGAAATGGGTCTAGGTAAGACTTTGCAAACAATTTCATTCCTTGGATATTTGCGTTATATCAGGGATATCAAGGGACCTCATTTAGTTATTGTTCCAAAATCTACATTAGATAACTGGTCAAGAGAATTTGCTAAATGGACACCTGATGTGAATGCCTTCATTCTTCAAGGTGATAAAGAACAAAGAGCTGATCAGATCAAAAACAGACTTTTGACTTGTGATTTTGATGTTTGTATCAGCTCATACGAAATTGTTATAAGAGAAAAAGCTCAATTCAGAAAATTTGACTGGCAATATATCGTTATTGATGAAGCTCACAGAATCAAAAACGAAGAATCCATGTTATCACAAATCATTCGTATGTTCCATTCTAAAAACAGATTGTTGATCACTGGTACACCTTTACAAAACAATTTGCATGAATTATGGGCCTTGTTGAACTTCATCTTGCCAGATGTCTTCTCAGACTCCGAGGCATTTGATCAATGGTTTTTGGCTTCAAATGAAGGCACACCAGACCCAACTGTTGATGCTTCTGAGAGAGATTCTAAAAAGCAAGATCAAGTGGTTCAACAATTGCACAAGGTGTTACAACCTTTCTTATTACGTCGTATTAAGAACGATGTTGAAAAATCTTTGTTACCAAAGAAGGAAGTGAATTTGTACATTGGTATGTCAGAGATGCAAAGAAAATGGTACCAAAGTATTCTTGAGAAAGATATTGATGCGGTTAACGGTGCAAATGGTAAACGTGAATCAAAAACCAGATTACTTAACATTGTCATGCAATTGAGAAAATGTTGTAATCATCCATACTTGTTCGAAGGTGCTGAACCAGGTCCTCCATATACTACTGATGAACACTTAGTCTACAATGCTCAAAAGCTTAAAGTTCTTGACAGATTATTGAAAAAATTAAAGAATGAAGGTTCAAGAGTCTTGATTTTCAGTCAAATGTCCCGTTTGTTGGATATTTTGGAAGATTATTGTGTTTTTAGAGATTATCAATACTGTCGTATCGATGGTCAAACTGATCATTCTGATAGAGTTAAAGCTATTGATGAATATAATGCTCCTGATTCTGAAAAATTCGTGTTTTTATTAACAACAAGAGCTGGTGGTTTGGGTATTAACTTGACGTCTGCTGATGTCGTTATCTTATATGATTCTGATTGGAATCCACAAGCTGATTTACAAGCCATGGATAGAGCTCATAGAATTGGTCAAACAAAGCAAGTAAAGGTTTTTAGATTAGTTACTGAAAATGCTATTGAAGAAAAAGTTTTGGAAAGAGCTACACAAAAATTGAGATTGGATCAATTGGTTATTCAACAAGGTCGTAACATGGCTAGTGCTCAACCACAGACTGCTAAGGGTACTTCCAAGGATGACTTGTTAAATATGATTCAATTTGGTGCTTCTGATGTCTTCAAGTCTGGTAGTGATGGCGAAAGTGATGAATTTGATCTTGATAAGATTTTGGAGAAATCTGAGGAGAAAACCTCAAAATTATCAGAACGTTACTCCAAACTGGGTTTGGATGAATTACAAAAGTTTTCATCAGACTCTGCTTATGAATGGAATGGTGAAGATTTCAAAAAGAAAGGTAGTGAAAAAATTGGTGGATTGACATGGATTAATCCAGCAAAGAGAGAACGTAAAGAAAATTATTCAATTGATATGTACTACAAAGATGTCTTGCATACTGGTGGTAGAACTTCAAACGAAAAGAAACTTCCAAGAGCTCCAAGACAACCGAATGTTTTTGATCATCAATTCTATCCTATCAAACTAGTGGAGATTTTTGACCGTGAAAAGGCATACTATAGAAAGACTATTGGTTACAAAGTTCCTCTACCTGATGGGCCAGATGATGAATTTGAACAAAGAGAAGCTGAACAAAGATTATTACAGTTGGAGATCAAAAATGCTGTTCCATTGACTGAAGAGGAAGAAAATGAAAAGAATGAATTGTTACAACAAGGTTTTGGTAACTGGAGTAGAAGAGAATTTACTCAATTTATTCAAGTATGTGCCAAATATGGAAGAAACTCAATCACTGCCATATCATCTGAATTCCCAGAAAAGACACCAGAAGAAGTGCGTGAATATGCTGAAGCTTTTTGGAAAAATTATACACAAATTGAAGGCTATGAAAGATATATTGCTCAAATAGAAGCAGGTGAAGAAAAAATTAGAAAGGCTAAACTACAAAAAGAGGCATTAAGAGTCAAATTATCTGAATATACCAATCCTTTACAAGAATTGGTTTTGAAGTTCCCACCAGCTACAACGAATCGTCGTGTTTTCTCTGAAGAGGAGGATAGATATATTTTAGTGCAACTATACCGTTTTGGTCTTGATAGACCTGACTTATATGATAGAATCAGAGATAGTATCAGGGCTTCACCATTGTTTAGATTTGATTTCTTCTTCCAATCAAGAACACCATCTGAAATATCAAGAAGAGCTCAAACATTATTGGCATGTGTTGTGAAGGAAATAGAAGGAGGTTCCAAAATTAACAAGAAACGTGTTAGAAAAGAAGAAGATGATGAAGATGCAGAGGGTGAGACTAAAAAACCACGTTCAAAAGGTAGAAGAGGTAGGAAGTAAATGAGATATTAGATTTATTAATGTATGTGTAAAATAAAAAATTGTTCCTGTATTATTAATATTAATATGAAAAATATACCCTGTAATTAAAACCGTCCCTTAATAAACCTAGATATAGACCACTCTCTGTATTTTAGATTTTTGAACCTTCTGTATTCTTGATTTGAAAGCTTCAATTTCTTCAGTTTCAAAGAGTTTATTTAAATCCTTTTCGATTATCCCATTTGCCTTTTGAAGTATTGAATATCTGTGTAAAATTTCACCATCTCTTCCAACTAAAAACTTTTCAAAATTCCATTTGACACGCTTTGTACGTAAGAAACCTTTCTTCTTATCCTTTAAGAATCTGAAAACTTCACTTTGCTCTTTACCATTAACCTTCACTTTCTCCATTATTGGGAATGACACATCAAATTTTCTTCTACAATTAGCAGCCACTTCTTGATTTGTACCTTTTATCTCTTGATGAAATTGATTTGAAGGGAATGCCAGTATCGTAAATTCTTTATCCTTATATTTTTGATACAGTTGTTCGAGTTGTCGAAGCTGATAGGCGGAAGCACATTGTGTAGCAACATTTACCACCAAAACCACCTTCCCTATAAGCGAATGAAAGAATATTGGATTGTTTTCAGAATCGTACGCGTATAGATCATGAAAGTGGACAAGTTTTTCTTCTTCATTATCATTTTGCTCCTGACTAGTTTGGTTCGCGTTATAATTGTGACCATCATCTATCACCTCTAAAACACCATTTCCCAAGTAGTATTTCAACTCAGGTTCTTGCCCCACTAGCGTATTCTCTGAATGAGATTCCTCGAAAGCCATCTTATTTAACTTGTAATATATTGTGTGTTTTTAGAATAGTGTCAAACTATATCATCTGCGGAACAACTTAAAAGTTTACATCAGGATCTTGGGTATAATTTATATAACAACATTGGGATAAATTGAGTTGATTATTGACGCGTCGAGTGTAGCATTACTAAAATAAACAGTCAATCTCAAATCGGCAACTGGATTGATGAAATTAGGCTTCTCTTGGAGTTTATCATGTCGAGATAAGCCGAAGGTCAAACTTTTGCGCTCTAAAGCCACCAAAGTTTTCTTGATTGTGTGCAGTTGACGTATCGGTGATCCTTCTAAACCACATCAACTCAGACCATTCACTCACGACGAGGGATCGACCACTGGCCGAGACCAGAACCACATATCTTTGGGAAACTTCGTACCAACCAATCAGAATGCTTTCACGGGTATTTAATCCTTATTTTGCTTCTACAATAGGCACCGCTCGTGTATTGATGTACTTAATCTCGGGGCTGGAATCTATATCTGTTGGAAAATGGCTGCATTGTACACTTGGGAAATAACCTGATGGTATATCTGGTCAAATCCAACAAGTCAAAGCTTTATCAAGTCCACCAAGCACTTTTAACGTACGCCCTAATTAAAACAGATCAAGTCTTTGGCATTTCCTGGAAGTTGTTTAACATTCCTTACATCTTCTAGTTATGAGACATCATTTAAGCAGTTCGATGTTTCCTCATGTTAGGATCGATGAGGTTGAAGTCCATCAATTGGAATTTCCCAACATAAACTTGCGTATCAAACATACATTGTGAATCGGTGATTTAAGGCCCCGCGAGTTCTCAAACGGGGACATACACAACATGATCCACCAAGAAGGTTACATTAACCAAAATTATGTCGACAAAGGCACTCATTGGCTTGGTGTATGAGTTATGGCCAATCATCTCGCAGAGTTCAACGTACATCAAGAGCTCATGCTATGTGCCTTTCCAGTCAATATGAAAAATCCCGGCAATTTGAGGTCCTCTGTTGAAAATTTCCCAATTGGGTATCGTAATGAATAATGTTGATCCCTATCCTACACTGTACAGCTATAGATATAGATCTAGACCGGTAAGTACGTTAGGAATCTGAGGTCGATAACGTATGCTTCAACTGGAGGGCTTATGAACGACAACCTATTGGCTGTTACTGTGGGATTTATAGAAAAAATGGTTGGTAATAACAGGGTCCTTGCTTCAAGGGACGGTAAAGATTGTCTCACGGCTCCACGAGTACTGTATAGCTGTATACACCGAAAACAGCTTCAAATAAGCATTGTCCGCTCGCCTTAGTAATATCGTGTAGAGTTCGTATCTGAATACTCAATCAAATTAAAGTCTAAATTACAGTCTCCTTATGTAGGGTTTGAATATGAGTTCAAACAGTTGATAGATTATATGGAGCTGGACCTCTCGACGATATGTTGGATTGATCTCTCGGCCGAGAAATCTCACCATCAGCTTTTTCGGTGAAAAGTTTAGATAAACTCGCCATAAACGAATTGGCTAAATATTTGAGCCTCTAGAAATAGAAATATGTAAATTTAAGAACTTGAAACTCCCATTGGAGGTAATTTAAGTGATTTTTAAAAATGTGGCCGGTTTTGTAAATTGAAAATTATTTACTAACGTTAAATTTCATAATTCCAATTCAATATTTCCGAACAACAAATTTTGTCAAATTTCAAAATTATCGTAAAACCTCTAGAAACATAACAATTTAGTCAACAATAATTTTTGAATAATACCCACATATTTCAAAAAGGAAAAAACGTCGACCTTAATATTCTGCTTAATTCAATTGAATTGATCCCATTATTGATTATCTTCGGTAGGAGCACTTAATAGTTGATTTTTTATTCGCGAATTCGTTTTGGAAGGATTATATGAGAGCATAAAGTAAATTTGAATATAGTATAATTTAGGCTAAATAGGCTTAATTAGGTAAAATTGATATAGGAACATTTAAATATATGAAGATGAACGCTGAAAAAAAAAAAAAAAAAAGCTCATCAAAACAAACATTGACGTTAAGTGATACTATTCTAATGTGACTGATCAAGTTTTGCAAAGAGACAACTTGTTTTTGTCAATTTTTGGTATGGCCTCACTGATAAGAGTAATTATTGAGATACCCACGACAGAGAGAATATAGTAGTTACTCATGGGTGTACCGTCAGTATGGGATATCACTAAGAGAGGATTTGACGAACGACTACCTTTCAGTATCTTGGTTACAAATTTCCACAAAGAGCATGGGAGACCAATTAGAATAGCAATTGATGCGTATCAATGGATATTTGAAGCTGGAAGCATTGGACAAGCTTCTGGTTTACCATTTACTCTGCACACGGGGAAATTGATCCAGAGTTTCCATTCAAGAATTAAAGAGATGATCTCTCTTAATGTATCATTTGTGTTTGTTTTTGATGGCCCATTGAAGCCTAAATTCAAGAGAAATATAGACCTACAAAAGGAGCAGTACTTGGAACTTGAAAATAAAGACTTTGATTTGGAGTTTTTGCAATCTAAAGAGCTCAAAGATTTTCTCGATCAATTTGGTGATTTTAAAGAAGTGCTTGAACTGAAGAAAGAACTCGATAGATGGAACATTGCTTACGTCAATGCGCCATCAGAAGGTGAAGCAGAAGCATCACGACTACAAAAGGTTGGTGTTGTTGACTATGTTCTGAGTAATGATAGTGATACTATTATATTTGGTGCTACTAAAACACTACGAAACTTTTCAAAATTTGTGGAAGATAAACCAGCAGGAGCCACTGGATGCAAAGGACAGGATGAATTTTGGTGCACACCTGTTGATATTGAGAATGTTGAGTTGAAAACTGGCTTTGATCGTTGGAGACTACTGTTGTTTTCCATTCTGAAGGGCGCTGATTATAATACAGGTGTTAAGAATATAGGCACAGAAAAGGCATCACAGATTGCCTTATCGTCAACTCAATTTATTACCAAATATATCGCTACTTGTCCTTATGAGGAGCTTCCAGATTTTTCGTTATTGTTAAAAGAGATTTTTCAAGATCCGCCATCTACGTACCATTATAAGAGGGAATCAGAACTCAGGAGGGATAAATATGACTTATTCAAATTGCAACTGTTTCATCGTGTGAAGTCTAATCTTCTGGAGTATTTTGGAAGAAATGAGAAAGCGTTGGTAAAGGATGGTGCGTTTGAGAATTTTCCACCAGATTATGTTGTCAGGTTATACTTCCATCCTTTATTGAGGAATGATATTTTCCAATTTAAAGAAGGAATGACTAACTTTGCTGAGTCGAAAGATCCTCGAAAATGGATTGATCTTCCTGATTTCCAAGCATCACTTGATTACTTCAAGCTACATCCTCCACCAAACGTCACTGATGTCGAAATTTGGTATACCAGAACCATGTCAGAGGCTTACTTACTACGATCTGTCATACATGATTTGGATATACCCGCAACTATTGAAAGAATGAAGACAAAGAACGTTGAAAGTTTTGATATTGATTTACTTAGCGTTAGATTCAAGCATTGCTTTCCGTTTGGCGACATTGAGGATTCTGAAGATGAGGAGCAGAAAAAAACCAAGAAGGGCCCTTTGAAGTGGGTACCAAAGGATCTAGTTCCCGTCTCATCAAAACAATATCTTGATTTTTTGGAAAGACAGAAACAAGCTCTTAAAGAGGAAGAAGAGAAGACTAAACAGAGCAAAAAAAGATCACCAAGAAAGAAGAAACCAACCCAAGCGACAACTTTAATGTCCATGGGCTTCATTGATGCCCCATTGAAAGAGGCTCCTCTTCAAAGAATCCAGAGAAGAAAAACCTCAGATGCTGCTAAACAATCTACAAATGTTCTTGACTTGCTCAGAGCGAAAACCATACCAGCACCTAAGAAGACTGTGGATATTCCATCTCCTGTTAAAAAGAGTTCATTGTTTGTCACCGATTCTGATCTGGAGTCTGATGATGATAGTTCATTGGAGGAGATTCCATCCCCTGAGAAAGCTGTCAAGTCATCACCTACAAAACTTCAAACGGAGATCAAAAGCACTGTCCAGGAAAGTCCTATCAAGGTCAAATCTAGAAAACAAGATCACAATACCAGTCCATCAAAAGGTGACAGAACTTATAAGTTGAAAGATTTAGAGAATGATGAAATACCATTCGCATCTGCTAAGAAGAAGCTTGATTTCACAGATATATCAAGCTCAACACCAGTTAAAAAAACACCAGTAAATAATCTCAAAGATACAACCACTGAAGATGTCACAATGATCACAATCAGTGATACATCAATGATTAACGACTCTTCAGTGATGGAGATTTCACGTATACAAGAAACTCCAAAGTCAAAAACGAAGAATTTTTCAGCCTTGGACGATATTCTCAAGCCTATGGAATTTTCCAGTGATGAGAGTGAGTAATAAATTAATAGAATCCAGAATTAATAACATTTATAGAAATTCATATCCAATACTGTATAATAATATAGTAGTTCCTGTTCGGTGATTGTTTCCTTTAGCAGTAGCTGAGTCATCATTACACCCAACGCTTAGTCACATGTATCGATCTTATCATAGAACTAAATTCCTTCTCCCACTTAAAAGATTTAGCTAAATTTATATAGAAAAAGATTTGATCTCGTCTTCAGAATCATTGGTATCATCGATTCAAGTCTAGTGTGCTTTTAGAGAT
The DNA here is from genome assembly GCA_037042445.1 of Hansenula sp. Y91-04. Lineage (NCBI taxonomy): Eukaryota > Fungi > Ascomycota > Saccharomycetes > Phaffomycetales > Wickerhamomycetaceae > Hansenula > Hansenula sp. Y91-04. The sequence continues at coordinate 303,647 of JAXQKK010000053.1, read as the reverse complement.
GGTTGAGAGCAAGCCAAAAGTCCTTATTGTGGGCCTTGGAGGTGTCGGTGTTATAGCAGCTTTCGCATTACAATATGGTGAAAAGGCAGAGGTTACAGCATTAATTCGTTCAGATTATGATAGAGTAATTGAAAAGGGCTACGAGATCAATTCTTGTGATTATGGTCATATTGAAGGATTTAGACCAACTCATGTTGTTAAGACAATTGAAGATGCTAAGAAATATGGAGAATTCGACTTTATTTTAGTAACTACCAAAAATCTTCCAGATATCACAATTGTTGAAGATATTTTTGCTGATGCAGTGAGTGAAAAGACTACAATTGTTTTGTTACAAAATGGGTTTGGTATAGAGAAGGCTGAATTGAAAAGATTTCCAGGACATTTCATTCTCAGTGGTGTTTCAATGATCAGTTCTGCAAATTTCCATGGTGTAGTGGAACATGTTGGACCTGATAGTTTGAAAATAGGATATTTTGACAATGGGGTGAACACAAAAGAAGAACAAATCGCTAAAGCTAAAGAGTTTATAGAATTATATGATAATGAAAAGATAGATTGTCATTATGATGAAGATGTCAAATTTTCCAGATGGAGAAAATTGATTTACAATGCTAGTTTCAACACAATTGGTGCCCTAGTTGATTTAGATGTTGGACGTATTCATGAAGCTGGTGGTATAGAAACTCTAATCAAACCAGCAATGAGGGAAATCATTAAAGTGGCAGCTTCTGATGGTGTCACATTACCAGAATCCATCATGGATGCCATGATCCACTCTGATGATGGTGTCTGGTATGCTCCTTCTATGGTTGTGGATGTAAGAAAGGGAAATCAAATTGAATTAGAGGTTATTCTAGGTAATGTTGTCGATATTGCTAAAGAAAACAATGTTGATATCCCAGTTTTGTACACAATCTACAACTTACTTCACTTGGTCCAATTCAGATTGAAGGAAAAGAACGGGTACGTTGTTCTTCCAAAAGAGAGACCACTTAAGGTCAAGCCATCGAGTGATTAGTGTCATACTTAATATTCCAATATAATATTAACAAAATTTAGTTAATGTAGCAAAAACAAAAAACGCGGTACTGCCAATTCGCGACGTGAGAATATAAACTAGTAGAAAAAAAAAAGAATTAATCTCATAATGTGACAGCTCGTTTGTATTGTATTGATCTGATTAATCTAGACTGCTTAAGTACTTATAGAGCATTATCATGGGTGATTTGAACCTGATGCGAAGACAGCACAGCGGGATCAACATGAATTTTAATCTAGCCGCTACACGAGGATCTTCTGATAATTCCGTCTCAGACGTGGACACGGATGGGTTAACAACTACAGGCTACAATACAGCTTTGGATTCTGTAAGTGATAGTAGTGATGATGACGATGAATTGGACCCACTTGTGATGCTTACGGGATCAAAAATTGCCAAATCAATTAATTCATTAACCACAAAGCGGTCTGCACATTTTGAGAATGATCTAAGGTCTGGTATAAAGAAGTTGAAACCACCGCCACAGACAGCAACACCATTTTTAAGAAAGAATGATGGATCCTTATTGAGAAAGTCTGCTGAATTGCAAAAATTGCATGAGAAAGATGAAGCGGATGCTATAAAGACTTTAGAAAAGGAGCAGACTCCAAGAAAAGAGATTCTTAAGAGTTTAGATCATAAAGCTGCTAAAGATACAGACTATGTTGATTACTTGGAAAAGAATAAACAAGAACTTCAACTAGAGGATTTTTTTTTTATTGGTGAGGCGCCATATATTAAACCAACAAGTATACGTGAACCATTAGAACTTTTCATGATACCTGGTTTAATACGGCAAGAGACTGATCATGATAATGAATTTGATATATTCAATGAGCTACATGGGGATATCATTTTGAAAGAGATTGAAAAATTAGGCCCTTGTAAGATGGAACAGTGTGATATTGTTAAGTTTATGATTAATTTGGGAGCTTCTAAAGATTGTATAGAGAAAAGTTCAATAACCCAAGATGACTTGAAGATGGATTCAAAAGGAATTAATATTGATCTCATAATCGTTAAAGTCCAATATTTGGTTATAAAAGTGATAAACTCCCAATATAGCAAGGAGAAATTCGATTCAATAATGAAAATCATTGGGTCCTTTATTATGGATAAGCGTGTGTTCAACAGTGGTAATTCAATACTGCTAAGCACATTGGTTAATAAGTTGTTGGAATGGGAGTCTAAAGTTACAGGAGAAATTGAATTACAAAATACAGTACATCTATGGAGCTCATTAACTAATATATCGATATTGAAAAGAAGAATTGTGGAAACATTATCAAGTGAGGTATCTATGGCAATTTTAAAATTAAGAAGATTATTTGCATTAGATGTATTTGTACAGGGCAAAACACAAGGATTGAAATTTTTGAATAATCCCGCTGAATTTAATACTCAAATATATAGAATAGGTTATCAGCATTTATTGGAATGGAACAAGAATGGGAAGGAATATTTTAATAATTGTGCCTATGAGGATATGAAAATTGAGTTTCAATGTTTATTTCAATGTATTAATTTTGAATTTCAAGATATTGAAGTTGAAAACATAAGGAATGAAATTAACAAATTGAGAAACAAGGTTTCAACAAGTTTCCAAAATTCAGAACAAGCTTCATGTAAGTCGTTGTTATTATTAATCTCTATTATTTTACAAGATCAACATGGTGACTACGATGCCAGTGAAATTCTTTAAGAAATTCTAGTTTATGAATATATATAATTCTATTTAATTTGCAAATAAATCTGGCAAAACTTTTGGTAATTCTAAAATATCTCTAATCAACAAACTACCATCCACTTTACTTTTTTCAAGATCTTCATCTCTTTCAATGAAATGAACAACTTTTTTAAAACCTAAATCCACAGCAGCTTTAATATTAATAGATGAATCATCAACAAAATAACAATTTTCATATTTTGTTATTCCAGCTTCATACATGGCTTTATCAAAACTTTCCTTCATTGGTTTACAAACCAAATCATCTTGTCCATAATCGCAAAAAGTCATACCATCAAACAAATCACCAATTCCTAATAGGGCAATGACTCTTTTAGCATGATTTTTATAAGCGTTTGTAAATAACCATAATCTATCAACTTTTCCTGATTTTCTAAGATTTATTAATAATTCTCTTAATTTTGGATCTGGATGTAAAATATCCTGAAGAGGTAAAGCATCATCAACTTTTTTGTTATATTCTAATGCATTAATTTTATGATGTTTTACAAGTCCTTGAATTGCTAATCCATATGTCTTGTAGTAATTCTGATGAAGTTTACTTGCCTCGTCATCATCAACATTTAGTGTTCTAACAAAATAGTCATGAATATATTCTTGCATTAATTCATGAATTTGAGTTGATCTTTTGTATAAACAGTTATCAATATCAAAGAAGAATACAATATCATTTGGATTTTGTGACTTCACAGGACCAGATTCGTATTTCAATGAAACTTTTGAACCCGGATGGGTTAATGAATCCAGATTTTCTTTATTTCTTTCCAAGATCTGATTTATATGTAAATCATATTCTGATTGAGTAGATTGATCATTGATTTGATATGGAGTAGTCATTTTATAGTAATGTCTTGTAGATATGAATCTCGTTGATATATTATTGAGTCTTGCAGTCTTCAGAAAGTTTATGATCATGAATTGGATGAAAATGAGTCCATCAAGTATTTCGAATATCGAGTATGAGTCAGAGAATCTAGCTTAATCAACGTGGATACTACAACATCTCTCTGATAATTAAATATAGGTAGTCGGATCTCCTAGACTTAATTCCGACGGATATTCCGACCAAACTATTATTTATTATTTTGCACCCATTCGAATCTCTCCAACGTCCTGTTTTTCATTAATATTTCCCATCGTATAAACCGATTTCACCCTCAGCGATGATGACCCTCACTACAATATCAGGACACTAGAATCCATCACACCCAATTCCCACCAAAACCAGGCACCATTTCTAGAGCTAAACACCAGTCTCATCACTTTAAATTCCCACATCAACTGTCCATATCCCACTCTTTATCAAAATCCCCTTGAATTTGAATTTTGAACGGGAAAGTGGTCCAAATTGAAATATTTCATTATGTATTTACGGGATGCGGCCCCAACCAACAAAATTTTCCGTTGAGTGGCCAAATATTGACAACGGTTCATATAAAGTCATACCATTAGACTGGGAAACCTGTGGAATATCATCAGCAGATTACACCAAGTAATTCTTATCGTGATTTATAAATAATCAGACACCTGCAGCTTATCTCAACACAGCCCTCGTTTACACACCTTTTGGACTCAACAATTTTTTTGGTTTAAACTATACACAGAGAGTGGGTTATACAAAGATATATAAATATTCACATTGAAAGGGTCTTTAATTACAGTATAATATTATAGATAATAAAAAGGTGCTAATAAAGATGTTCAGACTTACAAATTCAAACGTCTTGAAAACAAGGCTTGCTAATCAAGTTGTTTCAAATGCTAGAAATTCATTAAATCATTCAATAAGATTCAATTCTGTTGCAATTGAAAGAACAACATCAACAGAATCAACAACAAGTAATAGTAACGGTGGTAATTTCAACTTTTCTAAAACAATCAAAGATGTTGCATCTTCACAAATAAAGGAAAACGATTCTGCTTTAGCTCAACGTTCAAGAAATCGTAATAATAGAAAACCTTATCATTCATCTCCATGGTTTAGACAACTTTCTGCTTTTGAAGATTTAGTGAATCAAACTACTGATTTTGGTGCTAGCTCTCAACCTTTCTTCTGGGATGATGCTAGAAAGGCAATGTTGTTATATAATGAATTAAGAGGAACTCCAGATTTCCAAGCATACTTTGTTAATAAATTAGCACATCTTTTGCATAGTGGATTAAGAGCAAACAGATTCCAACTTACAAGATTAGCTAGAAAACCAGATTATGATGCTAAATCATTCCATGCTGAAATGGAAGATTTTGTTAGAGATTCAGTTAGAGAAATTTTATCAGATATAATGGAAGGTAAAGTTCAAGTTACAGCTACTGGTGCTATGCATTTAATAACATCTTTAAAAGAATTAAAATTAACACAAGAAGCCGTTGGTATTTGGACAGCTGCTATGCAAACTGAAACAAACAAAATCCATTTCTTGGATCCAAAAGTTGTTGGTGCTTTATTACCATTAATGCTTGAAAGTGGTAGTTCTTTTGAAGATATTGATCAATTATTTAAAGAATCAAATAGTATCACTGGTAATGATTTGCACCAAAATTTGGGTCTAGGTATGATTAAAGCTTGTCTTGTTGCAAATGAAAACACAAGAGCTTTGGAATTATTTACTGAACTTTGTGGTAAACATTCCCGTTTCACTGTTCCTTATTTGGTTGAAGCTCATTTATCATTCATTGGTGAATGTAAAGATATTGCAATTGCCACTAGTTTCTTCAACAAAGCTGTTAACAGAGAAATGCCATATAGATTAAATCTGCAAGTTTCTGCTGTTAAATCTTTCTTAACAAACTTGTGGAACACTGAACAAGATTTTGATAAAGTTTTTGATATTTGGACTCAAGCTACAACTTTTTACGGAAGAAATATTCATCATGGGATTTCATCTTCTTTAAATAACACATTTTTTGATATTTTTTTCGCAAAATTTAAAGAAGATAAAGATGCTGGTTTATTAAAATTAAAAGAAATTATTGCCACATATAACAACATTAAACCAATTGATGAACCATTCTTCAATATCATCATTTCTAAATGTGGTGTATGGAAAGATAAAAGTACTGTTGATTCTCTTTATCAAGCTTATTCAGTTTATAACATTAAGAAAGGTCAAGTCTCTCGTCGTATCTATTTGAAAACTTTAGGTTCTGTTGAAGTCACAGAAGAAGAAATTTTAGAAAGTTGGTATGATTTGTTAAAATTTGCAGATTATGAACAAATGCATTACATTGCAAATGCTGATTGGGCTGCTATTAGAGATGCAACTGTCTCTTCAAAGACTAACCAAAGACCACTCTTATATGCTCAAATATTTAAGAAATATTCTCCTTACTGTCGTGATTTTGGTCAATATAAAAAACTTAAAACTCATGGTTTACAAGGTGAAATAACATCTAAAATATTCCAAAGTTTGGAAAATATCGATGACGGAAATGTTAAAACACCTTCTTTTACATATATCCAAAAAAAATTAACATTTGAATAGTCATAATGATTTGGATGGTTTCGAATTTAAAGTAATAATATTATTTTGCATTTTAGAAGGTTTAGGGAATGGTTTAAATTCTTGTATATAATTAAAAAAGATTGATGATTAATATTAATATAACGACTTAATTATAGATTCTTTTGTAGTACGCTCTACCTTATAGCTTTTCCAAGAGCTCAGTGCTTCAAAACCACAGAGATCGAAATATTTACCACAAAACACAAAACTTAAAGATACAGCCCGAATTAACAGATAGACCAGCTTCCTCCACAGGCAAGATAGAGATATCTCTCCTAATAGCTGCTATAAAATCACATCAAAATCTGTCAATGGGAAATTGCATGAGTAGCACGAGTACAGAAAAACCATCCCAAACTACAAAACGTACAACTCAAACAGTTCAACGGAACAACAATACAACTCCACACAAAAAACCAATATCAAATTCCACTAATTCCAAACCGTCAAAAAATTCCAAACCTCTGAAAAATGCTTCTGGTCATAAGTTAAGTGATAGTGCAACTTCAAGTGATCCGGCAATCCAGATCTTGAGTCCAAGAGAAGCAGCAGCTAAAGCAGCAGAGGAAAGATCAAGAAAATTAAGTCAAGGACAGGGGAAATTAGGTAGTAAATTAGAACAAGAACGTAAGAAGAGTAGTAGGAAACATTTAGTTGATGAAAGTGAGAAGGTTATACAGATGAGGAAAGTAAATGAGTTGGTTTATGATTGAAAGAGGATAGCTAATTATTTACAATTAATTGTTATATGACTAATGATATTCTATTAGATGGAAAATTTACCAGATCTATCTTGTTGTGTAGTTGCCTTTTTCAAACCATCAATAATTATCTTTTTGAATAATTCAACAGCTTCTGACACTTGGTAATCTTTTTCACCTTCGACTAATAAGTATAGTTTAGGTTCTTCACCTTCTTTAGGTTGTTGACCTTCAGGATAAAATCTACCCTTATATGTAACTGATGTTGAAGTTTGTTCAATAATTTTGCTTAATGTCGTATTGTTTGATGCAATCCATCTGACATTTTGTGGTAAATCATTAACATTGATTTTAGCATTATAAACACCACTGTCTGGTGCTGAACCATCAGCTTTAGAGTTGAAGACAATGTCAATGTTTGCACCAGCATCATTATCATCATTGACTTCTTCAGTCTCTTCTTCACCATCGCTATCGAGAGTGGGTTTCTTCTTTTCTTCATCATCTTCACCATATTTCTTTCTCTCAGACTTCTCTGTTTCATCACGAAGTTTGTCAAGATGATCAAGACCTTTACCTCCAAACCCAGAGCTAATCTTCTTCTTTCCAGCTTTCAGATCTTTTTCAAACTGTAATGCCAATTCCTTAATATCTGCAGGAATCTCATCCTCAATCATACATTTCAGTAGAATATATGCTTGTGTATCTTCACCGTTTGATAATAATGAGATTGCAACACCTTTGGAAGTACCTCTTGCCGTTCTCCCAGTTGTGTGAACATACTGAGCAAAAGTTCTAGCTGCATTATACAACACAACCAAATTCACCTCTGGAACATCTAAACCTCTTGACAACACTTCAGTACAGATCAATATATTTGAGTTTTTTCTAAAATTTGATAAATTATGTGTACGCTCATGAGCAGGTAATCCAGCATGGATCGATACAGGAGAATAACCTTTATCTGTGAGTCTCTTATTCATAAAGTTAACTTGAATTTGAGAATCACAAAAAATAATTGTTTTTTGATCACCTTGTTTACCAAGTAAATTTAGCAAGTAGTTGAATTTTTCATCTTCAGTTTCAAACATTTTCGCTTGTTGTGTAATATTTTCATTGACAACTTGTTTATTGCCTACTGCAATAATTACTGGTTTCTTGAGAATCTTTACAGCGAAATTTTGTAATTTTGTAGGGAAAGTTGCTGAGAAAAGTACACATTGTTTATCAGGTCGTATGGTTTTCATGATTTGATTGATTTGAGGTTCAAACCCTAAATCAAATAATCTATCAGCCTCATCAAGAGTAACAAATGTGATTCTCTCAGTCTTTAGTAATTTCCCATTATTCAAGGTTAATAAATCAATAAAACGACCAGGGGTAGCAACAATGATTTGTATTCCTTTCTTAATATCGTTAATTTGCTTGTTGAGTTCAGATCCACCCGTACAACAGATGGATTTTATATTTGTACCCTTCAAGAAAATTTGACATGCTTCGAAAATTTGTAAAGCTAATTCTCTAGTTGGAGATAGAATTAGACCCAAAGGACCAGTTTCCCCTGGACCAAGAGGTTTTTGTTGCTTGATATGTTTCAACATACTTAATAAAAAACACATGGTTTTACCAGAACCAGTTCGACCAATACCAATCACGTCTTTACCTGACATAATGGCAGGAATAGTTTGAGATTGAATAGCAGTTGGGTTTGCAAATCGTAAATCATTGTTAATAACACTTAATGTTTGTGCATCCAGTCCAAAATGATAAAAATTCATAACTGGATTAATCTTCTTGTTATTGATGAAGATATTGTTCATAACTCTGAAATTGATAACCTCATCAGGATCAATTGATTCCATCTCAACAAGAAAGTTCTTTGGAAACGGTTCCATTTCTTTTAAATTATATTTCGGTATATGAAGATCTTTTGTCTTCTTACTTTTGAGCTTTTTCAAAAGATTTCCTGCTTCATTATCGTCATCAAATTCGTAAATACCGTCATTATCGTCTTCATTCTCCTCGTCAAAGAAGTCTTCGCCATTCTTCATTTCAATATCTTCATTTCCCTCTATTTGGTTCATGTATGCATCTAATGGATCATCTTCATTGTCAGGTTCTTCCAAATCAGCGGTCGGGAAATCTTCCATTTCATCATGGTCCTCAGACGCAACAGGCTTGAAAACTACACGCTTTTGGGCAGAATCTTGCTCATCATCAGAATCAGCAAACAAGCTAGATTTTTTAGCCAGTTTAGCAGTCACTGGCTTCCCTGAGAGCTTAGATGAAACAATTGGTTTTGTTTTGAGCAATGGTTTCTTTGGAGGCACACTGGCTGTTGGAGAGACCTCTTTAGTTTTTTCTTTCTCTTTCTTTCTTTCCTCCTGTTTCTTCTTCCAGGCTTCTAGCTTCCTTAGTCTCTCGAGCTTCTTCGCATCTTCTGGTGTCGACTCTTTGGATGCAGAATCAACCTCGTCTTTAGCATTGCCATTTGATTCATCTGTCATCTCAGTATGAGTAGCAGCTACTGGCGCTTTTACTTGAGAGTCTCGCTGCCTATACGAATCACTAGCATTTCGCTCATACCTATCTCTGTCTCTATTCCAAGCTCTGTCTCTATCTCTGTTGCTATACCTCGAGTCTCTCTCATAGTCTCTCTCGTAGTTCCTATCTCGTCCTCCATACCCAGAGCGGCTGTTGTTGTATCTATGCATCTTAGTATTGGAAATTTGCGGATTAGCGTTCCAAATTATATCAAAACTAACCTTCCACTGCTCGAAATTCTGAGCTGAAAGAATAAAAGATCAAATAAAAGCACGAATTCAATACAAAATGTTGTATCTACAAGCTAATTCAAGAGTTTGAAGATGATGAAGGCAATATTTTTATACTAGATACTTTTTTTTGCAGAACGCAGTCGCGGATTTTGCATCTTCCTGAAAACGTCAACTTTAAATGAACTTGATCAAACTCTGTAATTACCACCATTGAAACACTTTATATCACTTGAAAGTGAAAATGTCTGATACTAACGAGAAGGTTGATACTGTTGAAGGTACCGAGGCCCAAGTGGATGCGCCAAAAGAGGTGAATCCAGAGTCTCAATCGTTGGCCGATGGTGATTCCTTTAAACCAGCTGGAGGTGAAGAGCCAGAGAAGAAAGATGAGGCCAGCTCATCCAGAATTAAAAAGAGAACCATAGGAGCTAGTAGTACTAATTCTGGATTCTCTTTTCGTCAAAGAGGAAATGAAGATGCTAGAAGATCAGCTTCGCCAGCACCAAGACCTACCACTACACCAGCATGGGCTCAAAAACCCCAACCAATCGCTAAACCAGCCTGGATTAAAGACGAAGATTATAAGCTCGTTCATAATAACAATTCTGAGCCATCTACAGGATCAACTAATGGTGATGAGCCACCTCGCAAATTGAAGAGACCTGGAAGAAGAGGTAATGTAGATGATCAAATAAGGAGGGCTGAACAGGAGAGAAAAAGAGAGGAAGACGTTGAACAAAAAATCCAGGAGGAAATTGTGAAAAAACGAGAAAACTTGGATCAAATAGTCAGAGATCATTACAATCAGAGAGCATATGTATCGAAGCGTACAAAAAGACACCTTTCACCAATTATTAAACTACGGAATTTTAACAATGCTATAAAGTACATGTTGATTGGTAATTACACCCAACCAGGGTGGAAAGTCTTAGACTTGGGTTGTGGTAAAGGTGGTGACATTAACAAATGGTCCATGGCAAACATCTCAGAATATATTGGTATTGATATATCAAATGCTTCTATTGTCGAAGCTGTGAAGCGTTATAAACATATGAATGCAAATTTTGAAGTCACTTTCATTACAGGTGATTGTTTTGGTCAACCATTACCGTTCATTTTGAAAGATTTTCCTCAAGTTCACCTTCCTGTTGATATTGTTTCAATGCAATTTTGTTTGCATTATGCTTTTGAAACAGAGCAGAAAGCTAGAACTCTTTTGGAAAATGTTGGACGTTCATTGAGACCAGGTGGTTATTTTATTGGAACAATTCCAAGTTCTGATTTTATTAAGAGCAAAATTTCTAAATTTGAACCTGGTGAGAAGAAGTTTGGAAACTCAATATATTCAGTTACTTTTGAAGATGATCCTCCTCGTGATGGATTGTTCCGTCCAGCTTTTGGCCACATGTATACGTACTATTTGAGAGATGCTATAGACAATGTTCCTGAATATGTGGTTCCGTTTGAATCTCTCAGATCACTTGCAGAAGAATTCGGTTTGGAATTGACGTACAAGAAACCTTTCCTAGATATGTTTAAAGAAGAAATTCCAAACTGGTTTAAAAAGTTGAATCCAAGATTGGTCGAGGGTATGAGAAGAACAGATGGAACATACGGTGTTGAAGGTGATGAGTCAGAAGCGTCTGCATTCTATTTAGCATTTGCTTTCCAAAAAGCAGCTTATTAGATTTACAATATAAGGAACATACATATTCTAGATCAGGACACTTATAAACTATAAACCAAAAAAAAAAGCATGTACTGAATGTAAACTTCTATCTATAACGCTGTTGTAACTGTCATTGACTGTGAATTCAACAAGAAGATTGGTGGTAAGTCATCACACCAAACTTGTAAGTTGTCCAAGTACTCTTTGCAGTCTTCTTCATTGTAATGTGTACCAATAACAGGTGCCGGTAACGTGGAAAAAATCACTGGAACATCTTTCGAGATCGTTTTCATTAAATCGTTTAAAATCAAATGCTGTCCCTTTGCTGGTAAATCGTTGAAAGACAAGTTGTTAATATCGAATACGTTATCAGGGTCTTCATTAGGATCTGATTTTGGAGATGCAGGGTTATTGATATTCTGCGTAGATGGTGATGATTCGCCACGAGACAAGATTTCACCAACCTCTCTTTGCGATCCTTTAGATTTTTTCTGTTTACCCTCAGGTACTAAAATTATGGATGGTTCGTCACCAGTAGCATCATCAATCACTCTTGATTTTGGAATCTTCTCTGATGAAAAATTAGGCCTTTTGTTTTTCTTAGCAGCTTGTAGTGCTAGATTCACAGAAGAAGTAGAAGAACGCACCCTATGACGATCTTTTGTTTGGTCCAGCTGACCCCGTTTAGGGACATTCAATGAGCTGTTCAACGATGATATCGAGTTTTCAAGACTATGAGTCTTCACAGGATCTGCTCTAGATCTTCCCAATTGATCGTAATTGGATCCATATCCCAGGGCATCAGAGTCACTGGAATAACTATCGATATCAGAATCACTCTCAGAATCAGAATCTGCTGCAGCTCTATGTATATCCCCATTAAATAATTTGTTGGTGGTCATGCTGAAAGATAAACCCATTTTTTGCAACTTCGACAGCTTGTATTTTTTGTTCTGCAAACTACCACTGACAACATAAGGGGCAGCAATAGAGATTGATGGAATATTCAGGCTACTGGTACGATGCGTCTCAGCTTCTCTAGCTTCTTTTAACTCTTTCCACCAGTCTTCATTTCTCAAGACCTTGTCTATTTTTTCCAAGTTAGCATCTCCACCTTTCACTATTGTATTATAATTTTTAAAGTCACGAAGGCAAACCACTAAAATTTCAGCTCTTATTCTCAAAACTTCCAATAGGGAACGAACTCTTTGTTTTTCATTTGAAACGTCTTCTTTATTTTCAACAAAAACAACAATTCTTAATCTATAAGTTTTTTTCCAATTTGGAACTGTTGTGAGAATAGCACCCAGTTGTAAAATAAGGGTATAGGTATCAAAGTTAGTTGTCAATGCCGATTTTTCTCCATTTTTATCAAACACTTCTGCAGTCATTTGAATAGGATACAAGTCAATGAAATCTCTATGGTGGTAACTTCTTCTATGTTGCTTCCCAGATGGGATTTTTAAGTCATCGAAACCTTTAGCAACTGCAACATTAGCTTGCATCAAAATCAAATCTTCAATTATCTGAACCCAATTTTGGATTGAAACTCTTTTCTCATTTCGACATTCATCCGTAGGCAATGTTTCTATGTTGACTGTGTGCTGACTCGGTCTTTTATTTATCTGCGGTCTTACATGTTTGTCATTCTTTGGATAATGTGTTGCTAAATCGAAATAGCCCAAAACAGTGATGTTTGGTTTCATACCACCTAAACCAGATCCCAAAAACACATTTCTGGCACCCCATGCAAGAGTTGGACCCATACCAATTTGTACAAAGGCCTTGATCTTACTCTCATCACGCAATTTGACCCATGCATTCTGTTGTTTTTTCAATTCTGCGAAATTAGTTTGAAAACTTTCAGTAACAATGACATGTCCCAAAATGTACAAACCACCTTTCTTCAAATTATTACAAAAATGCATCAAATTCCAGGAGCTTCTGGGGCTATCAACCAAAAGAAGAATCTGTGGCCTCCAATATTTGACATTATCCTGTCTTAACCTCAATAAATACTTCCGCACTTGATGATAAATTAAACTTTGTGAAACATCACCCCAAGGTTTTGGTGGACAAACGTAATGGATAAACAGGAACAATGCTAATAAGAAAATGACAACTATGGTTGCTGAAAGGCCATCAACAATAAACATGGCAATAGCACAAGCGACCCCACCAACAAAAGCAGTATGCCAATCGAAAAATCTAAACGATGGTCTGAAATTTGGTGCAGAAGCAATCTTCAATAAGAAACATGCCAAATTGGTAACAATAAAAGTCATCAAGAAAGCCATTGTGATATACGTAGCAATTTGGTTAACATTAGCAAAGAGACACAACTGTGTTAAAAACCAGGTGAACAAAATCGCGTTAATTGGATTGTCTGTCTTTGGATCCTGTTTACTAAAGATGCTTAATCCAGGAAAAATAGAATCTTTTGCAATAGCTTGTAAGACATTAGCAGCCCCAACAATACCAACAATAACTGAAAACAAAGAAGTGGAAAATTCACCTAACAAAACAAGAGCGCCTGATGCATTAATGGTTTGAATAATCTGAAGATCTTTGTGTAACAAGTCCCTCGGCACAGAAGCACCTAAGGATACGATAACCAACCCATAACAGATGAAAGTCAACAGTAGGCCCCAAAGTGTACCTTTTGGAATTGATTTTGAAGGCTTTCTCAAATCACCAGACATACTAGCACCAGCGAATATCCCTGCTGTAGCAGGGAAAAAGATTCCAAAAAGATCATTGAAAGTCTCTCTACCTTTAAGTAGTGAACCTGCGGCTCCTTTAGTAAAATGTGGGTATAGATTCTCTTTGAATGTTGACCATGAAGGGCCAGAGTAAAAGGAGTCCAACTCTGGAATGTCAAATGGATGAACAAATAATGCAGAAATTGGAATAGATATTGTAGCTGTTAATAGCAAAAAAAATAGCAAAGACCCTGCCTTTGACACCAATTGTGAACCAACTAATGCAACACATATACAAAGAAATAGAAGTACGGTAGAATATGTAAACTGCCACCAATAACCTTCTGGAAATACACGAAGCATCATACCGCCTTTCTGCCCCAAATTTAGTAAAAATGGTTCAATGAAACCGACAACGTTCAAACCTGAATTAAGCACTTGACCTATATAAAACACAAGCCCAATACTTCCACCAAATTCTGGTCCTAAAGATCTGGAAACCATGTAATAGGCTCCACCACCTCTGACTGTCCCATTTGTGGAAATCGCCGAAATAGATAATGTTGTCATTAGATCAATAAAATATGACATGAATAACAATAAAAAAGATCCCAAAATACCCATTTGACCCAATATGAAACCAAATCTTAAAAACATAAGAATTGATAAAACATTTAAAGCAGTGGGAACAAAAACACCATCAAAAGTACCCAATTTATGAGCACTACTTATATCATCTTTTTCATCTTCAACCGGTGATTGCTGGTCTAAATGTCCCCAAGCTCCAGTGGAGGAACGCCTGAAGTATGAACTATCACGACGACGTCTTAATAATGGTGTGTATTCATTGTGGTTATAGGGTACGTGGGAACCAGGTATTTCATAAAAGTTGGATTTGCTAGCCATTAAAAATCCTGTTATATTCTTTCCTTTAAGCTTGATTGTGGATATTAAAAGCCGAGTGTAGGCTAGCGCTTTGGTAAGGACTTAATTTGAAGTATACTTCTATTAGGATGAACAAGCTCAGTAAATGGATTGTAGTTAGGGGTCCAAAGTTAGATATTCGAGCTAGTCGTGAGATCAATTTCAGACTGTAAGCCCTTTTAGTGCAACCAGATGATTATATTCGCACCGGCTTTTTGACGTTTTTCGCGAATTTATCAAATTTCTTATCATAAAGATCAAATCAACAGTTCTCTCTACATTTGTGAGTAAAAACTTGAGTCTATTTTAACTTATTCAAATAACTATTTAGTGTTGACAATAAAGAGCCAAATTTTGTGGTTGCAGGAGTGTCAAAAATTCACTCAGCTATGACGGTATAGTCCAAAAAAAAATAGTTTTAAATAACTCTTTCAAAAGTCATCAAAACTGAAAACAAAAACTATGCACCTATTGTGTAATTCTCTGTATTATATCTGGTTGCCATCATCAAAAGAAAAGTGTAACAGTACAACCAGGGGTTAATGGAAATCACAAAGTGAAAAAAAAAAATGACTGATCTATTTTGTTCATGTTGCAAAAAAAAAAAAATTCCAAATGTAAAGGAAAAAAAGTTAAATCAAAAGTAAACGTTGTTATATTTTTTGGAAAGTCATTGTCTTGAGGCATTAATTCATTTTAATAATAATAATAATAATAATAGTAGTGGTGGTAATAATAAACGCTGATATATATTCTCAGATAAATCAGGCTTCAGTTGCAGGTGATGATTCTGGTTCAGCTTCATTAATCCCTTCTTCTTGTTCTTCTTCTTTACCTGCATCATCACGTTGATCAAAAGGTAAAATCCAATTGCTCCAATTCAAGCTTACTCTGATCTTACCATTTTGAACTTCTAAATGTGGTAAATAATTCAAAGCAATATTCAATTGTTGAATATCACCACCAGTTAATGTTTTCAATCTGTTGAATTCAATTAACTTCTTCAAAGGGACAAACCCTTGAGAATTCATTTGCTTTCTTAAATAGAGATCCTTTACTAAGTTTTCAGTAGAGAAATAGTAATTCACTTGATTAACAATTAACATGAGAGGATCTTCAACGTATGGAAAGCCTATGGCTTGAGGATAAACACCGGCAGTTGGAGCACCAGCACCATTATTCAAAGGAACGAATGGATTAAGCTCATCTTTAGCAGGTGAAGCTGAGTTGGATCTTGAGCCAGGAGCTTGATAATTAACTCCAGAATAGTTTAAAGGTGGTGCCACAATTGGCATGTAACCATAGTTATAAGCTGGATTCACCAGGAATGGAACATTAGGATAGTTGCTAGCACCGGCAACAGAGTGTCTAAAATTGTTGAAATTGTTCTTGTTGTTTTGATTATAACGACGACCACCTTTATGGTTATTATAATTCTGGTATTGTTGGTTATTATTGTATTGATTAGCTGGTTCTGAATTTCTATGTTGGAACTTCTTTTTATTGTGATTTTGTTGATGATGTTGAGATGCTGAATTAAACTGTGGTGATGTATTTCCTTGTTCAACTTCCGAACCAGAAGCTTGGGTATCTTGTTGGTTGGTTGTATCTTTGTTCACATTGGAAGATCCAGTAGATTTCTCTAAAGGATCAAGAGGAGCCGAACCTTCTTTGAAACCATTCCCATTCTTTTCATTATCTTTGTCATGAATTGTTAAGTCTCCAATTTCTTTAGTAATATCAGCATTCTTCTCACCAGCATTCTTAAATTGAGATTTGTTGTTCCCATCAGGGCTGCTCTTTTTACCTTTACCATCTTTGCCACCTTTATTCTGCTGCTGCTGTTTACCTTGGCCTTGTTTCTTCTTATTATTACTGTTGTTGTTATTATTATTGTTATTGTTGTTCTTCTTTTTGTTGTTGTTACCTGAAGCAGATGGGAGAACGATGGTTGCCTCAAATGGGACCCATTTCTCTTTCCCAGTAGATTTCACTTTTGGAGCAGGAGTACTAGCTGGCTTAGAGGCAGCAACTGGAGCATCTTTTGTAGCGTCTTTTGTAGCGGCGGCTTCTAAAGCAGCTTCAGCGCTTGGCCAGTGTTCCTTTTGTATACCGTTTTGAGGCGCTTTAGTGGAACTTGTTGAAATAGAACCTGATTTCTTGCCCCAGGCGCTCACCAAAGGAGCAGGAGCAGGCTGTAGTTTGGATGAAGATGGAGTAGAGGTGATTGTAGAAGTAGCAGTTGTAGTTGTTGATGCGACAGGTGATGATGATGTGCTTTCATTTGTTTCAGTTGACAAAGGAGCTGAAGTAGCGGCTAATTCTTCTGGAGCTGACATGATTTCTGATGCTGATGAAAGGGTTCCAGAAGAGAGTATAAATATATGAACTTGTTTTCTCAAATAAGTGTTTTAGTGTCTATGTGATATGAATAGACAAATGCTATATTTTTGTTTTTTTGGTGAGTGTGAACTAGATGTTGATAATGAAACTGTGATTACCAACAAAGCTATGAAATAGTCTGAAATAGAAATAAAAAGTGAATTATTTTCCTAATGATTTGAATCAAGATACAGTTCAGTTCTGGATCTATTGATAAATTCAGTGGGAATTCTTTCTTAAAAATGTAATGGAGGCAAAAAATATGAACAGAATATGAGGCCTTATAAATGATATCAGACAGGCAATTATCTCTGCTTTTTGTTCTTCTTTCCTTAATTGGACAATATTTAGACAACTTATTTAGGTAGTTATCTATTTGGCAATTGAAATGCTTATTGTTTCACAAATAAATGGATTGTGAAGCTGAGTATTTGTTGTACCTGTGTTGTAGCTCTGGAAAAAGAATCAAGTAGAAAAAAAGTTACTGGAATGATGATTGTGACTATGGCAGAGATCAGTTGTAGATTGAAGTGATTTATTCTGCTGGCGATGGACAATCTCTTTCCTGTGAATTGATTCCGTTGGATTTCCCAGTTGAAATGGTGAGTAATCGGGTTGTTGTTGTTGTACCTTGTGGTTATGGTTTGTAACTTGGTCCAGCTAAATTTCAATCCAAAATTGTCCCAAATGGCCATTCAAAAAAATTTGTTTGGCTGATCAGAAAAAAAAAATCCTAAAAAAAGCGAAAATTACCAGATTTGGTAAGTTGCCTAATTGGGATGTACTGATTTTATAGAAGGTATATTTCATTATACGCGTAGGTTAACATTTGTATAGGATTGATGATAAATATAGATCATATACAATTGTTAGAGCCTTTAGGACCCATGTCACAGGATAAAGATGGGAATGTGTTCACCATCTCCTTCACTGGCAAAGAAGAGCCTATATTGCTGTCAATTTTGAGTCCCATATCCTATACATTAAGCAATCTTTCAAACAATTTAAACCATTTACAACCATCTACAAAATACCAAATCATTAATAATAATAAATCAAGAGTTTTCAGGTCTAAGGATGAGAAGCTTCCTGAAATGGTACAAGTTCCAAAGTTGGTTAAATTGACAGTGCATTCAAAGGACCAATTTGGTGTATTGACTAGACTTGATGAGAACGATACTTATATCATAAACTATCTCACTGAACCAATCCAGGAGAAATCAACTCTTCATTTCCAGCCACTCACATATACCAAAGACATAATACGGCAATGGTCAACCTCTCTTCCCACTGAAAAAAAGAATTCTTTAACATTATCCATGAAACCACCAACTGATAAATCTCCAGTGAAACTATCAAGTGCCAAAATTAATGAACAAGATGACACCATAGAAGATCCATTTGATTATTTCCTTGATAAATATTTTGAAAACTTATACCTTTTGACAACACCTTTAACATTCTTCACCAAATCTACATTCACAAGACTTCGAACTTTATGTGCAGATAATCTTGAATACGAATCAATACTGAAACAGTTTGTTATTGATCATGAAACATTTGACAGCAGACATTTGATGTCAAATAATGGGTTGCTCAATTCTACTCTTTTGTATGAAAAGGAAAACATCTATAGGAAAAAATTTACACAAAAGTCTTTGAATCTAATTGACTTTGATATTCACTCATCCACTGCAACAGAAACAAACAAAACATTATCCAATGTTTTAAACAACTTCAAGATCAGAGAATTACATTTACAGATTCTTTTACTGCTGGAAATGATTCATATCAGTGATCGTGATGACGAGAAATATTTCAAGAAACCATCAACTAAGAACCCTATGACCAAGAGATCTCTTGTGGGTAGAAGAAAATTAACACCAACCATTAATGGTGGTGCTATTGCAAATACAGCTTCGAAACCAGTCAGACTCACTTCAAATCAAATATTAGATGTTTATATTGATAAGTTGTGTATTTGGGATGTCTTGATGGGAACATCATCAACCGACAATTCAACTCCAAAATTCATGTCATATATTATTGTTCCATATTTCAATAAGAAATGTCCAAATAGTGTTAAATATATCTTGAAGAAAGTTAAAGGCCCTTCTTTCAAATCCAGATCCAGCTCATCTTCTAGCAAGAGCTCAAAATCGTCGAATAGCACTTCACTCAAGAGATCAGCTTCAATATCGTCATCTTCTTCAACTTCATCAGAAGCTAAACGTCCATCTCTCTCACGTTCATCTTCAAATATAAAACTGGAAGACATCCAAGAGCTCAAATCTTCATTATCCAGAAGTAACAGTGATTTACAGAACCTAAAGCGTACATCTTCATTTAATGCAACAAATCTAAGCAAACGACAAGTCGATATATCCCTACCACCAATCCCAGCAGAACCAGAACCAGCTCTCAAAAGAAATTCCTCGATTTTCAATAGAATTGGAAAGAAGAAAAATCAATCCACTACATCCACAAAACCCCTATCTGTTCCTCCACAATCATTTTCACAAGTTGAAGCTACTCCTGTCAAGTCTGTCAAATACGTCAATCCGCTAGTAGAGCACACACCAAAGGACTCAGCAAATGTTGTTATGAGCTCTTCGCCTATTGAATATTCCAAAACCCCGTTAGTTGTCCAAACCCCAGCCATTGTCAGATCATCAGTTAAGAAACCTGGAGAACCTTTTAATTTTAATAATCCTGAAGAGGTTAAGATGCTTGGTAGTCCAGTATCTAAAGGTGTCCGAAGACGCTTGTTTGCACCAACTAAATGAATAATATAGCCATGATATAGATTTTTACGAAGTTACGATCATAAAATCAAATTAATGTTAATCAATTGTAATAATATACAGAGTTTTTCATTTCTCTAAATCACCGAAAAATATAGCATCTACTAATTTCTTAGCATCTTCTTGTTTCACTATTTCCTCAGCCAACTCATCACCAACTCTTTTCTTTAATTTTTCCTTTTCAGCATCAGTGACTTCAACATCCATCTCACTATCATCATGGATTAAGACCCTAAGTGCCTTGATGATGGTTCCAATTAGCAATTCCTTATCCTCATCTTTCAAAGCCGTTAGCACAATAAGTGACCAGTTTTGTAGATTTCCTAAAATGATGATTCTCACAACTTCTTCACCCAAGTTCTTCAACCCAATTATTGCACCATATAAGGTCCCCACTGGTTTGTTGGAGTCTAAAAATGCCTTCAACAACGTACGTGTGACTCTTGGTTTCAATGTTGTATAAGCCTTTCCATAATTCTTGCAGACATGTTCCAATAAACTGGATGCAAAGTCACGAACAGCGAAATGTTCATCATCATTCTGGGATCCAATTCTCTTTGCCAATAATAACGTCAAGATACATGGCATCAATGCATGGATATAAGGGTCCAAGAAAATATTGTCATTTGAAAGAAGTGAATACACCACTTCCAACATTGTCGATAGCAGAGCAATGTTATTTAAATTATGCGTTATTTGCTCAGAGATAAATTGAACAAAATATGGCACTAGTTGATGCAAACCAGGATCTGAGCGTAGTGAAGTCAATGCAGCTTGCTTTAAATGTAACGTTTCTTCAGTATCATCTTGGTTTGTCAAGGCTTGGATAACCTTATCGAAATATAGTTGTAATTCTTTTGATAAAACATGTTTGACTAATGGTTTTATTTCTGTATCTTTTGTATTGTTTGTTGTTGTATTTGTAGCATTTGCAACATTGGTACTAGTAGCGGCTGAACTATCGTTGTTATTCAACACATTTGTGATAGCACCTCTTTGTGTAGGTAGCATTGATCTAATCTCAGACTCTAGTGGATTTTGAGGAATAGCTGGTTGAACACCTTCTATTGCTAGCCAATGTGCAGTGTATGTGGTGGATCTTGGTACTTTAGGTAAAGGTTGGTTGATTAATTTTTCAAAATCAACTTCTTCGTCATCAATGTAATATAAAGTTTGACCATTCCCAACTAATGCTTCCTTGAAGTTCAAAGGTCTCGATACATCGTATCCATATAAAGGTTCAACATTCAAAACTCTCAATGATTTTTCAACATCAGCAGTAGTAAGTGTTCTTCTCTTAGAGTGTCTCATAAACTTAACAGCTTGCTCTAATATTTCATGGATTCTATATTCAACATCCATCGCAAGATTTCTTGAAGCTTCATCATTCAAATCTGTTAATCCTAATGAATCTGCAACATCTTTTACTGTGTCTATTGGTGACCATAACGTATGAGACATCGGAGGTTTGGTATTTGGTTGCTGTGCCATCTTGAATAGTTCTCTTTCTTGATTCTCAATAGATAATTGTAATAGATGGTGGTGTTTTTTATTGTTACTCTACGTCTCAAGAACTGGCCGCGAACTCCAAAATATAAATTAAGCTCACGAATATCAACACCGGGTAAATTTGGAGAATTTTCGCGACTACTACCGCGAATGTATTCTATGAAAGGAAATGAACAAAAGCCTTACTTTTAAGAAGGGCCCTTAAATACTACAAAGCTTATTATAATGTGATTAAATTATGAATGAGGTATACGAAGAAAATAACAAAGAAAATAACAAAGATTTTTATTGTCATCTTAACGAGTTCCAGCCAATCTTGTAGTGTTCAGATGGACATTGATATCCAAGTCATTCATATCTTCTTCAACATTTCTTAATCTGTAGTTTTGGCTATCAATCTCTTCACCTTGGTTCATTGCCAATCTCTTTAATCTTGAAGCAATCTTTCCAATTTCTTCAATGTTGTCACCAATTTCATTTTCCATCTCGTCATCCTCACTATCATTCTCAAATTGATATCTCTTTGCCTCTTGTAAATTCTTTTCACGTCTGTATTTGGCCGTTATAGATTCACCAGCTTCTTCTCTTTCATTCAGACCAGATTTAATACGATTAGTGGATTGAGACAGTTCTCTTCTTTGTTGCTCTTGAACTAATTTTGATTGCAAACGATCATTTTTGATACGCTCTTCTTTTTCTCTCAACTTTCTTGATTTAGTGAATGGATTTTGCATGCTAGGTTTCAAAATGTTTCTATTATAGTGATTAAGTTGAGCAACTTTTTCCTTAGCTATACGATCTTGTGTCTTCGCTAGGTCCAAATTTCTTTCAATATTGTAGATATTTTCAGATTGATTTCCAAGCATACCAAGTGTATTTTTACCACTTTCTTCAGCTTCTCTAGCCATACGTAGAGTATTACGAGTACTTGCGACTGATTCTTGCTTGGTAAATCTAATTTGTCCCTTGATTTGCTCAACTTCTTCATCTTCCTGTCTCTGTTTTTCAAGTTCTTCCAATTCTTCAGGAGATAGTTGTTGTTCTTGTTCTTGATATAAATGATCTTGGTAACCATATGCGTTATCTTGCTCTTGATGAACATCCGCATTCAAATCTTCAAAATCAAATTCTTGATCTCTTGGATGCTGTATTTGTTCTTGACGATAACTTGGAGGAACAGTAGATGCATTATCCGGATATTCATTCAAATCCTCCTCTTCATCAACTGCAGTTTTGTTCGCAGTATATGACTGGTTATAACTGTCCTGTCTTGCAGCACCAGCGCTTGGTCTTTTCGCATATGGATTGATACGTTGCGAACTAGCATCTGCATGGGTTCTGTAACTTGGAGCTGGTTGTGAAGAGATTGATCCGTATGGATTAGATGGCTGGGATCCAGTATTACCACCATATGGATTTGAGCCTTGTGAACTGTTGGTTCCGTATGGATTAGTTGATTGAGTTCTTTGAGAGTGATCATTACCTGTACCAGTTTGTGCTGAGCCTGATGAGCCATATGGATTAGAACCATTTGAGTTGTATGAATTTGATGAGCCCATGGTGGCGTATGGGTTCGAAGGATTAGAAGGTGCAGCACCGTTAGAGTTACCAGCATATGGGTCTGAGCTTATTGGTGCATTATTGTATGGATCTTGACTTTGTCCAGGAGTAATGACTTTATCGCCTCTGTTATTAACTGCAAATTCTTCGTATCCTTTAGGTGCGTAAACTTTCTTTTCTGATTTATCATTAGCATATTTTGAATAAGCCTGAAACATCTGAGGTTTCTTCTTTTGTGATTTAACGGGTATACCCATTTCATTCATTTCGTCTCTAACTTTTGAATCAATTTCCTCCTCTGAAGGTGGTTTGGTCTTAAAGAATTTCTTTATACCCATTTTGTAAGTCGTGTATCTATATGAATATTTATAGTCGTAAGGATGTGCCAATCTTAGAAAATTGAGCCTCGTATGAGTGACAGGTGAATTCGTATAGATTCGTTAATTCTTCAGAATTAACAGATTTATATTTGGGATTGTTCTCATTTTTAAAAGGCTATGGGAAATGCGGTACAGACAACAGCGGACATTTGCGCCTCGGTACAGTACGAGACAGAAAAATCGTTCAACTACAAATTAATTTAGAGATACTGATTAGCAAGAACTGGCTTTTATTAATCACCGGTTGGGTCGTTAGGGCATAACTATTGTATTAAGTTATTGTCATTAGTTCAGGAGTGACTTGATGGAGGCCACAGAATTATCTCTTTTCATCGAGAGCAAGGCATTTGAGGCTGAATCTTCTTGGTTAGTGGTTTGGTTAAATGGTGATACCAACTCATTTATTATGCCTAACTTGGTGGATTCGGTTGCTCTTGATGTTGATGATTGATTTGGGAGTGCAGGTTTGGGCAGTTGAAAGTCTGATTTCTTTGAACTAGTTGTCACAGGTTTAAATTGGAAGTCTTGGTTGATTGTTCTATAATTTGTTGCCGGTGTAGCATTTGGTGTCTGACTAGGGAAAAGTTCAGGTGTTATTAGTGGTGATGGCAAAGGCTGATAGTTTTCTCCTAAAGAACGTGATCTCAATTTAGTTATGCTAAGGTCTTTAGGTCTCCTGAGCGAGACATTGGGATTCTCTGTTTCAGAGTTTGAACCAGATGTCTTATTATTTATATCTTCAAGCAGCTTGTTGAAATCAAAATCATTATCCAAATTTCTATAACCATCAGTATCTATATCTATCTTTGCAAAATCAATGTCGTCGTCGACTGCTTCTGAATTTGAATTCTGGATCAATTCTTCATGTTGAATATTGATGACATTATGCAAATATTTGATATAATCCACTGTTGCCTGCAATATTGTGAGCTTATACATTCCTTCACCATTATTTGAAGTTGTTAAATTGTTTCTGCACGCTGGAATGATGTATTTTAGAGCTTCAAACTCTCTATTCATACGAATTCTGCGCTTTTTTTCAATTATACTATGAGCAGTCTTGTGTTCTTTACGACGCTTGTCTAGTTCATTTTGTGATATTAAGGCTGATGAAGATCTTCTTCGCTTTCTTTTAACAGGCTGTTGACTGGTTTGCTGTTGAGATGGACTAAACTTTGGGTCTACTGACTCTTGATTTTGGTCGTTTGACTCAACATTCTGCATTTGAATGATGGTTGGCTTTAAATCTGGAGGTGAAGGTATCAAGCTCATCTTGAAAGGTATTACACTGTTCTTTTCAGTGGGTAGTAATAGATGGCAATACGCATCGTGATCTTTGGAATTGAGTGTATATTTAATATTATTTACTCTGGATATCTTATCGACTAGTTTAGCCCTTCTGCCTTCATACACGTGCACCCACGTGTAGTGAGTTTGATTAAAGTCACAAGAGAAAAAAAACTCCAAGCACACGACACTCCAAGAAAAGATTTGAGTGGATTTGTGGATCGATACTAAGAATTTATTTATTTATGGATTCCAATTCAGGTGGGAAGTTGGAACGTCTACAGCCCCTTCCACTATGGATTCATAGCTTTATTGTATTGATCGGTGTATGGGGGAAAGCTTAGTTGGTATTCTCTCCAACCCCAGAGCTTAACTTGATTGCACACGTTGACAGCTTCGGTCCCTATGTTGACACATGTACTGGGTGATAATAATAATAAGCCCATGTGACGAGCATACAACGTGTCTTCTGATCAATTATTATTTGAATCATCTGAAATAGTGTAAAGATAGTAGCTTCGCTAAGATTCGCACCTCATCCCACGTTGGTATAGCAACAAACTGATTTCAACTAGGGTCTTTTAAGAAAATAGAATGAATATACTCTCTATTAGTATACTATGGAGCACATGACATTAATTAAATAAGAACCATGTGCTCCATAGTTGACTAGTTTTTGGTTCACTGCGTAGGTATTGGTAGGTATACGTATTAGCTAATCCACATACAGAAACTTGACAGATGAGTGATGAGCACAAACAATCAAACTGTCACTGTATACATCGTACATAGATCAATAACGGTTGGATTTAAACTACATACACTAATATATACCTCCAACACCAAGAGCATCTAACTACACTATTCAACAACAATACTGATTTTATATACTCAAATGGCTAACATCGGGGCTGTTGTTTCTTTTGACACATCTTCGGGAAAAGTGTGAGTCAAAATCTTTAGACTCAACTCAATCGGAAAAACTTTAAAACATCAAATTTTTACACAATGAGTCAATCTAATAAAATGGGTTGTGTCATATAAAAAGTTGTTCTCTTTTATAAACTATTGAAAAGTACCCATTCCATTACATCCAAGCATGACCTCTATTGATCATTCATTCACACATACCTCGCCAAACATGATAAAGGGCTTAAAAAAGGATCACAATATACTGGCGGACCTAATATTTAGTGATTTTCAATTTATCCAGGAATCTCTCAAGGACCTGTTTGACATATTTATTGAAATGTTTCAAAATGGTAACTCAGCTAAACTACTGGAATGCATCTATATAAAACATCGTCTTACAAAATTGAACGTTAGTGAAAAATACCTACAAACAATAACAACATTGGATAATATAACATCCTTGATAGAAGAATTAGATGCAGAGGCATCACCAGTTTTCATAAAGGCATTGGCCATATTGAGATCAATTCATGATGATTACATTCATACCCCATATGCGTCTAAATTTGATCTATCAATAGTGCTGGACACTCAAGATGATTTTGGAGAAATACTCTCAAAGTTTTCAGAAGTATTGACCAAATTTTCCAAATTCATAGCAAATTGTGAAACACAAACAAGTTTTAGCCCGAGCTCGCTCTCTTTCCAAGATATAATCATTGTTAATTTTGATAATTACGATACTGCTTACAATGAACTCTTTAATGAATTGTATTACCTAGAAGAGATGCTTAAGGACTGGAAGGAATGCATCAGAAAGAACTCTCCATGTTTTGAAGAGTACACTAAACATTATCATGCACATACACTGGACAAGAAACTACTCGATGATGAGATCTTGTTTGATGATGTATTTGAAAAGTTTGACCTATCTGATTTTGAAAAATTCTCAAAAGCTAGAAAGATAAAGCTTGGATTAGACAAAAGAAGATTGTTCAGTGATTTCTGATTTATAGAACTTCATTATAGGATTACAAAAATGAAAAGTTTTTAACGATTTAGAATTAAAAATGTAGCTCTTAAAAGATTTACTACAGAACCGTTGCAGACAATGCGCGAAATCGTTGATGAGTGATGTCACTAAAAATCATTTCTACTCAACGAACTTTTCAACCAATTGACAAACAACTCAACTTACTACGAGTTGCTTTAATAAATCCAATTCCACTGATGTCTCTTCCTCCAGCAAATACAGACCCCGGTGTTCAAAGTCTTCGAGAGATCACTTCAAAGATTTATCCTTTAATATTTGACACTGTTATCACAGTTCAAAAGCTCACATCTCTATATTCTAAATCAATTGCATCATCTTCAAACACTACGCTGAAAGGTGATATAGCATGGATTCAGGAAGTAACAGAAAAGGAATCAGAAACAGTCGCAAATCTCAAGACTCATATAAGCTTCATCAATGCTCAAGAAACAATAACAAATAAAAATGAGATCCTCACTGTGTTTGACCAAGTTACAAATTATCTTCAATTGGGGACTTTAGATGATTTACTCACAACACTATCTGAGGTATGCTCAACATTGAAACCTGGAAGTGAGGATTATGAATTATTAAAAGTAAAGGATACTTCACTACAAGATGTTGTGACTAATCTCAAAAAAGTTTCAATCTCTTTGAAAATATCATCTTCACCATTATTGAATATAAAAAGAAATGTCATACAGAGCGAAGATATACATTTAAGCCCTAAAGAGCTCGAAGATCTGGAAAAAGTTGTTGATGAAAGACTTGTCGTGTTGAAAAAATCTATTGTGGAGTTGAAAGAAACTGTATCGCTTAATAAATGAGTTCCTGCATTTCTTCTCTCAAAGTAATAAATTTTAGAGCATCTTAAAATCAAGGTTCCTCTAATATTAACTACTCCTAATAAAGTAATATCGATGTTCTCTATATTCATACCCGTTGTTATAATCATCATTTTCATGTTCTCATGAACAGATAATCTCCCGGAAGTGTAGAACCCATTCGCGCAACTTCATAAAATTCAATTACATTTCCTAATTGGGAAATTTGTAAACAAAATTTATATTGACAGAATTCATAGATATTCAAAAATCCCACAAATTTCTTTTTCACAGCCATAGATTGAAGAAATCTCGAGAGTAGCTAGTTTACAAAAAGCAAATTTTACAAAGCTTTAGTTACATTAGCTATTTTCAAAACAACAAGCCCTACAAGAACCAAATCAAGTAAGATCCAAGGTCTCTTTCTATTTGCAGCTCCAATATACATTCGTTTTCTATCTTTAGAAACCATTTTATCGGGCTGGACCTGGGTTTATATCACAATTTTGCACATATTGTTCTACCCATATTCATTCTTTGCCAATTTGCAACCATATACAGGAGCTAATAGGCTGGACCTATAATAATATTCTTAATGTCATCGGTATTTGATTCACCACCCAGACGTTCTACTATGAAGAGTCGCACAAATCTACAATATTATGGGTCTCCAGTCAGAGAAAAGAATTCAGGATCAACATTGAGTTTAACTTCACCAACAAAATTGAATGTTGTTCATTCAGATTGGGATAATTCAAGTGTCTATGGTAATCTGAAGAAAAATCCATCATTCACTTCTAATAATTTACCAAAGACTGATAGATTCATTCCATCAAGATATACATCATCAAGTGGGAGAGTATCATCAGAAGAACATCTGCCACCACCAAATGCATCACCATCTGAACATATCAAGGCACAATCACAACTTTTTTATAAAAAATCTGTTGCAGATGCTTGTGGAATTGATGTTGGTCAAAGAATTTTACAATATCAACCATTACCTCCTCAGAGCAAACACTGTGTTCAACTAAATCAAAATTCTAATTTCAAAACCATGAGAAAATCCACAATAGATCCAATTAGATCAAGAAAAATCTCTTCAAACCCAGAAAGAGTCTTGGATGCTCCTGGATTCATTGATGATTTCTATTTAAATCTTTTAAGTTGGTCTAGTGATAATTATTTAGGTATTGCATTAGACAACTGCTGTTATATTTGGAATGCATCTAGTGGTGGTGTTTCAATGTTGACAGAATGTGATCAAGGTATATCGTCATTAAGATGGTCAGAAGATTCTTCATATCTATCTATTGGGAAAGATGATGGATCAATAGAGATTTGGGACATTGATTCAAGCTCCAAATTAAGAACTATGAGAACACAAGGTGGTGTTAGAATTGGTTCACAGTGTTGGTCAAATCATTTAGTCACTGCAGGTTCTAAATCTGGTGAAATCTACATCAATGATGTCAGAATTAAAAATCATGTTGTGAGTGTTACAAATAATCATGTTGGAGAAGTTTGTGGTTTGGAATATCGTAAAGATGGTTTACAATTTGCAAGTGGATCAAATGATAATACTGTTTGTATATGGGATAGTAGAAGTTCCATACCACAATTTACCAAAACAACACATACAGCTGCAGTGAAAGCTTTAGCATGGAATCCTGAAATTAATTCATTATTAGCTACAGGTGGTGGGTCATCAGATAAAAATATTCATTTTTGGAATACAACAACAGGTGCTAGAATTAATAGTATTGATACAGGATCACAAATATCTTCATTACATTGGGGTTCATCATCTTCATTTGGTAAAGAAATAGTTGCAACAGGAGGATATCCAAATAATTGTATTAGTGTTTATTCATATGATCATAGAATCAAAGTTGCAGAAATTGAAAATGCTCATGATTCAAGAATAATATCAGGACAAATTTCACCAGATGGTTCAATATTAGCCACTGTTGGTGGTGATGAGAATTTGAAATTTTATAAAGTGTTCAACAATGTTAAGAAATCTGAACACTCAAGTACTATTGCCAACGGTAAACAAATGTCAAAGATCATGACAATAAGATAAACCTGAGAGAGGCAAATGAATTAATGATTAAATACTAATGTTCTTTTTAATAAATTAGCTGAGATATCCAAAAAAAAAAAAAATTGTAGTTCACTTGTAATTCATGAAATCAACCTCCATAACTTGCACCAACTCTCTATTTTTACAATCAGTCAATGAACTCATCAACTCATTTTAAAAAAGGGGGTTTGCGTCAGGAGCCAAAGCAGTGCAATGGCAACGACACTATGCAAGGGAACCAATGAGCAAGCCCATTAAAAGTTCCTTCGCCATAATCCAAAAATAAAGGTAACAATATAAAAGTTCTCAATGAGAACATTCCAGTTGTTACACTGAAAAGAACAGATACTACACTTGATCTAAGCCAAAAGGCAAAGAGATTTGGTCTCTATTAAAAAAGGGAAATTTTCAAAGGGGATTCGAGTTTAATTTATACTTTTTCCAGCGAGACGGAAAAAAAAAAAATGAAAAGGAGGGTAAATTTAACTGGTTGGTGCAGCAGTAGGGTATATTTTTTGTTAGGGTCGTCAAATACTATACAGAGAATAAAGAGCCTAAGAGTGTTGGAAATAGGTGTGTTGATTAATTGGAGTTAGTGTTAGATATTAATATATAGAGTAGTAGGTTATACGTAATATTGAGAGTCATTATTGGCTGTTTAAGGCTCGTTTTCACTAAATTTATAGTGGGTCCTGGTATTACATAATCGGAGCCCTCGATTTTGTTGAAACGAGTTCTCCATAAAAATAAACAGTCAAAGACAAGTCATCGACAAGATAACAGCTATTGTGCAACAATACAATCCAATAAGCTTGTCAGATTCTTCAATAAGGTCCATCAGGTGATAGGTGATATCATAAAGGTTCATACAAATTAAAATTACTGTTTGAATACGATCCATACTGGTTTTGTAACCCCCTTTTGTTTGAACATACTCATTAATCATTATAAAATTGCTTTCAATATAAACTGATCACCCATTGAAAGTTATCTATAAATTATGTCTGGTTTGCCATCAATAGAATCCAGATTGCAATCAACACATATAGGAGGACCAGGTAGTGGCTCAAACGTACAGAATGATGCTGATAGATTAGCTCAAGATCAAAAAATAGCTGTCCAATCAATCAGACAATTTTTAAAATCTAAAACTTCATACGATGTTCTTCCTGTTTCTTATAGATTGGTTGTTTTAGATACTTCTTTATTAGTGAAGAAATCTTTAAACATTTTATTACAAAATAACATTGTTTCTGCACCATTATGGGATGCAAAGACTTCAAGATTTGCTGGGTTATTAAATTCACAAGATTTTATCAATGTGATACAGTACTATTTTCAAAACCCAGACAAATATGAATTTGTTGACCGTTTAACTCTTAATGGACTTAAAGATGTTGAAAAAGCTATTGGTGTTGAACCTATTGATACCGGATCCATACACCCTTTTAAACCATTATATGAAGCTTGTGTTAAAATGATTGAAGCAAGATCAAGAAGAATTCCATTGATTGACGAAGATGAAGATACACATAGAGAAATCGTCGTCAGTGTCTTGACTCAATATCGTATTTTGAAATTTGTGTCATTGAATTGTAAAGAAATTTCAATGCTTTTGCAACCATTACAAGCATTAGGTATTGGTACAAATAAACAAATATCCACAGCAACAATGGATACACCAGTCATTGATGTTATCCAACTGTTAAGTCATGGATCTGTCAGTTCCATTCCAATTGTGGATGAAAATAACAAATTGATTAATGTTTATGAAGCTGTTGACGTCTTGGGGTTGATCAAAGGTGGTATATACAATGACTTATCATTAAGTGTTGGTGAGGCCCTAATGAGACGGTCAGATGATTTCGAAGGTGTTTATACGTGTACTGTGAATGATAAATTATCCACTATAATGGATAACATTAGAAAATCAAGATTGCATAGATTATTCGTCGTTGATGATGAAGGAAAATTAATTGGTGTGGTGACTCTGAGTGATATATTGAACTACATTCTATTCGGTGAGATGGACTAACTAAACTCTATTGTTTTCAACCAATTTGTATAATTTAAAAGCAGTTTTTAATTGATTTTTACGTAGAGTGAGTGTATTCGGTATATATCTCTTCGGACTTATTTCCAGATAGGGCCAAAAAGTCCCTAAGATTGGAATTTTGGTGAGCCATACTTTTTTCACTATGGAAAGATATAACGGTCATCAATGATAATCAAACTTTCATCTTTACTTGATTTATCATCACCAATGGGACCGATTCCACTGTTTATTTGACTGCAAGTTATCACTAGAAAGTCAATATATTTTGTTTGGAAAGAGTATTAGACTCTTTACGTTTCATAGAGTCAAAGTTATTTAAGAGCTGTTGCTGAATCATTAATCAGCCAAATTCAAAGCCAACTCTGATATTTAATACCCATTGTTCCTTTAGCTCCATAACTACCCAAAGTATTACAACACATCTAATTAATTAATCAAATATGTCTGCTACAGAGTTAAGACCTGATAGCCAGGTATTTAATGCAAAGGCAGATGTAAGGCAAGTCACTCCAAGAGCAATCTTTGCCGGACTTTTAATAGGTTCTATTGTTCTAATATCCAACTTTCAATTTGGTCTACAGACTGGTTGGGTTTCAATGATGTCCTTACCATCTGCTCTATTGGCATTTGCTATTTTCAAACAACTTCAACCGCATCTTCAATATAAATTCACCGATGTGGAAAATGTGTTTATTCAAAGTATTGCGGTCGCTGTCGGGACAGGACCTTTAGCTTATGGGTTTGTTGGTGTTGTTCCTGCAATTGAGAAGTTTTTGAGATCTGATGAATCAGGGACTGGATCCTTGGTTAAATTTAGTACAATAGATCTAATTATATGGTCTGCTGGTTTAGGATTTTTTGGTATATTTTTCGCTGTACCATTAAGAAAACAAGTTGTTATTAAAGAAAAACTACCATTTCCTTCAGGAAGTGCCACTGCAACTTTGATTTCAGTTTTAAATAATACTGAAATTCGTCATGAGGATACATATAATGCTAAGGCAAATGGAGATCTTAACGAATTATTAGTTGAAAGTGATGAAGAAGCAACAATCTTACAAGATGCTCCAGTGCAATCACAATCTGGAGAATCTTCACCATTATTAGAATCTCAGTCAATAAAGAGCTTACAAAGTTCAGACACATACAGCAAAAATATCCATTCATTAATTGTTACATTTTCTGTATCTTCTTTTTACACTGTTCTTTCATATTTCATACCGGTTTTGAAAAATATCCCAGCATTTGGTAAATATCTTGCTGAAAACTATTTATGGACATTCCAACCATCACCAGCTTATATTGGACAAGGTATCATTATGGGTCTTCCAACTGTATCGTACATGTTATTTGGTGCTATTTTGGGGTGGGGTATCTTAGCACCTCTCTCTAAATACCTAGGCTGGGCACCTGGTGAAATTGACGATTGGAAAACTGGTGCACAAGGATGGATATTGTGGATTTCTTTGGCTGTTATGGTTAGTGATAGTGTTGTTTCATTTGTGGTTGTCACTACTCAATCAGCATGGAGATTTTACAAACAACATCATAACTATATTGAATTACCAAAGAATACTACTACTCGTCGTGAGTCCACTATCAGTCAAGCAGGTAGCTATAGTGATAATGAAGCAGATCCAAAACATTTGATTTCTACAACTACTGTTATAGTGGGTTTGATTATTTCATCTTTGGTTTGTATCGTTGCAATGGTTGCTTTGTTTGGCACTAAGATTGTTCCAATTTATTCATTAGTTATTGCCATCATATTAGCACTATTCTTATCAGTTCTTGGTGTAAGAGCCTTGGGTGAAACAGATCTTAATCCAGTCAGCGGGATCGGGAAGCTATCCCAATTATTATTTGCCTTGATCATTCCAAGAGACCATCCCGGTAGTGTATTAGTGAATCTTGTTGCAGGTGCCATCGCAGAAGCTGGTGCTCAGCAAGCCGGTGATTTGATGCAAGACTTAAAGACTGGTCATTTGTTGGGTGCTTCACCAAAAGCCCAATTTCTTGCACAGATCATTGGTACCATTTGGTCTATTTTCCTCAGTGCAGTGATGTACAAAGTATACAATATAGTTTATGAGATTCCAAATAAGATTTTCAGAATTCCAACTGCTGTGATCTGGATTGATTGTTCCAGATTAGTCACTGGTGAAGGTCTACCACCATATGCTTTTGAATTTTCAATTCTATTTGGTATTATTTTTGGTATAATATCATTGGTGAAAAATGTATTCAAAAATAATCCTAGAGTACAGGATAAATTGATTTGGCTACCTTCTGGTGTTGCTGTTGGTATCGGTATTTACAATACACCATCTTTCACTATTGCTAGATTCGTGGGAGGTGTTATTGCATATATATGGTTAAAAAGATGTAAACATTCACACGAGGGAAAAACAGCTATGATTGTCTTCAGTTCAGGGCTGGTCTTGGGAGAAGGTATGTTCAGTATAGTGAACATGACACTCACTTCTTTAGGTGTACCTCATTTTTAGATATTAAAATATTATAGATTTCTTATTTATTGAAAATTGAAGTAGTATACAAAAATCATTCATAACGTTCGTGACTTATTTCTTGTTAGCAAGCTCTTTCTTTCTCATTTCCTTTATCTGTGTATCTTTGAAGAATTCAACTCTGCTCAAGAAATCTTGCTTTTCTAGATAACCATCCTTGTTATGTTGTCTTAATTCATCGTCGATACCTTCTTTATCCACAAATTGGGCGAAATCCAACTTGGATTTCTCTAGAGTATTGAACTTAGGCTTTATAGCTCCACTTATAATACCTTCTAATAAAGGTGGTCTTTTCCTTTTAATTCTCAATTTCTTTCCATCTGTTTCTCTGGCATCTTTTGCCTTTTCGGTGTCTTGTTTTGTCTCGACTTCTGCATTAGGTTTGTTCTTTAATGAATTTAGGTATTCCCTGGCTTCAGCAGATTCTCTGTCTACCCATCTATCTTCAGTGACTATCTCACCTGCGAACTCGTATTTTCTTTTGATTTTAATTTTGTCATTCGATGTCAATGGTTGTGGTGTATCTGATGGTGAGGGCGATGACGAACTATAATTGCGTTTAAGTCTCTCTTTCGATTGTTGCTGCAAGTTTTTCCATATGTCATCAATATTCACGCTACTCTTTATTTCACTGGCGTTTCTATATTGTTTCGTCTGTTGTTCCTCCAATGCTCTTTGAGTCCTCGTCTTGATCAATCCTCCTACATCGCTTTCAATCCTACTGTAATTTGCATTCTTCACTTCCTTATCTGTCTCCAAGTCAAAGTCAACATCACCACCTTTTGAGACCTTTGCCTTCTTTTTCGGTGCTTTCTCTTCTTCGTCATCACTGGAGAAGTTGTCATCTTGAGCTATCAAATCAGTTAGTCTTTGAACCACACGAACACAACATTCATTACTCACCATTTTCTGGATCAAAATCCTCGTCTTCCTCCTCAATATATTCTTCCTCCTTCTCTCTATTCTCGGCTTCCTCTTGACTCATTACGCTAGTTCACCAATATTAAAACACTAAACAAAACAGTTTCAGTAAATTTTGAAAAAATCCACTAGTTATATCTTCGCGAATTAGTTTTGCGCCAAATTTAGCCGTTTTCTGCCAGAACGAAAAACTGCGGTTTTAGTACACGCGATTTGGAATATTAACACTTAACCAGGATAAATCAATAGACTTGACATATTTTGAGCTATTCAGAGACCAATTCACCATCATTCAGTCTCCGATGTTGAAGCGCAAGAACGAGGAGGACAACAATGTCGACCAGCCGAACTCGGCCATCAAAAGAGTAGCGCTGGATGCTGAAGCAATAGAAGCACAAGATGATCAAGACGTGCTGGGGAACCAAGATCATGAAATGAGTAACGACACTAACGATAAAGACAATAACGAGCAGAAAGGTGGAGAGAAGGACGAGGGCTCAAGAACAATCTCGAGTCATAAAGTGCAATATAAGGATGACCCAACCTATGTGCACTTTAGAATGTTGTGTCAAGTTAAAGAAGCTGCCCTGGTGGTGGGAAAAGGTGGTGAAAAAATAAGTCACATCAAAGAGACATCAAACACAAGAATAAATGTCAGTGAAAACATTCGTGGTGTCACTGAGCGTGTCATACATGTCAGAGGACCTGCTGAAAACGTTGCCAAAGCCTTTGGGTTGATGACAAGAGCTATACTTGATGAAGAAGAAGGTATACCATCAACAGCTGATTCGAAACATCTCACGTTAAGACTATTGATACCACATCAGGTAATAGGATATGTGATTGGGAAACAGGGTGCCCGCTTCAGGGAGATTGAAGACAATTCAGCTGCTAAGTTGAATGCTAGCAGTCACTCAATGCCTTTCTCTACAGATCGTTGTTTGACGATATTGGGTGTTGCAGATTCGATTCATATCGCTACTTATTATGTTGCACAGACAGTACTGGAGCACAGGTCTTTATTCAGAGGGAAAGTTATTTTTTACGATCCTGGTCAACAGCATCAACAGCAGCAGGGGCTTCCTCCGAATCCACTCCTTTTCAACGGTATGCTAAATTATGGACAAATTCCTCAGTTTGACCAACACCAACTTCTACAATTCAACAACTTTAACAGGGGAATAAATCAAAGGAATGATAATGTGAATAAAATTCCCAACAGACTACCATTTGGTATGAACCCTATGCCTATGAATCCACTATCTCTACCATTGGGAAACCCAAGTATATCACAAGAGATATTTATCCCAGATGAATATGTCGGTAATGTTATTGGTAAAGCTGGTAAGAACATAAAACAAATCAAGGACACTTCAGGTTCTAGAATACAAATTGCAGATAGAGATCCAAATTCAAAAGAGAGAAAAATAACACTTCATGGTACCAGTGCAGGTAATCAAACTGCTATATTTCTTATAAATAACAGAATCGAAACAGATAAGAAAAGTAATGAAGCCAAAGCTAGACTTCAACAAGAGAACTCATCACAGACTGAAAATATAACTCCAGAAGAATGAATAAGACCGACTTTTGCACTTGATACCCTTTTCAAAAATTTAATTTGCTTGTTTTATAATACCGGTGTTTTGCTATTTACAATTACTTGTTTTATGTATATTTGATTATACAATTTTCCCCATATAATTTACTATTCTATTTGTTATAATTCACTTCTCGTTTTGTTTTTTGTACATTGTTTCTTTCAGTTTACATATTGCTTTATAGCATTGCTTTATTCCTAATGACTTCAATTCAATCTAAAAATACAAAAGTTTATATATACATATATACAAAATGCATCATGGGTTTTGAGTTGATCTTTTTGAGCTTAACCAATTGATAAAATCGAAAAAAATAGAACTTGTCAATCTCGAGTTCTTTTTGGCAAACCATAATTTCAAAAGTTCGGTGTATTGATCAATTATTTCATCTGCTGCAGATTCATCTAGTTGTAAGATTTGTTTAGAAATGAAAATTGAACATTGAGATGAAGATAAGTTAAAATCGTTGGTATTTGAAGTTTTCAAAACATCTTTTTGAATGTTTTGTAGTATTTCTAATAATTGTTCTTTTGGAATAGTCTTGATGTCAACTTTCGATTTACAAACTCTGCTTTTCAAAAGTTTATGAATTTTGGTTCCAAGAGATTTGTCCAAAGTTAGCTTTAAACCTGTTAATAATGGCTCAACTGTATAGATGACAAGTTCACTGTTTGGATTCTTCTTAACAAATATTTCAATGAGACCCAAAACACGATGTTTGAACAAAAGAATGTTGGATCTTGCATCTTGAACTTCGGCTTTTCTCTTATTACCAGTCTCTATGCTGTCCAAAGCATCACGACGTTGCTTGAAAATTCTTGATAATTCACCATCAATAGCCATCATTTGTTCATCATCCATGGATTCATCGGACATGTCGTCATCATCATCGCTTGAAAAGGTGACTTCACCATTGTAGTTCGATAGCTTGAGAGCTTCGGCTAATGCAACATTTGTTTTCTTATCCAACTCATTAACTTCTTCATCTGCCTCTTCCTCGTCTTCGTCATCATCGCTTTCATCTTCGTCCTCTTCACTCTCTTCCTCTTCCTCTTCACTTTCATCAGAATGATCATGATCGTGCTCTTCCTCGTCTTCGTCTTCATCAACGTATTCA
The DNA here is from genome assembly GCA_037042445.1 of Hansenula sp. Y91-04. Lineage (NCBI taxonomy): Eukaryota > Fungi > Ascomycota > Saccharomycetes > Phaffomycetales > Wickerhamomycetaceae > Hansenula > Hansenula sp. Y91-04. Next base: position 265,582 of record JAXQKK010000053.1, on the reverse strand, counting down.
TCTTCACCCTCAAAAAGAGCTTTTTGACCCTCCTTATTCTCCTTAGTTTTAATAACATCAAATAATAATTCCAAGGCCCCTAAGTCAACCTTTTCACAAAAGTTTTCCCATACAATCATACTCAATTTTTTCAGAAGTGAACTCTTTTGACTGACGAAGTTCAATAAGATTTCCACGATACCAATAACACTATCGTGGTCTTCATCATTATCATCATCGTCATTACTATCCTTTTTATTCTCATAATAGTAGTCTTGTAACTCTTGCAAAGTGTCAACAGACTCCGCATCACCTGAAAATAATTGCAATGTAACCATTGAAAACAATATCTCAAAAACTAACAATCTAGAGTTATCAATGTGTTTAGAACTCTCTCTTTTATTTCTAATCTTTTTAAGTATCTTTAAAGATTTATCTTTAACAGCTTTCAATTCTTCATCAAAATTAAAGATTGGAATGTGATCCTTAGAGTACTCCAAAAGCGCACTTAAAGTCTTGTAAGACCAAGTTTGGTTATCGGTACGCTCAATAGTGACAACATCAGACAAGATAGAGTTCAATCTTTCTTGTGCAAATTCTGAAATTGGTGATTCTTCTTGTTCAGCACTTTCTTTGAAATATGCAACTTGGACCAATGATTTCAGGATAGAATCAATCCATTCTAAATCACTTTTAGCTTCCAATTTGGATTTCTTTGCACGTACCAAATGAAGCAATTGATCAATAGACCATTTTTGTGCTTTTAATGCAGTGTCTTTATCATCTGAGTTAGGTTTTTGTAAAATATTAATGAAAAATTTCGCCAATTTGACATTGGAGACTGGATTTGTCACCAAAGATTCAACAGTTTTTGATTTAGTTAATCTATCAAATTGTAAGCTTCCATAATTACCAACTAACAAATTTTTCAAAACTGAAATTGTTTTATCTGGTTGTTCAGAAGTCACCTCTGTGATCTTAAGTAATGTCTTTTTCGCTACTTTGTTTAAAAGTCTGTTATTCTCAGAACTTTGATTAATCAAGGTTCTCATGAAGTTTTGAGTGAAAAGAGAATCTGTAATCTCAGTTGGAACAGCGGCAAATAAAAGTTCAAAGATCTCAAACCCCCAGTATTTTCTTTCATGTGATGATTTCTCACTGAAAAATCCTTCATCGATTATAACTTTCCAAAATTCAGCAACAGTGATATGATCATTAACCCTTTGTTGTGATTTTGAGTTTGATTTTGATTTTTTCTTACTCTTCTCGTTACTTTTCTTTCTCTTTTTGGAGTTTTCAACTTCTTCATCGACTGGTTCGTCAAGGTTGACTGAAGTTAACTCTTGTACAATCAGTTGCCAAACAAAATGAAGTCTTGGTGACCAAGTTCCCTTCTTTTTCAAGTTATTCTTGTTGGTTTCTTCTGGTTCTTCATCACCGCTTGAAATATCCTTAAGTACTTTGGCAAGAGTGCTTAAGTTTGATTGATGTAATGGGTCTGCTAATTTCCATGTAGCATTCTTAAAATCGAGGTTGGCTAGATGTTGAGATCTAAAAGATGATGGTACAGAGAGGTAGATTGCAAGACCTTCTGTCGTAAGTGACAACTTAGCTTCATCTAATTTTGTAAAAGTGTAAATTAGGACATGATTATCCAAACGACCTTCAAGAGACCTTAGTAAAGTGACAATAGTGAACAATGTTGGTTCTCTAATCCAAGATTTAAGACAAGCTAATTCAACTAGATTATCGACGAACAGCTTGAAATTCACAGCATCAAAGTCACTGAAGAATACACCTGAGTTGAAATTTGAAATACATTGTAATCCAAACAATTTTCCAAATAAGACAGCACGTTCTTCTTTACCATTCATTGAACTTGTAACTTTGGTGTTTGTGTTGATCAATTCAAGAAGCTCTGGGAAAGATAGCTTCCCACTGGAGAGTCTGATATTGATCAACTCTGTTAAACATGTTGAAAATCCAAGTCTTGATGAGCCTCTAGAGGAAGAAAGACCTTTAATCAATCTAGTCAATGCATATTCCCATTCTGCATCATCATTAGCCTCGTTCAATTCATTGATGAGGGCGATAGCTGCACCGATTCTCTCTTTCTCCAGGTCACTACTTAGCTTATAGTAGTGGTCTCTCGAAACTGTCATGATCTATAGCCTTTTTAAACCTCACCACCTGTGCCAAAGAAGTCTCTTTTCTTAGATCAGTATCTCATCTCATCGGTTTGATACTTAACCACTAAGAAAAAAAAATTCGCGGGTTTACCCTTCCACTATACAAGCTCGGTTTCATTTTACCTTCCTGATTGGGAAGTCGACTTTTCTCAGTGTAAATCTCAGAACAAATCAGATTCGTTCAGAAATTCTGGTGTTTTTGAAAGGAGAAATAAAGGTGAAGAGACCCACAGTGAGGTTGGAAACTGTTTTAGTATCAACACAATCGATATAAATATTCAACAATGTCTGCCTGGAGAAAAGCTGGATTTTCGTATGTATTTGCAAGTGCTCAATTGAATGACTCAATTGAGATTGTGCTAATAGAGAACACTTAATACTAACCAACTATCATTAGATTCAACAAATACTTACAAATCTCTGCACAAACCGTCAGAAATGTTCTAAAAGCTGAAGCAAACACCCAAAAGGTTCAAGCTAGAGGTGCTTCAGATGCTAAGGTTATCAAATACGAAAACGGTGAAGCCAAAGACGCTGTTCCATTACTCAAACAATAGATTGCATCCAATTTTTACAACAAAGATTAATGAACAAAAAAAAAATTAACTGAACACATGAGCAACTCATGAAAGTACTTATGGCATACAAACTATCCAAAAATAAAACTTAGATTTATGAAACGATTCAACAAGAAATTGTAGCTGTGTAATTGTAGCCATATTTTACAACACCGATACGCACACTCGGAAGCGTAGATTTTTGCGAGCACGAAAAACTGACATAATGAATCATGAAGTTGAACTTGTAGGCTCTTTGATCTCTGTGTGCTTTACTTTTAACTCCAAGGTGTCTCTCTACTACGCTACTGTCATATACTTCAATACAGATATACAAACTAAACAACAGACTCAGCAGCTTGAATTTTTTTAACAATTAAATGCTGAACAAACCAACTCTAATATAAGACAGAATAGTCCGTTTTACACACTGAACACATCATGTTCCTACTTCTCAAGCCTACGATAAGACTGAGACCAACTATAAGCAAGATATCTTTGGTGTCAAATTGTCTGCTACATAAGCCATTGGTGAATAATCCATTGTTGGGACAACATGCTTCTTTCACAACCACTTCATCAACCATAAGAACAATAAAATCAAGCTCGTCACCATTCACCTCTAGACTTTTCACACAATATCAATCAAAACAAGCAAGATTCTTTTCTCAGGAATCAAGTCAGCAAAAATCACAAGTCGACAAGCCGAATGAGAAAACAGAACAAAAAGAAGTTAAGACTGAGCCTCCACCAGCTACTGCACACACTACAAAGGCCAACACAGGTACGCAATGGAAAGATCTATTTAGACTATTCAGTCTAGCCAAGTATGACAGCAAGCTTTTAACGCTTGCAATCTTCCTATTGCTTATATCGTGTGCCATTGGTATGGCTCTACCAAAAGCCTATGGTCTTGTGTTAGATTCTGCGAAAAACGCCTATGATGGAGAATTACCACCTATTGTATATGGATTGTCGCTATATGAATTCATTGGTATCACAGCGTGTCTTTTATTAATTGGTGTGGGTGCAAATTATAGTCGTATAATTCTATTGAGAATACTAGGTGAAAAATTAGTTGCAAGATTAAGAGCTAATGTTATCAAGAAAACAGTTTCTCAAGATGCAGAATTTTTTGATGTCCATAAAGTTGGTGATTTAATCTCTAGATTAGGCTCTGATGCTTATGTTGTTTCTAGATCCATGACACAAAATATCAGTGATGGGTTTAAAGCCGCAATCACTGGTAGTGTTGGTATTGGTATGATGTTCTACATGAGTCCAAGTTTAGCATCTGTGGTATCTTTCTTCATTCCAGCTGTCTTAATAGGTACTGTGATATTCGGTAACAAGATTAGAGAGATATCAAGAGGTATACAACAAGCCACAGGTAACTTAACGAGAGTTGGGGAAGAACAATTGAGTGCTATCAAAACAGTACAATCATTTGTCGCTGAAGGGAAAGAAATGCGTAAATACAACAGCGCTATAAGGAGAGTGTTCAGTTTGGGTAAGAGAGAAGCATTTGTGAATGCAACTTTTTATTCTGGTACTTCCATGATTGGAGATGCCTCATTTTTAATAATATTAGCATATGGTGCTCAACTTGTGGCGAGTGGCTCGATGACAGTTGGTGATCTTGGTGCTTTCATGTTATATGCTGACTATGCTGGAAATGCGATGTATAGTTTAGCATCTTTCTATTCTGAACTAATGAAAGGTACAGGTGCTGCATCAAGATTGTTCGAATTGATAGATAGACAACCACAAATTCATGCCACTACTGGGGTACCACTGTTAGAAAAACCACGTGGAGAAATTGAATTCAAAGATGTCTCATTCTCATACCCAACTAGACCAAAGATTCAAATTTTCAATGAACTAAATTTTAAAATACCTGCAAACTCAAATGTTTGTGTTGTTGGTCCTTCAGGTCGTGGTAAATCAACAATCACCTCTTTACTTTTGCGTTATTATGACGTGACTGGTGGGGCAATTCTTCTTGATGGTAAGGATATTTCCAAGTATAATGCCAAAAGTTTAAGAAGATATTTGGGTGTGGTTCAACAAGAGCCAATTTTAATGTCAGGAACAATTCGTGAGAATATAATATATGGGTTGAAAACTAATAATGTTCCTGATGAATTGGTTACTGATGCTGCTAAAAAGGCTAACTGTCATGACTTCATTGTTAAGTTTCCAGAAGGTTATGAAACAGTTATTGGTCCAAGAGGTGCATTATTATCTGGTGGTCAAAAGCAAAGAATTTCAATTGCAAGAGCATTGATCAAGAACCCTGCTGTATTGATTCTAGATGAGGCTACATCTGCTTTGGATAGTAAGAGTGAAAATGCTGTAAACGTGACACTTCAAAAATTAATGAGAGATGAAAAGCTAACAACCATCTCCATTGCACATCGTTTATCTACAATAAGAAGAGCAGATATAGTGATTGTCCTAGGTTATGATGGTCAAGTGGCTGAGACTGGTAATTTCGATCAATTATATGCAGACAGAAACAGTGCTCTTTACAGATTGTTGAATGAAGAGAAGACAGATGCTGAACAAAGAAAAGATGCTAAAAAGAAACAGAATACCAGAGAGGCAAAGGACAAAGTTGAGGGTTACGACCGTCCAGAAGAATTCACAGAAGAATTTATTAAGAATGAGATCATCCATAAAGCCTTGGAAGATCTCAAATTTGATGCTGCTGTGGTCAAACCAGAGCCCGAGCAGACACCAAGAAAGTGATCTATTTAGCTTATCATCAACATCTATATAATGCAATTTATGTAATAGATATGGATTCGATTTCCATTAACTCCATTATAGTTAATCTATGAGACCTATCACATTTACTGTCTTTGTTATACATTTGTAGTCTGCTTGTTCTTTCGCGAGACTCGCTGTGAATCTTTTGGTAAGCGCCACATGATCGCGATTTTTGTTTTTGTTTTGATTTAACTTTCAGATCAAGTAGAAGGTAAACAATAAGGATCCAACTGAACTTTTGATCTGAACGAACTTTAGTGCATTAGCTCTTAGGATTGCTTGATATTTAGCTGCTGCGTGTGCGAGTGACAATGGTGCAGAATTTTTCAGACCTACTTGTCATAAGGTCAGAGTTCAACTTCTTTCAGAGCATCGCGAACTTGGAGCCATTTGATCTATCAAGGTTGGAGTCAGTTATCGACGAGGTGTTGAATTATATCCTCAATGTAAAAAGAATATTTGAATATTTAGATACATTGCCCGATGACACGAAATCAAATTTGGATTGGTTAGCTGAAGGTAGAACTAAGTACTATGATATTTACAGAAACGTTGATTCAATAGATTCCGTGGTGCTACAATCACTAAATTTGTTAGAATCCAATTTATCCAAGGATTCATCCATAGCTGATGGTGGTATCTTCGATAAACTTGATAAATTAAGTGAGCTCAGTCTACAGGTTAAGCAAACACATCTTTTGGCATACAAAAGTAACGTGGATGTCTCCACTGAATATAACGAGATTTTCAATTTAACAATGAACTCAATCAATAACGAATTAGAAAATTGTTTGAAAAAATGTTTCAGGATTCATGAGAGAAGATTTAGTTCCCCTGTGCGTCACGCTCCAAGTTTTAATCTTGAGATGTTGACAAAAAAGTTACTCAAACAAAAGACAAATCTTCGTCTTCCATTATTGAATGAAATAGACAATGAGCTTTATGAAGAGTTCTTGGATTTAAAAAGCATTGTCGATCCATTAAGAGCAAGTCTTCAGTTTATACCAATGAGAATTGAGGAGTTCAATCAAAAACATAGTGATTTGAGCTTCATAAATGTTGAAAAGATCACCAATAAGTACAACTCATTGATCAAAGAACTGGACTTCCTACAAAATGAAGTCAACGATTTGAAGTACGAGCTTGTGGATAAGAGATGGAGTGAAATTTTTAGTTACTTGAATATGGAGATGTCATATCTTATAACAAGCGTTGAAAAAGAAACTGCAAAACTTGCCCATTTAAAGGATTCTAACGCCTCAATTGAGACACAAATCATCAAAAAGATGAAGTATACGTGTGAGATTATAGAAAATACATTCACTTTAATTAATCAAGCTATTGATGAAAAGCTAATTGATCTCAGCGTCGTGGAAAAGAGTAATGAGTTAGCTGAGCGTTGGCTTTCGGCCAAGAGCTCCATACCAGAGGAATATTTGGTGTACATCGAAGGAGAAGATTCTATGTTTGATGAATTGAAACAGTTTAAAACTTTATCACTCGAAGAAAATAAGCAGAAAAAGCTCCATTTTGAAGCAGAACAAAAAAAATCACAAACTCCAGTGAAGGATAAGAGAAGAAGTAGAGCTGGGGAATTTTTCATGGGTAAATTAAATTTAAAACCTGTGTTGATTGAAAATGATCCAACATCTGTTAGAAAGCCTGCCGAGGGAGAACATGGTTCTAAAAACATTCTGGGCGAGAGCCAAAAGCATAACCAAGTATCACCTTCAAAGACTAAGTTGATAAGTATGAATGCTGCTGACTTCCATAAGATTCCAGAGCTGAAAATGTCACTTGGTTCAAAGCTGGATGAAAACAATAACATCACTCACCAAATAAGGTCTGATCATACCACTACAATGAGTCCAATAGCTGAAGCACAAACTCCTTCAAGAACCCAAGATAAGAATTCTGGCTTGTCTAACGTGGAGGATGATGTGTTCCAGACACCAAAAGTTTCAACAGCTAGAAGATCATCGGTACCATCTGCATCCAGATTACCAGTTCCAACAAGGTTAAAAACAATAGAGGCATCAGCATCAAGAATCCCAAGACCTGCTTCACGCTTAGGAGATCATTCTAGAGTTGGCTCTCAGATTACCTCATCCACCATCCGTACTAGAAGTATAGAGAGACCATCAAGTGCTTTAGCCTCATCAAGAGTTACCCAATCTGAAAGACCTCCTTCTAGGATAGGCGTTATGAACAAAAGACATTCAATGATACCACAAACACCGGTCAGAGCACCATCAAGAACGTCAGAACGGACTTTATCGAGAAACTCAGAAAGAAGAAGATCACTATTACCCCAGCCAACACCAGTGAAGGAAATCATTGAACGAGGAGGTTCACGACTTGGTGATAGAAGACTCAGTACGGAAATAGGAGGTTCTTATTTGAACAGACCACCAAAACCAATATGGCGATAATGATTGGTTTAATATTGGTTTAATAGATGCGCAACGATTGTACTATACCTAAGGGAAACAAATGAGTATTATAGGGAATAAATATATATTGGTTGATTAATGTATGAACATTAAGGAATAAATAAGTTGAATAAATATACTAGTAGACATAAGCTATATTGCCTCAAACCACAAAGTCACTTCCGTGAACCAGCTGGATTTCTAAACTCCTTCTCGTCACCAAACAACTTTGTCAAAACACTGTTTTTATCGTGCTCTTCAATTTCTTGTGGGGAGAATGGCCTTAGAGTTCCATCTTTCAATTTTTCGCCAATGCGTACCTTTTTCTCTTCTCCAAGGATAACTTCACAGAATAGTTAGCACTAGCTAGAATTTATTGACTCATCGTTACTTACTCCTTCTGTACAATGCTACGCTTGTAAAAGCTAGAATTGGGATTGCGAAGAACAACAAACGCAAGCTTATAAAATTAGTAAAATGATCTTCTCTTCCTTATTCACTGGGACTCACTGTTTACCACGTTCGTGAACCTCCTTTGGGATATGTGGGAATAGCTTCTCCATTCTGCTTATGATTTAAATATGTAATTAGCACAGTTAAAGTGAATGCTTCATGAGTTTGAACTCGATCATCTTAGTATTAAGAAATGTAAATTCAATTCGCGGGTTGATGAAGTAGTGCGCATTTCAAAATTTTAGGATAAGAAAAAAAAATTTATGCGATGAGTTTGATCTCAAAATATATAATGTACTGTGTGGTCAAAGAGGCTAAATAACATGGGCAAAGTGGTTAAACAAAAGAAATATTCCGGTGGTGGTGATAACCAGGTCTCTGCTGAAAAGCATATGAACTCTGTTTTCAAGTTCAACACAGATCTTGGTCAACATATTTTGAAAAATCCTTTAATAGCTCAAGGTATTGTGGATAAAGCCAACATTAAACCTTCAGATATCGTTTTAGAAGTTGGTCCAGGTACTGGTAACTTGACTGTTCGTATTTTAGAAAAAGCCAGAAAAGTTGTTGCAGTGGAAATGGATCCTAGAATGGGTGCTGAATTGACAAAGAGAGTTCATGGTACCCCAGGTGAAAAAAAATTAGAAATCATGTTGGGTGATTTTATGAAGACAGAATTACCATATTTCGATATATGTATAAGTAATACCCCTTATCAAATTTCATCACCATTAGTTTTCAAATTAATCAATCAACCAAGACCACCAAGAGTTTCTATTCTTATGTTTCAAAGAGAATTTGCATTAAGATTAATAGCGAGACCAGGTGACTCTCTATACTGTAGATTGTCAGCTAATGTACAAATGTGGGCCAATGTGACGCATATAATGAAGGTTGGTAAGAACAATTTCAGACCTCCACCACAAGTTGAATCAAGTGTTGTAAGAATAGAGATTAAAAACCCAAGACCTCAAGTTGATTATAACGAATGGGATGGTCTTTTAAGAATAGTATTTGTTAGAAAAAACAGAACAATAGCAGCTGGATTCAAATCATCAACTGTGTTGGAAATTTTAGAGAAGAATTACAAAACTTATTTGGCTTCACTAGATGGTGATGCTATGATGGATGAAGCTACAGATAAGAAAGGTTCAATGTTAGATACTGTGAAACAAAAAATAGAACAAGTTTTAACAGAAACAGGCTTAAGTGATAAAAGAGCAGGTAAATGTGATCAAAATGATTTTTTGAAACTTTTATACGCTTTCCACCAAGTTGGTATCCATTTTGCATAATTATATATACTTAATATTACTTTGTACATTAGTGTTAGTATACAGTTAATAGTAGTCTATCTTCTTTTAGTGGTTTTAGTTGTATCTCTTTCCACAACTTCATCAATACCACCAAGTTCTTCTAATTTATCCTCCTCTATACGGATCTGTTCTCTTCTCTCCCACCAACGATCTTGACACAAATCAAATGATTTTTTCTTCAAATGCTTACCACGAGCATCTCTATTATTTGAAATAGCCCATTCCAAAAAGTCAGCACCAGTTCTGACATAGAACGCTCTTAAAGTTTCAAAAGCTTTAGGATGTGGTAACCAAGGTCTTGGATCTGGGATTTCTGGCTCTTCTTCCAATATCTCCTCTTCTTCTTCTTCCTCTTCTTCGGCAACCAATTTTTGATCTTGAGTTTCTTCCTCATCATCATCTTCTTCATCGTCGAATTCATCATCTTCATCCTCTTCTTCTTCCTTGACCGCATTTTCAACTTCCTTGAGATTTTCCCAATAGATCTTTAGCCCATCCAATTTAGCAAGGTCAACAGCATACATACTATCTATTGTGTAATCTCTTTCTCCCAATTCCCATACACCACCAAATATGAACAAAGTGTCGTCTACAACAGCTGTAGCTGCATTGAATCTAGGATGTGGTAAGGCGTTTACAACAGGGTATTCCACTGCATCTTTTTCATCTTCTGTGCTGTCTTCATCTTCATCAAACTTCTTTAACTCAGCTTCAATTTCATCATCATCTTCACCATCTTCTTCATCGTTCAATTTAGCCTTTGCAAGAATAGAATTCAAAACTTCTTCCAAATCTTCATCTCTATTTTGTTTCTTATTCAATTTTTGTTGCTTTTTTTTCTGAGCTCTTAAAGATAATGAATACCATCTGTTTGTTTCAACTTGATAAGTGAACAAATCGTTATAGAATTGTGAATCCAAAGATTCTTCAGTCTCTTCGAAATCATAGACACCACCAAATAAGACACCTCTACCTTTATGATGCACCATTGAACACCCAACTCTTGGTGAAGGTTGGAACCCTTGCTTCTTACGTCTTTCCCATCTAATAGCACTCAAATCACTCTTCATCTTTAGCATCCAACAATCTGTCAAGATTTTACCTTTTTGTAAACCTTTACCAGCCTTCACTTTACAATAACCACCCCATAAGACAGCACCATCAGTAGCTGGGATCAAAGAATGACCAGATCTTGCATCCGGTGTAGGATGATTTGGTGGGAATTCGATTTGTTTCCATTTATAATTTGTGATATCAAAAACCCAAAGATCATGTAAATAAGATGTTGAAGATCCTAAATCTCTAAACCCACCATACATGATGAAAAAATTCTTCCATACAGTTATTCTATGACCTGATCTTGCAGATGGCCCGTTTTTTTGTTCAATTTTGGTCCATTCCTTTGTGGTAGCATCTAATAACCAAGTATCTGAATAATGGTAAAATGTGTTTTGTTTCGGACTTGAGAATTCACCACCATGAAGTAATATAACACCACTTGGATGAGCAGCAATTGCAGCTGATGATCTATGCATTGGAGCGTTCTTTGATGTGATTTTTCTCCATTGATCAGAATCTGGTGCATAAGTGTATAGATCATTGTAAAAAGCAGCGATGTTATCAACTGTAATTTCACCACCAAATATGATTAATTCTCTTTTACCATGATTTGGATTCGCAACCATTGAGACATTTATTCTCTTTGATGGATGATTACATGATTCGATATTGATAGCTTCAAAAGCTTCTTGCTCTTTCTTATAGTTGGCTAAAATTTCATCAATATCTACATCATCTTCATCAATTTCACCAGTTTTTTTGGCCTTTTTCTTATTTTGACGCTCAGCTTTTGCAGAGGCTTTCTTCTTCTTCTCTTCAGCACGAGCCTTCTTGGCCTCTTTATCCTTTTTACTCTCCTTCTTAGCCATTTTAGCTGGTGATGATGTATGTTGGATATGCAACGAGGTAGCTCATCTCAATTTTTTTTTTCAAGCGATCGGTCCTGTGCGCCCTTTTGGGGAAATATTACAGAAATCAACTACGAAATGTCACCAAACAAAATCAATGCAAGTTAGATAATATATAGTTTTTATATGTGGAATCAGGCAAATTCCTTAACAAGTTCACTCACTTCATGTGAAAGTTGATCTGCTTCAGATCTTGAACTAGCTTCAGCGTATACTCTAACAGCATCTTCTGTACCACTAGCTCTAACAAATGATCTACCATTTGAATATTTCTTGACAGTTTCATTGATCTTTTCTTGTAAACCAGAAGGTGAAGTTAATTTTCTTTCAGCATCTGTTGTTTTGAAAAGATGTCTATCTGGAACAATCACCTTAGCTAATCTGTTTGGTAAATCTATATAAGATTCATCCCAATTTGATGGATCCCAATGTTTAATTGCCAAAACTATCAAAACAGCGAGTAGATCTGAAATAGCATCACCTACTGTTTGGTTGATTAGTTGAGAAATTTCGTATAATGTATCAATAGCTCTTTTTTCATGTGGTGTGGAAGGTGTAATGTTTTTCAATGATTCAATGAATGAATCTGAGAAAAGAACAGTTCCATGACCATTTGCTTCAAAATAAACACCAATATCAAATCTAGCAGCTTCATGATGTAAATGTTTAACACCGGTTGGAGTACATACAACTGGAACTTGTAAAACATCAGTCAAATAGTTGGTGGAACTACCGTTGGCATAAGCAGTTTGAACAACACCAATATCAGCATGTACTCCTGATTTTTCAACTAAATCTTTCAAGAATCCAGCCAATAATGTGGAAATCTTGTCACCATCTAATAATTTGAAAACACCTTGTTCATCGTTATAATAAAAAACCACTCTATCAGCATCACCGTCGAATGAAGAATATAATTGTAATGGTTCTGCAATGACACCATTTGGTAATTTTTGATTAGTTTTAACGAAATCAGCACCTGATCCAACATTTAAGGCTTCTGGATCAGAATACTTGTTGTTGACAATAGTATAATCAATGAGTTCTGACAAGTATTGAGAGAATAATTTTTCCACTTTTGGACCACCAATACCATTAGCGGCATCGATAGTGATTTTAATTTTTTCAACGGATTGACCATCAACAAAATCTTGGTGAATTTTTTTGAATGATGTAGCCAATTTTTGGAAATATCCATCTTCTGTTGGTTCACCATAACTTAATGGTGTGTTTTGTGTGTTGGTTGATCTAACCAAGTAATGAAGTTGTGGAGTTGTTAACAAGTGATAGTTTTTGTACACTGTGTCAAGAACTTTTAAACCATCAATTGTAGCATCAGTTAAAGCAGGACCGGATTCTCTTGAGTCTCTAGCAATGATGACATTTGAAGGAGTTTCGAGTTTAATGTTTAAATGATCAGCAATTTTCACAATTTCAGTGTATAATTCTTCACTTGTGTTTAAATTAGCCAATGTAGTTGCATAAGCTTCCCATGATTGTTCAAGCATTTCACCTTGTGGATCAACCAACTTGATACCATTATCTTCTGGAGGATTGTGTGATGCAGTGATCATGATCCCAATTGTCTGACCGTCTAAATACTTGGATCTAAGACTGGCTAGTATACCAACAACAAACACAACACTGTCCAAGATGTTGGCCTTTGTACGGAATCCCGCAGTCCCATAACTGAACTTCAATTCTTTAGGCTTCTGGTGGTGGGAGTAGTACTTCTCCAATTGCTCCTTCAACTGTGGACTCATCTTTGCAGAGCATCTTGTAATTGTTGATAGTTTCATCTTTATTGATGTTTTGAAGTACCTGTTCGTTTCTCTGCGAGTGGCCAAACCGTTGAACTGAAAAGTTATAACTAGAGCCACTATTAAACTTTTGTATATTGAATCTATTCTTGCTTAGAGTATCACACAAATCGTACAGCCAAAGACGTGTTTCTGATGGCTCCTCCGACTCCAGTGCTCGTCAAGGAGGATCTCAACAGAGTCTATGAGATTGACAAGAAGCTGAGCGATGCCCAATGCTCTTTGAAGTCGCTCACCCAGTTCGAATGCACTTTCAATGGTGGACTGGTGAACTGCTATCCTTTCAAAAGAGTGTTTGAAGACTGTCTGCTGAAGAATGGCAAGAGACAGAGAGTAGAGATCACAGACTATAGCACGAATGCTGCTGAGAAGCAACGAGCCAATGAAGCTAAAAGATTCTTTAAAGCAGAGTCCAAAATACGGCAAATATACGAGAAAGATCTAGCTGAAAGCGAGGAATAAACAACTACAATCAACCAGATAGCTCATGAAACTAATAATAACTATAATTAATGGCTCCCTGAAGGCCTTCTGTAGTGTTTCCTCTTTAAATAATCGAGCACTCATTTGCTCTGCTCCTTTCCGGTTGCAGCACATCTTCAGCGCTTTTTCTCACTTAAAAAGCATTGTTTTCGATCTAACTAGCACCAAACAGCGGTAAGCAAGCCGAATCGATACAGAACTGGTTGGTCTCAAGAGCTTTCGAATTGATAGAGAATGGCCACTGTGACGCCGACGCAGGAGCACTTCCTCAAAAGAGAGCTCCTCAGAATACAATTGGAAAAGGAGTTTGAGCAGTTCAATGACGCCTACGCACTACGAAGATTTGGATTCCCCTTCACGCAAGGTGATCCAGCAGAGTACAAGGTCCAAAAAAAGTCGAAAGGTGATGCTGGTGTAGTAGTTGCTCCAAATGATAGTCTCGATGCCTTCCCATTATCCAAATTCTTCTTCAACAACTTTGTTCTGACTATTCCGTTCTTATCATCGCAACATCAAAATATAGAGGAATTCTGGATAAAGAAAGTACAACGTTTTTATGAACATTTTATGAATTTAAGCATGAGTGAATCATATGATAGAGACGAATTGACTAAAAGGAAAAAACTGGGTTTAAAGCTTACTAGATTTATACTGATGTTTTATAACTCTGGGGTAGGAACCACCAATGAAGCAATCTACTACCAAAAGGAAAAACAAGCAATTGGTGAAAGTGCACAAAGTAGTAAGCTGGATAAGTTGATGTTCCCCTCCAAGGAAACTTTACAAGAGCATGTGGCAAATGGTACTTTTATCAATGGGATCAATGTTAATGTCGCTGGTGTACGTCTAGCAAAGAAGGCTAACAACAAATTTTGGAGTTCACTTAATATCACAAAGACTCATGATACTTTTTATGAATTTTTAATAAAATCAAGAGTTGATCTAAGCGAAAGCTCAAACATATACGTTCCAAGAAGATATCAAGATTTTAAAGAACTTCACCATGAATTGAAGAAAAAATATCCGGGAAAGCAATTACCAAAACTACCATCCAAAATTAAATCTGTTATAAACGTTGGTGGTTCCAGTGTTGATGACGATGAAGATGATCCTGAATATTACGAAGATGATGAAGACGATATAAATTCAAAAAAACATGATGATGAAATAAGACGAAGTTTAACAAACTTATTTAAAGATTTAAAAATTGAACAACCACCAGCAAATTCTGAAAATACACCACAGACACCAAAACTTGATGCAACAGCACAATTCAATGATAATACTCCTAAATCTCCAAAATCTCCAAAGAGTTCAAAATTTTTCAAATCACCTGGTGCAAAGATGTTTGGTTCACCTTCATCATCAGATAAGAAAAAAAGTAGCAATACTGCAGACGTACCAGTAAAGAATAAGCTACCTAGAGAGAAATTAAGAGTTGCTTTGAGAGCCTATATTCGTGAACTTCTGAAAGATGAAGAAATTGCACATTGTGAAATTTTGAAAGAATTCCTATTCAAAGGTCAAATCTTGAAATTATCAAACGAAGAGGAAATAGATATAAAAATTCGTGAGAATTTAGATTTGTTACTATTATTGAATCAAGTTAAATTTCAATCTGAAGCTTATACTAGAGTTACAGAACTTAAAAAACAGACAATCCCACTAAGAACTAAATTATTAGAAAGTGATGATGGTATTTTGGATATATTTGAAGAATTGAAAACCAAGGATCATATAACTCAACTTTCACCAATGTTGAGAAATTTTATGGATTGGTGTAAAATTGAAATTGCAGCTACAATTTATCAATTATTTTTAGGTAATGATAATTCTTTTGAATTTTATTCACAAATAAGAAGATTTCATAAAATGCTTCCATATTCAGTAATGATTAACATTTTAAAATTCACAAATCCAATGAGTATAATGAAAATGATGCTTGATCTTATGATGGCTAGCCCATTTGGAGGTAAATCATTATTACAAACATTATTCTATGGTATTTTAACTGATGATATTAAGGCACAAATGAAGACAATAACTGAATTGGAAACAAAAATTGGTCATCAAGATATTTTGAAAAGACTTAAATATTTTGTTTATGATTGTGAGGATAAGAAACTATTAGAAGCCATAAAACAAGAATCAAAAGAATTAAATGCTGATTTATTATTGACTATTATTATAACTCCAAAATTATCTGATCAATTTAGTATTGATGATGAAACTATTGGTATTGTTTTTGAAAGTTATCAAGAATATAAAAAAATTAAAAATACAATATATGCAGAAGATAAAGTTTTAATAAATCATGAAAATACAGAATTATATTCAAATTTAAAAGCAATTTTCAAATTATATGTTAAAAATCATGATAAAGATATTTTAAAACAAATTTGGTCAGAACCTGAATTAACATCAATTTTAAAAGATTTATTAACAATGTTTTATCAACCATTAGTTAATTTATTTAAAAATGCACATGTTGAAATTGCATTTAAAAATTTTGAAAATTTTATGGATGAATTAATTATAACTATTGATAGATTACAAAATGAAATGTATATTACAGATACAAGTAAAATTGTTGATGAAATAATGAAAGTTTTAAATAATCATGAAGATGAATTTTATCAATTTTTACATAATGTTTACAAAAATGATTCAGATCAAATATTTGAACAATTAATTCAATGGATAAATAAAATATTAAATTTCTTGAGAAATTCCAAAGATCTTAATTCATCATCAGGATATAAAAAATTAAACATTTCAAATATTATTTCCAAAGCACCAAATAATGAATTAATATTGGGAGAATTAGAATCAATTATTGAATCAGTTAAATTACAACGTCAACAATATATGGAAAAATTAGCTAAAAATGATAAAAAACAACAAGATTTAATTAATAAAAATTGGGATGTTATAAATAATGTTGAAATTTTTAATACTAGTGATTTTGGATTAAATGAACATGATATTTTAGAATTAAATGAAGAAAATAGTGATGATGAAAGTGATGATGATGATGATGAAATTAAAATAACTCCAAGAGAAGAAATGAAGACTGAAGAAATTTCAACTTTATTACCTGATTTTAAAGCTGGTATTGTGGAGATCTTAAAATAATATAACTACGATAGACATTAGTTTACCATGAATCATTAATTAAATTTGATATATAAAAAATATTTATAAATGTACGTTTTCTGTTCTTTTCCTTTTTGTTTTTGATGAAATGATTTATACATCTGTAATATCATGATGATCATCAATTGGAGAATTTTTAAGTGAACTTAAAGTACTAACAGCACTATCAGTAATTGATCTTTTATTAATTGATAATAAAGGTCTTTCTAATGATTTTAAAGCTGGTGATAATGCAGTAGCAAAATTATCCTTTGTTGTTGTATCATTAATTTTAATATTAATTGAACTTAATTCTTCATTTGAATTTGATCTTTTAGCAATAGGACTAGTTTCTGATAAATTTGTTGAAGAAGTATTACCATTTGAAGGAACTAAACTACTTGATAAACCTTCATTTGCTAATTGATTATTAGTTGGATTCATACTTGCAATTTCTTTTAATTTGTTAACATGATGTATAGTTTTAGCAATTGTTTGTATTAAAAGATTTGGTTTTAATGGTTTTGAAATATATTCATCCATTTGAGCTTGCATACATTTCTCACGATCTCCCAACATTGCATGAGCAGTTAATGCAATAATTGGAACTCTAACAGATAATGGATCAATTGGATTAATTTCTTTTTCCCATTTTCTAATTTTTTCAGTAGCTTCAAATCCACCCATTATTGGCATTTGAACATCCATAAGAACAACATCATATCTATTTTTTTTAACTTCTTCACAAGCTTCAAGACCATTTTGTGCAACATGAACTTCATGACCATATTTTTCCAAAATACGAACAGCTAATTTCTGATTAACTAAATTATCTTCAGCTAATAAAATATTATAAGATTGTGGAGCATCATCATCACTTGGAACAATTCTTGATTCTAATGCAGGTTTTAAATAACCTGCAAGATCCATTATTGAACATGGAGTATTACCATAAGATTGAATACCTAAATCTAAACAAACTCTCATATTCAATCTTGGTATAGTTGGATGTAATAAAACAAATGGGATATATTTAATTTCTGGTAATAATCTTAATTTATTACCAGTCTCAATAGAATCAATAATAATGACATCATATTTACATGGTTCTTCAAATTCAGCTTCTTCAATATTTTGTACAACAGTTGGTCTTAAATTTAATTGTTTTAAATCATTTTCAATTTTTAAAGTTTCTTCTGTTGAATGTTGAGTTGAAATAAATAATATTTGATGTAAATTAAAAGTTAATAAAGCATCTGATTGTTTACTGAAGACTTGTTTAACTGCACGAACAGCAATTGTAAAATAAAATCTTGAACCTTTACCATAAGCAGAAGTAACCCAAATTTCACCACCCATTAAATGAATTAATCTTTTAGAAATTGATAAACCTAACCCAGTACCACCAAATTTTCTTGTTGTTGAACCATCAGCTTGTGTAAAATTTTCAAAAATTAAATCTAATTTATCCTTTTTAATACCAATACCAGTATCAGAAACACAAAATTCTAAAACAAGTACATCATCTTGAGGAGTTTTATTTGATTCCACTATAGTGGAAGAATCATTTCCAATGACATAATTATCATTTTCCACAGTTTGAGTTATTTGTTGTTGTAAAGAAGTTGTTGCCTTTTTAACACTTAAACTAACATGACCATTTGAAGTAAATTTAATTGCATTACCAACTAAATTTAAAATAACTTGTCTTAATCTAAAAGAATCACCAATTAAATAATCAGGGAATGAAGCATCAACTTGATAAATCAAATCTAATGGTTTTTCAATAGATTTAACAGCTAATGTTTTCAATGCACCAAATACTGTACCTCTTAATGTAAATTCAACTTGTTCAATAGTCATTCTATTTGCTTCAATTTTAGAAATATCTAAAATATCATCAATAATAGTTAATAAAGAATTTGCTAAATTATGAACAGTTGATAACATTTCTCTTTGATATTGAGTTAATTCAGTATCTAAAGTTAATTGTGTATAATTTAAAATACCATTAAATGGAGTTCTTAATTCATGGGAGAAAATACCCAAGAATTCAGATTTAGCTCTATTTGCCAATTCAGCAGCTTCTCTTGCAGCTGTATTTCTTTTAATTGATTCTCTTAAATTAAACACCATTTGATTAATTTTTGTTTTTAATGTATCCATTTCACCACTTGCTTCCACGGTAATAAATTTTGTAAAATCACCATCTGTGGCAGCAGCAGTAATTTGAGCAAAAGCACGAACTTGAGAAGTTAAATTAGCAGCCATTACATTGACATTTGTTATAATTTCTTTCCAAAGACCATCAACATCACTAACTTGAGCTTGGACGCCTAATTTACCATCTATACCCACATCTTTAGCCACACGAGTAACTTCACTAACGAATACTTGTAAAGAATCCACCATCTTATTTATAGTATTTTTCAATTCTAAAATTTCACCTTGAGCTTTAACATCAATTTTTTGAGATAAATCACCATGAGCCACTGCAGTTGTCACTGCAGCAATAGATCGAACTTGATTTGTTAAATTTGTAGCCATTGCGTTCACATTATCTGTTAAATCTTTCCAAGCACCTTCAACACCATTTACAACTGCTTGACCGCCTAATATACCTTTTATACCAACATCAGTAGCTAAACTTGTAACTTCTAATGCAAAAGTTTGTAAAGAATCCACCATTTGATTTATTGTTGATTTTAAATCAAGAATTTCACCTTTACAATCAGCAGTAACTTTTTTAGATAAATCACCTTTTGCAACAGCAGTTGTAACATTTGCAATATTTCTAACTTGATTTGTTAAATTTGTAGCCATAGCATTTACATTATCAGTTAATTCTTTCCATATACCCTCGGCTCCAACAACTACGGCTTGACCACCTAATCTACCTTCAACACCAGTTTCTCTTGAAACTCTAGTAACTTCAAATGCAAAAGTTTTCAATTGATCAACCATAGTATTTATAATTTCTTGTAATTCTAAAATTTCACCTTGAGCATGAACATTAATTTTTCTTGATAAATCACCTCCAGCTACAGCTCTAACAACTTCTGCAATTTCTCTAACTTGATTTGTTAAATTTAAAGCCATAACATTTAAATTATCAGAAAGAGTTCTCCATATTCCCACAGTTCCTTGATTTTTAACTTGACCACCAAATTCACCATGAGCCACTTCAGTGGCGATTTTAGTAGTTTCACTAGCAAAAGTATGTAATTGATCAACCATTTTATTTATAGTCATTTTAACTTTAAGTATTTCTGGATCAGGTTCATCATTTATTTCAACTTGTTTTGTTAAATCCCCCATTGCAACAGCAATTAAGACATTACCAATTTCCATTGAAGCCTTTTGGAAAGATTTTTTGGCACTTTCCAATTGTTTTATTTCTAATTCTTTATCTTCCAAGAATTGAAGTATTTGCAATCGTGTTGATTCAATATCATCTTTTGAAGATACAGCATTTGCAAAAGATACTGGGTCTTTCAAAGTGGTTATTAAATCCACTGCACTCATAGCTTTTGGGTGTCTTCGCACTAATCTATTGATGCTCTATATGAACAATTCCCTTGTCAAATAATCTACCAGTTATTCTAGGAGGAGGATGTCAACTTTCAAAACAATAGGATGATCTTGTTGGTATCTGAAGAACAATAATCTTTAGCAATGTAGAATTAAATGAAATCAATCAAAGCAAAGCAAGCGCGCTATAGTGGCGAGATAATGGTGACCTTAATAAAATGATTTTTATTTGGTCAATAGTTTAGAGAATGATCCCCTTTCTTGTTGTCAATGGATAAATTCACTTATTTTTATTTATTTACAGCGCGCTACGAAAAAAACCAAAAAAAAAAAAAAGTTGGTTGTAGAAATTTGGAATGATGATGATGATGTCATTTATTATAAGCCATTGTTAATTAAAAAGAGAGTGCAGAGTGTATTGTGGGATATGTACTAGGAGTGTATTTATATGTGCAGGGTATCTTGTTTATTCTCCAGGGTTTAAATTGTGGTTGGTGTATTAATTAATATTGTGTAGGGGTTTCAGCTTTCAATTAATTTTCAGCCTATCTATAAAAGAACTGAATAAGGAAGGAGTTGAAATAGTGGTTGATCATGAGTACTTTTGGGTTACTGGTGGGAGAGATTAAATATATATTATCATTTAGCATATCTATAGAATATATGTAATTATATATCAACTCATCAATTATATATCAACAACCACACTACCACCCAACTGTTCATCATTAATATGGTACCTTACATCAATTGATCAACTCTTTAACAAAATTGAATTGATAAAAATTAAAAGGAATCCGGGTAAAAAAAAATAAATAGATTATGTAATGGATTATGTAATGCGAATGTGTGCTTCCCCAACCAGTTTCAAAATGAAACTACAGTAACAGTTATTATTTCCTAATTGGGAACACTTCCTTTTTAGGAAGTCCAATTTAACTTAAAAAAGTATCAAATCTAATATCAATTTTAATATCCCACATATGAATTTACGATCCTAGTTAATTAATTATAACAACCTACTAAAACAAATATCAATACAATCAATATCATTTAGCTATTAATTATCAACAGTATTTATAACAGCTATACTAATCGTTTACTAATCATCAACAATACAATATACTAAGGATCCCCTTTTTAACCGAACAAAAATTGATTAGTGTGGATTTTTAAGGAACAAGGAAATCACCTAAGAAACAATAATATTCTTATAACTTAACCTCATCTCAAAAACTTATCAACAAATAAACAAATAAATATAATCAACAATCTTTCAAATCAATTCAAATCATAAAAAGTGATACAACACATTTAATACATAATGACTGATTCTCCTCATACTCCAATAAATTTAATAACGTCAAATTCTCATTCAATATATAATCAATTATTAAAATCTCCCCTTGATATAAATGATCAAGCTGATTCAAATGCTGATGGTAATAATTCATTAGAAAATCCAATAACTACAGATAATATTGAAATAATGATTAATAATTTATTAATTATATTAGAGAATCCAAAATTAAATTCAAATGAATTAAATAAATCTCAAATAATGACAATTTTACAAAAATGTTTAATTACAATATCTCATTATAAATTACAAAATGAAATTTTAAGATTTGAAAATAATGAAAATAATAAAAGAAAATCAGTTGAAGATGAATTAAATAAAAAACAAATTGATTATTTATTAAAATCTCCATTTAAACCATCATCATCAAATACTTTATTCTCACAAAAAGATGAAGAACCAATAACAACTACTAGTTCTTCATCAAGACGTTCAAGAAGATCAGTGCCAAAATCTAAAATATCAAAACCATCAAATTCAAATTCTAAAAACACTTTAAAATTAGTGGAAAAATTTAATAATCAATATGGAAATAATGAATTTAATAATTGTATTAAAGTTTTCCATCTTGAAAAAAATTAATACTCATGATTATAATGCAGTGGTTTTTATGTTTCTATGGTGTTTTAAATATATCTGTTTGTTCTTTTTAGGGTGGGTTCAACTCAATTATTAATATGCTAATATCCAATTTGAGGTTTTGGGTAAACCTCTTTGCTAATTATTATTCTATTTTTTTATCTTCTAATTTGCTATTTGTATTCTGAATATTGGGTCTTTTTTTATATCTATTTTGCTATTCAAGTGTTATTATATATCTGCTTTAATTATTAATGTATGAAATTAGATTAATTTACAATTGTAACTACAAAATCAATAATAATTTAACTTTTTTAATTGAATATTTAAAATCATTCATCAAAGGCACTAGCTTGTTTTGGTGATAATGCAGGTAATTGTTCCAACCATTCTCTAACAAATTCATAAACTGTAAAAGTAACAGCTTGACCAGGTGCAACTCTCATAACTCTTGGTGTAATACCTTTATATAAAGCTCCAACACCTTCTTCTTTAATTAAATCTTTACCAATTCTTGTAATTCTACTTAATGCACTTTGTTTAATTTCTTCACCAGCTGCATTTGCTTGTTTTGTCTCTTTTTGTAATCTTGTCTTTATAGTATCTAAAGGAGCATTTGAAAAAGGTCCAATAGCACCACTAATTAATCCAATACATGAAGTTTGCCAACTTGGTATAACTCCATTATTACCATTTTTAGTATGATGTTCTTCTAAAAATTCTTTTAATTTTGAATAAACAGTAAAATTTGCACCTTGATTTGTAGCTTGTCTTGCAGCAGTTAATGAAACACCTCTATATAATGTCTTGAAACCTTCTTCTTTAATAATAACATAAACTGCATGACCTGCATTTCTATATTTTGGTACAGATAATGGATCAGACATTGAATGATGTTGAGCTTGTAATCTAATTTTAACAACCTCCATTGGATTAACAACAAGACATGCTTCAGTAATACCAGCACCAACACCTGCAATGAAAATTGAACCAGTTGAAATTGAACCATCTGGAGTTTTCAATAATGATCTATAAAATTCATATGAACTAAACCTTATAGCCATTTTTGGTATAATACCCATAACAACAGCTCCTAAACCTTTATATAAACCAGTTATACCTTCTTTTTTAGCAATTGTTACACCAGTTGTAATAAAACCTGGATTTTTAACTAATCCTGATTTACGATGTAATTGCATACGAACTTTTATAGTATCTAATGGATGACAACATAATGCTTCAAAAAGACCAGCTGTACCACCAGCTATTAAATTAACTGCTGTACTTGAAGATTTCTTCTTATTTGATGACATGACTTTC
Organism: Hansenula sp. Y91-04; assembly: GCA_037042445.1. Classification (NCBI taxonomy): domain Eukaryota; kingdom Fungi; phylum Ascomycota; class Saccharomycetes; order Phaffomycetales; family Wickerhamomycetaceae; genus Hansenula; species Hansenula sp. Y91-04. Next base: position 241,689 of record JAXQKK010000053.1, on the reverse strand, counting down.
TGTATTGTATATTGGTGACTATAATCTTAAATTATAAATTTTAAAAAGGGGCGGTTACTCACATATTTATATCATTTTTTTTTTATTCTCATAACTTGTTTAATGGTTATACCATTTATCCCTGGAGAATAGCGGGTCTATGGGATTTATTTAGCTGTCAAAAATGATCAGCTTTTTTTTTCATTCTGGGGCAGAGGTTCAAAGGGCCCACCGGAGGGAGATTGAGGCCAGCTGGAGCGAGCTAGGCAGAGAGCTGAGCCTAGAGCTGTAGACGGACTGTCCCATTGGGATTAGAAGGAGCCGATCTTGAGGAAGAATGGAGAGACAATGTGAGAAGATAAGGTACCGGAATCCTTAGACATTATAACCAGAGGAAGAGGAGGTACTCTGATACTATTGATTCGGTATATAATCAATAGAGTTATCTATTTATTTATTCTGTTTATCCCGGGGTGACGTTGTTAAAATAGTGGGTTCAATTTTGGTGGGTTGTTGTTAAGTGTTTGTTAAATCTGGGGTAAATGGAAACTTGAGGCTCCGTTGAACGGAATTGTAACTAGGAAAAGTTAAAAGGGTTAAATGATTTAAGGGATCTGGATTGGACAACGGTGGTTCAGGGTAAATGATATAGCTAGCAGCTTGCTTAAGCAGCTTATAGATGCTACTAGCTGATTACAGTAGTAGTTACTAGTAGGTAGTGGTGGTTATAGATCATTGTTGGCTTGAATGGTTGATGGCATTACGATCTGTGATTGCTATCGCACTGATTGGGTAAAGTCACTTCACCACTTGAACAGAATACAAACAGATAGAGTATATCAAAATTACGTAGTATATATAATGAATTACCGAGGTAATTTATAAATGTCAATTGAATTCTCATAAATGGTAGGACTACGCGTTTAAGACTATAGATACCTAATTCAACCGAAAAGTCAACATTAAAAGATTAAAAAGATAAGAATTATTGGGCTTGTATCAATTACCAAATTTAATCATCATTCATCAGTGATTATTGATTAGTATTAAACTTATTAGTAGTGTTAGTACGTTACTGATTACAACCATAGACTGTAATTTGATGGTTTCAGTATTTTCTACTTGAAGGAATAACGTAGGTGCTATAAAATTACTAGGTGAACCTAATCACAGCAAGAGATGTTGCAGTCAGTCTCAAGCTCAAAAGCACTGTCATTAGATACGGTACCATTCTTGGTTTAACCAATTTGTTAGTTTACTAATTTGCTAATCAATTCCATCATCTTAACTACAATTTAATTTAATTTTAACCATTAAACCATTTTATAAACAGTATTAAACATGCCCAGCTTTTGTTGATATAATATAAAACACAGTTACTTTAAAACTTCTCTTAAGCTTCAGCCAATTCTCTTAAACGACGAATGGTTGATCTAACAGTAGCAGCAGCAGCAGTGGAAACAGTGTAAGCACCACCAGCAACGGTTTTACGACAACTATGACAGTTCCAGATACCAGTAGCTTCTCTTCTAACAGTTTTTTTACCACAGAATGAACAATCATATCTAGCATGTTGTTGAATTTCTAATTTTTTGGTTTGACGTCTTAAAGATGAACCATAACGAACACCAAATTTACCAGTGATACCAACCTTCTTTGTTCTTTTAGTCCTATAGTTTTAGTTAGTAAGTTGTTTTGGGGCAGTTAATGATGAATGAATGGATTGAATGATATTGGTACTATTGATATTTTAACCTCTTCTCTCTGAACTCAATTTTTCACAGAACTTCTTTTACAAAACTTCTTTCTCTTGATCTTTCATTGGTTTACTAATAATCATCTTTTCTTTACTGTGAATATCCTCTTTGTATTGTTTTTCTATCCTTCCTAACTTGATTTTGAAATTTCTTTACACTGATAGATCACTTTTATTACTTTAATCAATAATCCCCAATTTCATATCCCTCTTTTCTTCTCTTAATATATATCTCCTCTTCCATTCTATCCCATTCCCTTCATCTTTAATCATATATCTTCACATACATTTTTGTATAGTTTCTGTTATATCAAAAATATTAACTAGTTGTGTTTCCTGAAAGATTGAAAAAAATTGTTTTATGAAAAACCTGGATTCACACACACTACGTAGCAAAAAAAAATTGTGTGTTGTGGTGAGTACCGATTTTAAGACCCACTTGTAATAATTTTTTTAATTGTTGTGAGCTCTTCAAATATTTGTGTTTTTTTGTGTGATGTTTTGTTGTTTTCCTAATTGGGATGACTTTTTGGGTAAGTAGATTTGTGGTGTTGGGATGTTGGGTGGTTATGAAAATATCTGTGACTGCCCTTTTGTATAGTCACGTGTAGCTCTCTTCCAACCCTTTTCTTCGCGAATTATTATTTTATTTACGATCTATTCATTTGTTGATTTTTTGTGTCACTATAGAAACCTTTTTTTAAATGCCTTAATGATGTGCATAATAATTAAACTCTGCATACATACATAAGGACTTCAAAGTGGAGGAAATTGAAAGTGAAGGCGATGATGATGATTGTTTAATGATCAAAATGATCAAAGGTACGCTGTTGGGTGTGTCTCATGATTATGCACAGAATTAGCAACAATATCAAGATGAAGTGATAAGGATAAAGGTACAATTGTGTTTAATGATGAGGGTATAATGTTATATCTTTTAGATCAAAGTGATTTACAATAGAAAGAATCCACTGAATAATATAGGTCCATCCTTATTTCAATTACAAGCGAAAAGTAATTAATTTATATGTGGCTTCATCATCAATTGTCTCAGCTTTAATTGAACTCAAACTTGTCAAATTTCATAATTAATTGATTAATTACTTTTGTCTTTGCTTTGAATTACGGGATTTTGCGTTAAACTTCACCCCAAAAATAATTATTAATTTTATTTAAATTTGGTTCTAAAGATAAGTTAAGATCACAAAGTTTGTTTAAACTATTTGTTGATCTCAATAATATAAAGATATCCAGATCCACCTTTTTTTTAATTTATCTGATTTATCAAATATACAGACAAGTCACAATAAACCATAAACAATCATCATCATGACTTTATTCCAAGATATTGATTTCTTTAAAGAAGATCATGAATTACAATTATATACAGGTAAGTTTACTTTTAATTAATAAAATACCCAAAAATAAAAAAACAGAAGAACCAACAATGTGCTTTTCTTTTAAGCGCCAAAGTTACCATTTGATATCAATGATTATTTAAATTTTGAATTAAATGAAGATTTCATCTCTTCAAATGGAGATTTCATTAATGATTATTCAACATCTGATAGTTCAAATCAATCTGATGGTTCAAATTTTATGTTTGATGAGAATCATGATCAAGAAATGTCTTTCCAAAATGAAACTTTACAATACAATGATTATGATAATGATTTTGTTAGTCAATTTGATGAAGAATTTGATGAAAATAATGATTTATTCAAAGAAGAAAAAGAAGAAGAAGGTGGATCAAAAGGTAAGCCTATCTATTTTGTGATTAATACCAGTTATCTATATGGTTATTCTAATTTTCTTTTACATCATTTCTTATCTTTCCTTTTTTGTTGGTTATACCTTTGCTTACTGATACCCCATAAACACCTTTGCTGCTTATTACCAAATTTTTGCTAATCAAATATTAATACCATTAACTCATAATACCATCATCAGTAATTGCTAATCCAAAAGAATGCCAACACAATTTTCTCTTCTCAACATTTTCATAACAGGTTTAGATGATTTGGCAATAATTATTTCAAAAAATGGTTTTTTTGGTACTAATTCAAATTCAAAGATCAACAAGAATTTAAAATTCATGATTATAATAGTAAAGAATTTCAATGTTCAGTTAAAACAAAACATAATAATTCACCATGTATGAAAAGAATAACATGTACATTCCATTCAAATATTGAAAAATCAAAAATTCCAAGATGTGATTCAGTGGAGAGATTAATTTTAAATTTTAAATATTTACAAAAAATTAATGAAGGTAAAAAAGATGATTTAAAGAAACCTTCATGTCGTATGAAGAGACATAATTCTTTCAATGATAATTATCATCAATTAAAACATAAACGTACTTCAAGTTCAAATTTACTGAATCCAATAGATATTTTAAATCAAGCTGCACAATTGGAAAATGATGAAGAAGATGAATTTATAAATACATTAATTTTAAAAATTGGTCTTTTAGCTAAAGATCCAATGGCAAGATTATTGGAATTTCAATACAAGACTGAGTTGAAAAACTTGGCAACTATTGAATATTATAGTAAGAATGAATTCTCATTATGATATGATTAGGGGGGTTTAAAGGTTTAATGATGGCTTTACTGAGAATAGGCTACACATAATATAATAATTAATAACTAATAGCTTTTGCATAATAACTAGCATATAATAATATTGTTTTTGATGGGTTGGATAATACTATATAATATAAATCTTTTTTCAATTTGTTGATACTGAATTTAGTAGTTCTATAGATCTCCAATTGTAATCTCCACTTAAGTTGTTTTTAGAGTTATAGCCAATTAGATCAAAAATGACTTTTGTGTAATTTTTGATAAAGTGCGATTACGTTTTATGGTAAAAATTATTGATCTGAGATCTGAGAATTGCGTAATTTGTATACTTATTCAGTTTATTGATTGATTGTTTATTGTAAGAGGAGACTTAATTATATTCAGAATTATTAAGTAGAGCTATAATTATATAAGAAATTACGATTTGGTTGACATTTATATTCTTTAGTTAGTTGTAGCAGCAGCTAGCGCAGCTAGATCTCCTCAATTATATTAATTTTAGGCAAATCAAATAAGTTGGAGATCTATACAAAACCCATTAAATCCACTAAATAACATTTAACTAAACAAACAACTATAAAACTAGCTAATTAAATCAATTTAATTAAAATAAATATAATAATTTCCAAATTCTAAATTACTGTGAAGCTTTAAAAATTAATGACCTTTATAATTTAAATTTTAATTTGTAAATCTCCAAAACTCAAAATTAATGATTTTCAATTATTATTTTTGAAAATTCTTTTAAAACTTACCATAAATTGATTATCAAACTAAATTATGTCATCTAGTGTAAATTACTGTAAATTAAAGCATGTTTTCATTGTTTAATTAAAACTTGTAATTATTACTAGTTATAAGCTGTATACACGTGACTAGGAACGTGATCATATATTGACGGTGCCCTTATCAATTCACTTTTTCAAGAAATCAATTGTAAAGGCAATTGAGAGTATAGTATGTATGATGATCGTAGTTAGATATAATAAAACCAATTATCAATTCATATATTAGAAGAGATGTCAAATGAATCAGAAGATGATGAAGCGTTTTTGTATGGGTCAGAAGATGAAGAAAATACTCAACCTACAAAAAAGGTTAAATTAGATACAAAATCTACTGATGATACTGAACAATCAAATACAAAACAAGAAACTGGTGAAGCTGAAAAAGAAGGTGATGATAATGATGACGAAGAAGGTGATAGTGATGGAGATGACGACGATGACGATGATGATGATGACAGCTCAGATTCAGATATTGAATTTATTATAGGATCAGAAGAACCAAAAACAACAACTACACAAGAAGCTCAAACAACAACAACAACAACAACTACAGGAACATCTAGTGCTCCATCAGCAGCTGGTGTTTCTGTTCCTGAAGCAATTGATGAAATAACAGACATAACACAAACAGAAGGTGCAACACAAGAACAATCAGGTCTAACAACAGATGCAACAATAACTCGTATACCAGGTATTGATATTAATAAAATTGGAGAATTTGAAGGAAAATCAATAACTTCAATAAATCTTCAAGATCTTAAAGAAAAACCATGGAGACAACCAGGTGCTGATGTTTCTGAATATTTTAATTATGGATTTGATGAATTTACATGGACTGCATATTGTTCAAAACAAGATAAATTACGTGTTGATTTTAATCCACAAAAATTAATGATGAGTATGATGCCAATGGGTATGCCTCCAATGCCTATGATGGGTATGCCTGGGTTCCAATTACCTAATGGTGCACAACCACAAGGAATGCCACAATTGCCACAAGGTATACCTCAGGGTATGCCTCAGGGTATCCCATCTCAACAACAACCACCACCACCACAACAACAACAACCTCAACAACAACAATCAATAGAAGAAAAATCAAGTCTTCCTTTGAATCCTAATCTACCAAGAGCTCCAAGAGAAAGAAGTGTTGATCCAAGAGATCGAATGGAGAGAGAAAGTTCATGGAATAATGGGAATGAAAATTATAGGGATCGTGAAAGAAGACGTGGTGGAAGAAGATAATTAAGCAAAGCCCTCGAAAGATAAAAATCATTTGTATAATAGTTAATTAGTTTTCATGATAGAAACAATATATATATATATAACAATCTACGAGTTGTTAATTAAACATTAAAAATATAACTTCCATTGTACTATTAAAATTGTCCCTATATTACATATTTTGAGTTAAAGTTTTAACCCATGGTTGATGAAATTTATTTAATTCCACAATTTTTTCCAATTTTCCAATCCATTCTTTTTTTAAATCTTTTGTTTCTGCATTAAAATTAATAATTTCTCCATTTAAGAATTTTAATTTAAAACAATCACTCATTAAAATTTCATCTGTAAAATTTCTTTCATTATTATTTTTTTTACCATCATGTAAAATATCAACAACTTTTAATAAATTAATTTGTGCTCTTGGTTTTAAACTTGTTTCTTGATGTGCTATTAATTTTGTACCATCAATTTTGAAAAACCGACGTTTCCATAATTCACAATCACCACCTTCTTGAAATAAATATCCTTCATATCTTATATTAGATTGTTCAATCAAATGATCAGCTATCTTATATCCAACTTTAATTGAAGGTGGTAAAGATTCTAATGGTGAAGTTCTAGGTAAAAATAACATATTAACATTTAATTTACCAATTAAATGTGGTGGTTTTTTATAAATTTTATCACTTTGTTTAACAGTTTCCCATTCATTAAATAATTCAATAATATAACTTTGTAATTTACCTGTAACTGCATTATCTTGTTTATCAAAAGTTATTTTGTTCTTACCAAAACTTCCATCATTAGCAAATTTATTATCCCAATCATCTTTATCTTTCTTTTTAGTAGCAAATCTTTTTTCATATCTAAATTTCGGTTTTAATCCAATAAGACGACTTAATCTATTTGATTTCACTGGAATTTTTTCAACAACTTCTACTAATTCTTGTTCTGGTGAATGATAACTAATTTTCAACGTAAAGAATAAATCAGTTAAATCTTCTTCAATAGCAACCTCAAACTCTTTGTCAATGGTTAAATTATTGTCTAACACCAACTTTTGTGTAGAAATGACATGTTTACCATTATCCAAATACAGTCTAAAATGTGCCTTGTGATATTTGATTTGATCCAATAATAAGTCATTCAAAGAATTGATATGAATGTAAAGTCTTCCTAAATCACTCTTTGGCAATTCAACATCTTCATTGGCAGCAATAGTACTCTTTCTATGTGATACTTGAGGTTCTCTCTTTTTCATTGAAATTTCACCTGCTTGATAATCATCACTGATAACTCTATTACTTGAGATTCTAATTTGCTTATTTTCATCTTTGGAGTTCAAATTTGAATCAGAAATCATACTCAATGGTGCTGGAACAGGAGTGACAGGAGCACGAGAAACACTGTTATTTCTAACATTACCATCTGGAACTGCACTTAATGGAGCTCTCATTCTTGCACTTGGAACTCTATCACCATATTTAGACTTGGAATTTTGATTTCTTTGTTTCATGTAATTTAAATTATCAACTTCAGGAACCATTGGTTTGGATAACTCTGTTGGATCCAAAATTGTGTTGTTATCATTAGTTGTACTTTTGGCAATAATTATTTGATTAGATTCTCTAGTAGCATATCCTTGTTCTTTGATTTGTAAAGCCTTATCAAACTCTTCATTAAGATCAAATACGTTTTCCAAATTCTGAGATGAACCAGAAATGAATCTTTTTGGTTTCTCTTCAAGAACAGGTTGCTGTTCAACAGTCTCTTGAATCACTGGATGTTCCTCAGCATCAACAAATCTTTCAACTGGTTCAGGTCTAGATGTAACTAGTGAATTGTAACGTGAATCTTGATCAAATTCCACAGTAACACCATGATCTTCATTATTACTCACAATGACTTCACCCAAAGCTTTTGATGATCTAACATTGGCATTTTCTCCTTGAACACCATTCTGATTAATAAAATTTTGAAGTTTACCAGCATCGATCGATGGTGTACGACTCTGTTGTTCTTGAGGTTGAGGAGTTGGAGTGGATTCATCCGACCCATTTTGCCATATGTTCTTCACCTCTTGTGGACTCAATTTTTTAACAGGACCAACTTGTTCGTTATTATTAAGATCTTTCAAAATATTCTTGTTAGCATCAGCTTGTTGCTTTTCAACTTCCCAATCTTTAAAAGCATCAGCAAAATCAGATGAATTTGTAAGCTCTGGCAACACAAAATCAGATGAATTAGCCAAAATGTTTGAGGAATTGATGATTGATGTATCAGGTTCTCTTGCAGATCTATTGATAGCAAATGAATCTGAACCCCTCAGAGATCTATTGACAACTTGTGAATCATCTCTGCTTAAATCGTAAAGGTATGAATTTCTTGAATTGACTCTGATGTAAGATGGTCTTGAGACTGAAGTTGCAACCAATGAACTGCGTCTTGACATTTCTGTATAAGCAGAACTATTACTTATCAATGAATCACGTTTACTAGTCTCTGGTTCAGTCTCATGTTCACCAGAACTTATTCTTCTTTGTAAAAGTTTCAAAACTCTTTCTGGTGGTGAGGTTTTTCTCTGAGACACATTGTATTGTGGTTTTGGAGAAATTGTCTTTGGTTGACTGTTCCAGATGGCAATAAAATCAGTTGGTGGAGTTTTCAATTCCACAACATCATCATCTTGTGGTTCTTTGTCATGAAATAATGTACTGTTGAAGGACGGAAGCTCATGTTTGATTGGCACTGGCTCCAAATCATCATCATCTTGTTTCAATTCCTTCTTGATCTCATCTTGTAACATTGATTCACTTTCAGGTTCAAATTTCAAAATCATTGATGAGGTTTCACTTTTTATAGAAGCTTCAATCTCATTTAGACTATCCTCGTCAAGTTCATCAGTCGGTATTTCTGACTGTTGTACTTTATCATTATCCGACTGAACATCAATTGGAAGCACATTTGCATTATCAGAAGACCCTGAAGTATTGAAAATACCAGTATCTTTAAATTCGTCACTAAAAGAAGTTTCCCCTTCCTCGTTATCGTCAGTTAACTTAATTGGAGGTTGTAGATCCAAGGCATCAATTGTAGATTCATGGTCTTGAGATTCATCAGCAGACATTGATGGTGTTGGTTCTGCTGTTTGGTGATCTAATAATGGTAATGACTCTTCTGGGTCAACTGAATTGCGTGGGGTATCGTAATCACGTTCAGTAATTGATGATTGATATGATTGAACTTCTTGATTTTCTTGTAAATCTCCAACTGGATCAGAAACTTCTAGAGATTTAGGCGCTTGAACTTCTTGAACATCATCACCATAATCAGAGAATGAATCATCTTCTTTAATTTCTGAGCCACTATCAGTTCTCTTATGAATTGCTTCTTTAACATTCTTACCAAATGATGATATATACGAAAGACCATTGTTGATAGAATCACTGAGTGACAATTTTTTCTTATGACCTTTAATTGGACTTTCACCTCGTAGAGTTGTGATTGAGTTGCTAGACTTTTCGTGAGTAGGTTGTAAACCATCTTTACTCAAAATTCTCATTATGCTTTGTTCGGTAGAGTCATTGTGTATGTCTTGAATATCGTCATCATCTGATTCTTCATACATAATTTCAGTAGCTGATGCAAATGATTCAGTATCATTATTTGTAAATGCAGACTGAAAGCTAACCAAATCATCTGTAGACTGTTGCAAGAGCTCTGTGCTAACGTTCTTCATACCATCTTCTAAAACGAGAGGTGCTGATGTGTTCTGGACAACAGTTGTTTTCAATTTTCTCTCTTCATCTTTCAATGAATTGTTGGAATTCTTTCTCTTTAGCTGTGGTGATAAATTCAAGCTATTTGATTCTTTGTCATTATTACGTAAATCAACTTCAAACAAATCAGCTGCATCTCTCAAAGATTGATCTTTCTCCATCTCATCTTTACTTCTGATGTTGTAAATAAGTTCTTCCTCTTTTTTAGTCATTGACTTTTGCGGACTACTTGAACCTCTTGTAATTTCATCATTTTGCACTCTTTCTGAAACTTCATTTGAGCTTAGAACTAGATCTAGACGCTTCTCCAATGTCATTGACTTTCTATTTTGTTGAATTTCATCTTGAGTTAGTTCGATGTGATCATCTTCAAAAGATCCATCCAAAGATCCAATTGATGTCTCTTTTGTTGGTGAAGATACATTACTGCTGATGACATGCTTAGGTGGTAGTGGTGGTAATGCATGTAGCGATGGTTTAATTTTGGCATTCCAATTAGACTCAAAAGGATCAGAATTATCCTGTTCTTCATTATAAGAGTTATCAGAGTTTTCTGGGGATAGCTCATCATATTCCAAGATTTTTGGTGGTGAATTTTCGAAGCAAACAGACTTCTTGGATGGTGAATTATCTCTGGTTGATGGGCCACCTAATGATTTATTACTATTGGAGGTTGGTAGCTTATTCGATAGAGATCTATGAATTGAAGAGCTTGACAATTGTCTTGGTCCACTGAGTCTGGAAAGAGAAGAGGTTCTGTTAACTTTGGTATTGAATTCTAGTTCATCAAAAGATGGAGCTCTTGGTATATCCTGCATCACGTTTTCTTTCAAAGGTGTTGTCAAAGCCGGCAACCCACTCAAAACATCATTTAGACCTTGATGATTCTGTTGTTGCTGTTGTTTATAGTTTAAAGGTTTAATTGGACTAGGATCGATTGATCCGTCGCTGTTGAATGAATTTGAATTAGCATTAGAAGCGTTAAGGAAAGCACTATCACTATGGAAAGAGGTGGAGGAGATATTCTTTTCAATAGCGAACAACAAATCATCAACAGAGTGATTTCCGTATTCCTTCTTAATCATTGGATGGCTTTCATTTATGCTTTCATTGTCGCTTTCTTGCACATACTCTTTCTTAATTGGGGTTGAGTATGACTTGAGGCCCGTCTTGGACATCTTTCTAGTGAATTAAAACAACAAATAAAGGTAGCGCGACAAGGTAGTTTCAATTCTTTTGGAAGACAAAGTGGTGGGTATAAGGGATATCAGCTAATTTGTAGATATGTGTAGATGAAGCGAATGAATGGCTGTAAGATAGGTTTGTTATGTTTGTTTAGCCTTCTTGCAATGAGTTGCACCTTTGATGTTTTTTTCGTCTGAATCTCTCAAGCTGAGACTTTGTTTACTTGTTTACAATTTACCGAGTTTGTAATGTTGTCATAGTGATTGTTAACATCCCAGTAATTACATAATCAATCATGTGATAAAGCAGGTGACTGAAATTTTCTGAATATCTGTCAATTTGACAAGTGTCAAGAAATTGCTCTGGTTGTCTTGGTGATTATCGTCAATAGTATTAAAAAGAGAGTGGTACCTTGAGTTGAATCAAAACTAACCTAGCTGTAAATGTCTATTCAATTCGTCTATATACCGAGAGCTAATCCATCAGCAAGGCTATAATGTCAATGAATACCTTATAGAATCAAACAGACAGTACATGGTTGACAGGGAATTGTGTCTCGTGAAGCCCTTCTGGATCTGTTGAGCCTGGTACCGATTTCCCGTAACTTCGCCCTGTTGGGCAGAACAACCTCTGCTTAGCAAGAAAGCCTCCAGGGAAAATGTGAACCTTGTCCCTGACAATAGAAAGGATTTTAGTACTGGCCATTAGAAATTTCGAGTATTTAGTTCATCACTTGAAGTGGTGGTGTTAACGCTAAATTATTAGTTTGGCATTGGCAAATAAGTAATAATAGCTGGTGTCTTTGAAGCACTAGAAGTGTGAAAATTGTGGAAATGCTACTAGTTATATTCAAATGTTCGAAGAGCTAGTCCTTCTGGATCACAATGCACACTACACGTAACCTTAAAAGTGATGAATTCCTTCTCAAGGCTCATCCAAGCGAAGACGAACGACAAGCTGATGATGTAAATGCCCACACTTGGAAGGGTCAATGCTTTGAAGCTTGCATTGTTTAAACTCGCCGAACTCTATTTACGGAACATCTATAACAGCAAGTAATTGGTTACGTCCAAACTAGTTTACCCAAAAGAACCGAAGTTGATATTCTCATTAGTGGTTGAAGTGTACTCGGAAGAATAGGCAGACGTCGATGTAAATTACTCCAAAAATAGGAGTATCTCAGACTTGTCACAGATATGAAGCCATAGCTCTTCTTCAAATGCAAATTACACAGTCACTCAATAGCAACTCCAGATTCAAGCGTATGTATCTTGAAATCTCAATAGCCAAGTGTGCCTTTCTGTGATGACAATTTTCATCTTCGCTATTTTCGCGTCGACGAATTAACTGATGGGCTACGTACGGTTCTTTGCTGAAGAGCCAAAAAGACATGAAACTCGACAACAGAGCTAAACCCAATTGTAGAATCAATCTTTCCAGAGATCCCTTACCTTTGACTGCTATATATAGTAACAAATTAAGCCCTTGACCTCCAATTTGTATCATTATATACGTTCTTAATTCTGATGGTTACGAAGCACCGCTACCAGTTTTATTCTCGTGTTCTCCTTTTTTTTTCTTTGATCCAAAAACAAATAAATGCTAGTTGATTTCATCAAAGTTGCAAATTGAAGATTTTGCAAGATTTATTTACAATAAAGAGTCATATAGTCTGTCAATCAGATCATCCAATTCATCACAGTTTAATAATTAATCACTGTTCTCATACAAATTCATTGCAGAATTAATCAAATCAGTTCAAGCCCGTGATTTTTGAAACCAGTTTGAGCTCAACGGCTATAGAAAATAGCTCATCAGAATAAATTCGTTGGGTTTCCTTAAACTTTACACTGAACCTCAAACTTGGAAACAAATATCCCCAACTAAGGATTTTTTGATAATTGACAAAGTAAGTATCATTAAAAGGATCCTTTAAAAGGTCCAAACAACTGGTCTAGTTGAGTGTTTCGATACCCAGTTCTAGAACTGAGTTTTTCCATGCTTGAAAAAAAACCGTTTTTCATTATTCTTGGGGTAGAAGACTCGATTTAAATCGTTAAACTACAACTTTTGTTTAAGAAATTTGTACTAACTATCCAAGATAGTCTATATTTACTCAATTTATCAATTCGATACTACTGTCTTGGAAAGTGCTGTTGCTTATTGTTTGATTCCTAGATTTAATCGAGGTTTCCATCAAGAAATAGGAGCAGCAAAAAGGAGACAAAAGTTAATGGTTGAATTTCACTTTCAAAACTTTAATAACTAATACATCCATTTCGCATTCTTAAACTAGCTCGGTTTCCTTCATTTTTAAATCACATATCAAAGAATAATTATATGAATACCAGCAATCAGGACGCTCAGTCCTTTTTATCTGTTCCGAGTGACGGATACGAACAAGCTTTCCCTTCACTATCACCACAACGTTCGAATTCACCAAACTCAGTCATGAGTGAACAACTAAACCCACAATCATTACAGCAGACAAACACCAGCACCAGCAATTTAGGAAGTTTCAGAACTCGTTCAAGAGCTGGAACACTGCCCTCAAGATTTAACTCAAATACATTGGCTCCACCTCTAAATACACAAACTAACAACACATCAATTTCACCAACATTTAACGCATATGACCCAAACACATTGAATCTTGAATCTTTATCAATCTCAAATTCAGCCACAAGTTCAGCAAATGGCTTCAACACCGCTGCTGCAACAACTGGTCGCCCAAGATTACGTTCCGGGTCTTTACTAGGATTATCAGACTCAAATTCCATATGGAGTAATGATGCTTCAAGTACAGTTCAACCTCAACAAGTCACCTCATCATTGGCATCTGTGAACTTTTTATCAAATAATAATTCACCAATAAGGGAATATCCTCCAACTTCTTCATCTTCAAGACTTTCCCATTCACCAACTAAAACTCAATTTCAAAATCCCTTACTGGATGAAAATTCTACAAGAGTGGATATCAACAGAGCCAGAGCTTATTCAACAAATAATGCACTATTAAATGAACCTTCTACAAATTATTATTTGCAAAATTTTGTCACTTTGGAAGAAGAGAAATTTGTTCAACAACAACAAGCTCAACATGAACAACAAATTGTTAATGAAATCAGTTCAAGACCAAGAGCTCAAACATTTCAAAATGGGGTTGATAGTCCTTTACCAATACAATACAACTTTACCTCAAATTCCATCTTTGAAACCCCAGAATATGAAGAGAGTCGCAACCAACCTCAAGTTCTTCAACATTCATTTTTGAAAGATCAACCATTGTTGCTTGATGACGTTGATCCAAGATACTTGAATTGGACCTCAACATATCAAGATCCTTCACTAGGACCAACAAATACATTGTTTGTCTCGAATTTACCACCACAATCAGTTACACCGTTATCATTAGCTAACTTACTTGTGAAATTTGGTAAATTGTCTAGTGTGCGCATTTTTAAAGGAAATGAAAATGCACTCGTGGAGTTTGAAAATATTGAATCGGCAATGCAAGCCAAAGCTCAATTGAATCACCAAGAGCTCATGCCAGATTTTGCATGTCTAATTGGATTTGCCAAATTGTTACCATCTCATCAGCAACAACAACAGCAACAGCCACAACCTCAAGTCATTATTAATGATGAAGGTGTTTCTGCTGCATATAGTAACAACAATCAAGTGCCACCACAACAAGAGCAACAAGGTCAACAATTTGCACCTCAGATCCACGTTCAACAAGAAGAGTCACCTTATAGACCACCAACAACAATCGATCAAGTTCCAGCGAAATTGAGTGAAATGACTAATGATATTTACGAGGCTGTAAAGAAACTTGGAGTTGAAAGCTCATCTGGTTTAATTGAAAATATTGTTGGTAATGCTCTTAAATACAATGGCGTTGATAATGATTTTGGTCCATTACCAGAACCACTTCCAACAAGAGAATACGATGCTCCAAAATTGAGAGAAACCAGAAAACTTATTGATGCAAATTCGTTATCTCAATTTGATATTGAAGAATTATCAGTAGCTATGTTGGATGAATTACCAGAATTGGCTAGTGATTATTTAGGTAATACTATTGTCCAAAAATTATTCGAATATTCTTCAGAATCAATCAAATACATCATGTTGAAAGAAGTTGCTCCATTTTTGGCTCAAATGGGTATTCATAAAAATGGTACTTGGTCTGCACAAAAGATGATTTCAGTTGCTGATACTCCTATCCAAAAAGTTATTGTCGCTGAAAGCTTAAAACCATATTGTGTCCCACTTTTCAACGATCAATTTGGTAATTATGTTATTCAGTGTTCATTGAAATTTGGTTCCCCATGGAATGATTTCATTTTTGAAGCTATTTTGGCGAAATTTTGGGATATTGCCCAGAACAGGTTTGGTGCAAGAGCTGTAAGAGCATGTTTGGAAAGTCATGAAGCTTCTTTGGAACAAACAGCATTGATTTCTTCAGCTATCATACTTCATGCTGAACATTTGGCTATAAATCAAAATGCTGCATTGTTGATTACTTGGTTTTTGGATACTTGTACCTTACCAAACAGACATGTCTTGTTAGCTCCAAGATTGATTCCTCATTTAGCACAATTGTGTACTCATAAATTGGCTAGTTTGACTGTTTTGAAAATTCTGAACCATCGTGGTGAAAATGAAGCTAAGAATATGATTTTAGATGCTATTTTCGGTCCAGTTTCATCAGATAATGAATCATCAACTGAATCACCAAGACCTCCTGAAACATTGGAACAAATCTTGCATGATAATGTTCATGGTGCAACATTTATTTTCAAAGTCATCTCGAGTCCTTTATTGGAACCTGAAGTTCGTCAACATGTTGTTACACAAGTTCGCAGAGTTTTGCTTGAATTGAATGTTAGCTCCTATCAAGGGTATAAAAGATTGATGGATGAAGTTGGATTATCAAATAGAAATGACAGCAACCGTCATACCAGAACACATTCAAACGGTGGATCAAATGGTCGTAAGAGCAGACAAAGTAAGACATCTCCACAAGGTTTCAATAACAGACGTTCTACGCCAAATGGTTATAGAAATCAACCACCTCAATCTTTGATTTCACCACCTCAACCACCATCATTTATCCAAGGCCAAGGATATTATGAGGAGCAATCAATTCTAAATGATTACCAAAACCAATTTTTCCGCCAGCCTTACCTTCAACAACCTCACCAACAATCACAACCACAACAACAACATGGTGGTCAAGTCAATCCATCATTTTTCACTGGTGATGTTGCATCATTTGAAAATGCCGGTCAGTTTCAAAACAATGGCAGACCAGCACAACAAGCATCTGGTTTCGAAGACCCATTCGTCTTAAACCAATACAACTCCATTCCTAAACAATACGACAATAGAATTTATCAACAACAACCACAGTATGGGTTTGGTGCTGCCCAATTTTAAAGGAGAAAAAGATACCCTCAACTTTTTAACCAAAAAAAATATAATAATGTCTAGTTTTACTTGTACGATACACATGATTCATTGCACATAGGATCTCAAAACACATCATAAATATTTATAATAAATAATTTCTAGTTATCATCAAATCTCTCTGTAGCTTATAACAAGTATGCTCTTTTATGAGTTCCGACCATTTTTTGTGACCGGAATTGACGGTGTTTTGTTTTTGTAAAATCTTTAGAGCTCATGAGATTAGCTGAAATGGCGTAGAGCACTCAACGACACAAAACACCTCAAATCACCGTCAAGCTTTGAAACCAAGCCATCATAATTGCCACTTTCCCTGTGTGTTTTTTTGTACTTGGACTGTTTGTACACATATCCCATTCCGAGCTCGGTCAATTGGGTGATTTTGGTGTCCCTGAAGGTTTTGTTTGTCAGAATTGGACTTGAAAGGCAAAAATATTGATTAGCTACATCAGGATCTTGAACTTTTTCAAATTGAGTTATTTTATTTGATTATTTTGTGTTTAAGACTTGTTTTGCATAAAGAAGTTGAGTTGAAATTTTAATTGGGGGCTAGTATCAGTTATAATGGATAGCGATAGGGAAAATTCGCCTGCCTCATCATCAGTGTCTTCCATGTCGAGGAGAGTCACTGGGTCAGAGAACCAAAGAAGAACGAGGCATCATCTACAGTCAAATGATATGGATGATTATAATATGGAATCTGATACTTCGGAGTTCACCATACGGGACTACAACGAAGTGAAAGCTTATGAGAGGAAAACAAATGACGACATTACATTCCCTAGTTCAATTCACAAAATACCGCCAGAAGTGTTACTGTTAATATTTTCAAACATATCACACAAACCAGATTTGGTACCACTACTTCTTGTTTGTAAGAGATGGGCAAATTTGATTGTGGAGCTAATATGGTTCAGACCCTCACTTATGGATGAACGTGCTTTAACAGGTATTTACGAGGTGATGAAAATGGATAGAAGAGCAACCTATTGGGATTACAGACTATTTATTCGTCGTCTAAACCTTTCATTCATCTATGATAAGGTGAAGGACGATTTTTTGAGTTTATTTGCAGGGTCGACAAACCTTGAAAGATTAA
Organism: Hansenula sp. Y91-04; assembly: GCA_037042445.1. NCBI lineage: Eukaryota > Fungi > Ascomycota > Saccharomycetes > Phaffomycetales > Wickerhamomycetaceae > Hansenula > Hansenula sp. Y91-04. The sequence goes on along the minus strand of JAXQKK010000053.1, from coordinate 223,813 downwards.
CCTTAGTGAATTGCTCCAAATTGACACATGCTCCTATTGTACAAATCTTGAAAGGATGTGAAAAATTGCAATCTATTGACATGACTGGTGTTAGAGACATTACGGATGAGATACTTATTGCATTGGCTGAAGACTGTCCAAGACTTCAGGGTCTATATGCTCCTGGGTGTCCAAAAGTGACAAGTGAAGTTTTACTGAAAATTATAAGTAGTTGTCCAATGCTCAAAAGGGTTAAAATATCTGATTGTGAAAACTTGAATGATGATTCTATATTACAGCTGACAGCAAAATGTAAATTTTTGATAGAAGTGGATGTTCATAACTGTCCGAACATTACAGATTTTGCTTTACAGAAACTTTTCAATGACTTGGAACAACTTCGAGAATTTAGAATTTCACACAATCCAAACGTCTCTGATGCTTTATTTAGAAGCATACCAGAAGATGTCTTCTTAGATCGACTCAGAATAGTTGATTTTACAGGGTGCCTGAGAATAACAGATAGAACTGTGGAAAGAATTGTTCAATGTGCCCCTCGTTTGAGAAATGTTGTTTTATCAAAATGTCTGAATGTCACTGATTCTTCTCTTCGATCTTTGGCACTGTTAGGAAAGAGTTTGCACTACATCCATTTGGGACATTGTAGTAGTATAACAGATTATGGTGTTTCCACTTTGATCAAGAGTTGCCATCGTTTACAATATATTGATTTGGCATGTTGTACTCAATTGACGAACATGAGTCTGGTTGAGCTAGCGTCATTACCTAGGCTAAGAAGAATAGGTTTAGTGAAATGTGCAAATATTAATGACGCAGGTATTCTGGCTTTGATACAACGCCGTGGTTATGATGATACACTTGAAAGAGTACACCTATCGTACTGTACCAGCATTGGGTTATATCCAATATATCAACTATTACAATCGTGTCCAAGGTTAACACATTTGTCATTGACAGGTATTTCTGCATTTTTGAGATCAGACATCACACAGTTTTGCCGTTCACCACCAGCAGATTTTACACCACATCAGAAGAATTTATTTTGTGTTTTTTCAGGGAATGGTGTCAAGCTATTGAGAGACTATATGACCAGATTGTTTCTCGCACCAAACGGCATGCTTGTGTCTGAGTCCATTCCAGGATTTGTTGAAGAAGGTAATCTACAAGGGTTGGGTCTGCCACTGAACCCTGCTCGTCATTTGCAAAATTTCCAAAGATTGAATGAATTTTTCAGACAAGCAATGCCAGGTAGATTGGCTACAGATCGTGTACCTGATACCGCTACAATCAACGAAATTACTCAAGATGAAACAGAAAATGCTGATCCAGCACAAGATGAGGATGAGTTGATGTATGAGTCTGAATGAAGATTTAATCAACCAAGCTCAACGAGTGTTTACGACTATTAAATGATGATGATGGCATAACGTTAAGGAAACTCTACAGGATAGTACTGACGGAAACAAAAATCCCGATTTATTTATAATGCATATATGGCTTTTAGTACTTCATTAAAAATCATTCTGTAGGTAGCTCTTTCAACTTTCTTATAGCTCTTTCACATTCCTCATCAAATTGCTTTAACATTGTTTCACATGTTTCTGTCAAGTGTTTCTTTCCTTGTTCAGCAGAATGTATAATCCATTCACTTATCGTCATTTCCAACTCATTTGCAGGCATTTCATTAATAAAGTAAGAAATACGACCATCAACATCATCATTGAGTTCATAGTCAAGATCCTTCAACTCTTTCAAATAATTTTTAGCAGTTTCCAGTGGTTCAAGTTTTTCAAATAACTTATTTGTATCAGTAGGCATCCAGTAATTATCACCATCCTTTGTGTAATTTGCATCATCTATACTTTGATAATTCGAGCTCTGAAGTTCATCATCAGATCCATGTAAAGGTTCAGCCTCATCGAGATCTTTCAGTATACTCTGTTTATCATCCTCTAATGGGGCAGCTGGTTCTTCTTCTTTATCTATAACAATATGATGATCTGTTGACTCTTCAATAGGTGTATCATTTGTGCCTATTATTGGAGGTTCAATTTGGTCAGAACCTCTGTAGTGAGAATCAAGGAAAGGACTTTGGCTTCTATGAAGTTTTGGGCTTTGGAAAAATCTTGAAATTGATTGGAGAATGCTCTTGTTCGCTGCTTTCGATGGAGATTCTATATGATGTGAGCTATCTTTTGCCAGTTTCTCAAATCTCTCAGTCGTGGTTGGTCTTCCTCTTTCCTCTTGATCTTGAACGAGATCGATTTCTTTCTGAGATATATCATTTCTCTTGGTAAGATCTGGTAAAATATTTTCAGTCTGATTCCGTTCATTTTTATCTCCTTCAAGGTCCCCGTCTTCCTTATTGTCTTCATATAAGGAAATTTCTTTAGGCTCTTCTAAAGCTGATTGCATAGACTCTTCTTTGATACGAGATGATGAATCCTGGTCGATGTTCTCTTTGCTATTGCTTATCAATATAATAGAATTTTCCTCATCTGATTCGGGGTACAAAACTTCACTGAGCTTTTTTTGCTTTGGTGATTTTGATGATTTTCTTGATATGTTTGTGATGTCAGATAGTGCTGGTTTTGAAGATGCTCGTAGAGGTGATGGAGTAGGTTTTTTATCTTGTGATGGTTTACCAATAAGTGGTAATGAGCTCTCAAGATTAGGTTTGGATTTTGAAAGCTTTTCTGGAGAAGGTGAAAGTAATTTTGAAACTGGTGGGATTTCCAAATTTTGGGTCTTGTTGACCGAAAACATATCGTTGTCAAAAGAACTGTCAAGAAACTTTGATTTTTTGAAAGGTGACACTGTTGACTTTGATTGCGAGCTTTTTTTCATTGAAGTGGATATAACTTTGGAAATCTTATGATTAGAGCCGTCCAAGTACTCTTCATCATCGAGTTCTTCGTTATTCGCAGTAATACCGAAACTCTCATCATCATCATCTTCCACAACTGCATCTTCAGAGCTTAGTTCCTGTACAACTTGACGCTTTCTTTGAGGTCTCAGTGAGCGGTGATTTATCACTTCAGATTCTTCATGCGAATGAGATAGATTTTGAGAGTGTGCGTTTTCTTCATGTGCATCATCTTCATCAACTTCATTCAGATTTTCCATTGGAACCAAAGATCTTTTAATTGAATTTCTTGAGGTGTCCCCTTTTTCCAAATATTTCAAAAAATAGCAGTCTTTTGATCTCTTTTGATGTTCAAACAATGGATCATCATCTTCTTCCCACCCTTCCAATGATACTCCACAATAAACACATATTGCTAAATCGTCACCAGCGTCCAGTGGAGAATAATAAAACCCAGCATTTACCATGTTCTTCGAAGTAGCGCTAGATTTGGCAAGTCTATCATGAGGCCAGCTCTTTCCAAATGTCTCTTGCCTTAATTCAGTAGCCTCTTTGGATAATGGATTGTTAAATGTATCAACATTGGACCAGTCAAAGTCAGGATTTGTTGATCTTTCTCTAGCGAGATGCAATAGTTTTGAAAATGGGCAGTCTGGGTTGAGCTGCAAATGGTGTTTCGTAGGATCTTTCACATCATTCCAATTCGATTGAGTCTTTTTACAATAAAAGCATGTTACTCTATCTGTGAACTTCTTGGTTGGAGTGAAATAGAAACCTGATTTACCCATGAATTCAGCTGATGGAGTCTTATATGGCCACTCCAGCACATCTTTTCCTCTGGCTAAACGAGTACCGTAGAACGTATCAGTACGCTCATTGGAGCCTTCCTGTGTCCTCTTTGCTTTAGGGGGCATTGCTAACGAGACTCTGGACTTATCTGTTACAAGTTAATTATACAATATCATCAAGTGTAAACAAATAGTGCACGCCAAAAAATAGAGACAACCCATATCCGAGGACAACAAATTCCGGAATTCTAAAAGTGTCACGTGGCAGAGCTGAGGAAGTCCTAATAGAATGACTTTCAAAGCTGTTTAGGAGTAACTGAAGGTTAGATGTTGACACTTCGCTTTGCTTAGCCCTGAGAAGAGATTTATTGAATTAGAGGATTAAAAATTTTGGGTTAAACGAAGAGTGGGCCGTTTCCTGGTATGTTTTACATATATATAAGAGAATCTATGGCTGTGTTCCTGTCCCTATGATTCGCTATGAACCAAAAAACCAAGCATAAGACAATCTGATGTTCCATATCTCATCTACTAAGCCAGAATTTAATGATCAGATTCCTTAAATCTGGACAAGTTCAGGCCTCAGATGACACTATTGATGCCTTTGTCGTATACCGTTTAAAAATATAAAATTACGTAAGCGAAAACCGTTAAAACTTGATCGAACCATTAAAGAACGAGTGAACATCATCATCATCAAACGCATATAAAATAGCCCTTAAGGTAGCCTTTTATTTGATTTAATTCTTTTGGTTTCCTTTCCACATTCATTTCAAAGCCTACATAACATACAAAGGAACCTTTCTATCGTTTAAAGAGTTTGCTTTTTTTAATCAAGACTGGTATATACGGAAAACATTAGATATCAAACAAAGAATATGACTTCAAATGAATACGAGGCTATAGTTGTTGGGGCCGGTGCCATTGGGCCAGCCATTGCTGTTGGGCTTGCAAGACAAGGACGTAAAGTACTTCTTGTTGAGAGAGACTGGAGGGAACCTGATAGAATTGTTGGTGAATTGATGCAGCCAGTTGGTCTGAGAGCCTTAAGATCTTTAGGTATGATTCAAGCTATCAACAACATAGAGGCTACTCCTGAAACAGGTTATACAGTTTTCTATAAGGGTGAACAGGTGAATATACCCTATCCTTACAAGGCAGATGTCCCTGGGTTTGAACCTCTTAAGGATTGTGTATTTGATGGTAATGATAAAGTTATTGATGATTCCACACTATCTGCCAAAGCTTTTGAAGAAGGTGAAAGAGAACTTGGTGTTTCTTTTGAACACGGAAGATATATATCAAACTTGAGAAAAATAGCAAAAGATGAAAGCTTAGTGACAACTCTTGAAGGTACTGTTACAGGTATTATTCAAGATGATACTGGTGTTCATGGGATTAATGTTAAGTTACCAACAGAAGAGAAAAAAGAATATAGAGCTGCTCTCACTGTTGTGTGTGATGGTATTTTCTCCAAATACAGAAAGACATTGTCAGAAGCACATGTTCCAACTGTTGGATCCCATTTCATAGCTTTGAAATTGAAGAATGCAGATATGCCAGTTAAGTACACTGGTCATGTTATATTGGGGGCTGACTTTTTCCCTGTGCTTGTCTATCAAATCACTCCAACTGATACGAGAGTGTTATGTGCTTATAATGGTGTCAAACCACCAAAAGACATCAAGGGCTATTTACAGACTAGTGTGTTACCAAACCTACCTAAATGTTTACAACCTGCATTTACTGAAGCCCTCAAAGATCAATTGAAGACACATCCTAATTCGTATTTACCAGCTAGACAAAATGATATACCAGGTCTGTTAGTTATTGGTGATGCGCTAAATATGAGACATCCATTGACCGGAGGTGGTATGAGTGTTGGTTTAGGTGATACTGTCCTTGTGTTGAGATTGTTTGAAAAGATCAAATCTCTTGAAGATCGCGAAGCAGTTAACGAAGCACTTTTAGAATTCCATTATGAAAGAAAAAATCTTGATTCTGTCATCAATATCTTGTCTATTGCATTGTTTTCATTATTTGCAGCTGACAGTTCTAATTTGAAGATTTTACAAAGAGGTTGTTTCAAATATTTCCAAAGAGGTGGTGACTGTGTCGATATTCCAGTTGGATTCTTGAGTGGATTATTACCAAGACCATACTTATTGACTTGGGTCTTTTTCAAAGTTGCATTTTATTCAATTGGTGTGAATTTTGTTGATAATGGGTTATTGTTACTACCACTCTCTATTATCCAGATCTTCACCATCTTATTCACAGCTGCTGCTGTCTTCACTCCTTATCTATGGCAAGAATTATTCAACTGAATAACGATAACGGCTCATGTCCATTTGCCCTTCATTTATACGCTATAGACTACATTATATACATAAAGTAATAGATTAATGATCATGATTGGATTTTTAACGTATGTGATTTTTCACCTCATCGGGATTCGGTAGAATTTTAGAGCCCATACAGTGCCCGTTCCGATTCTGATTACCAAATTTTAAAAAAAACCAAATCGATTGGCTTTAGCAAAAATTGCAAATAGCGATTTAGTAAATAACAGATTGATATAGATTTGCTTCATTTTAAAGCTACTGATATATATAAATAAAGATGGAAAAACCTTTGTGGTATCGTTGGGCAAGAGTGTACTTTGCTGGTTTCAGTATTGTGGCTTTTGGTGTTGTCTCATATAAATATCTTACACCAACAGATGAGCAGCTAATCAGTAGGTTGTCTCCAGAACTAAGGGCTCAATATGAAAAGGAAAAAGGTTTAAGAAGAAGGGAACAAGAAGAACTCATCAAGATTGTCAAGGAGACATCTGCTTCAAACGATCCAATTTGGAAATCCGGTCCTATCCAATCACCATTTGAGCATCATGGTGAACAACTTGTTGATATAAAACTAAGATACGAAAAAGAACAAGCTGAACAAGCACAAATGGCTGAAATAGAAAGAATCAGAAGGGAGCTGGAGGAAGCTCAGAACAAAACTAAACTTGATACCGAGAGCCAGTTAAGAAAGAGAACATGGTTTGGATGGAGATGAGATGACTTTATGAAAAGCAACACTCTTTTGTTAAGAGTAACGACCAAAGGGAAACGGATGTACATAATTGATTTTCTTTTTAACTATTCTATTGTATATTAATAAAGAATTATAATTTATTAGAATTTTTTGATATGCAGCGTACTATAGTTACAAGTGTGTTTTTATATGTTGTAATTCTCACATCGTTTCAGCGACCAGGCCAGCCCAATCTACTATCTCTAGCCATAGCAGTTAGTGCGTTTGTTGCATTTGATAAAGTAGAGCTTGCAGAAATGCTATAGTTCTTCTCTTGATTAGCGGCATCAACGGCCTAATATTGGTGTTAGTGCCAGGAACTTCATTTCTTGAGAAATGGTATACTCACTTTGACGATATTTGTTATATTCGTCTCAATAACTAATCCACCCTGGATTATTTCTCTGTGATTATTGTTAGAAGCAGAACTGCGATAATATTTAAGATATCTACTTACTCCAGAACAGTTTGCAATACCTGCCACCCAAAAACTAAATCTAATTCACAAACATTTTCAAAACATTTGTCCAAACTTTGAACAAACACTTGAATCAAATCCAGTATACCCAATTCACTTTCCTGATCATCCACTATGAAAACAAAATACAAAGTCGCATAATGTCTATAAATTACCTTTATATCCTCTATACCTTCTAGTAATGGCGGTGAAGTTAAAAATGATGATTGATTTGCTTGACGTTGGTTCACCAGTTGGTACACTTGACGTAGTAATAGCACCTGTGTTTCTATGTCCTAATCAGCTAGTTAGCCTTGTAGTCTTGATTAACAGTTGAAGTAACTTACCACAGGTGTGTAGAATTTCATTAGACGTGGAAGACAATCATTGTTGACTACTATGTTAGCTCGAGGGAATCCAGAACCAATAACAATCGAGGGTAATACTCACAGACTAGAACAGAATGAATCATATTTGCAGCTTTATCATTAGGGTATTTGTTGCTTTAATCACCTTGATACAATCTAATAATAATAATATCAACCTCGTTATGGTTGATCAATGAGAGCTCCCAAGTTCCGACCCACAAGAAAAACGTGATTTTTAAGCCCCCGGAGATATCTAGAAGTTGTTATTACTGTGTTTACGGGTGAGTCTAACTAGACACAAAAAGTAGCACCTTGAGAAGAATTGTGCTTTTGAACCATACTTGTTGAACTCTCCAGGAAATCAAGCTGGTATAGTCTTGTCTAAAGCTTGAAATGTCGGTACTGGTCTCGTCGGGCATAAAATATAAGGACATTCTTGAAGATGAGAATCAACTTATAGATGTTCAAATGCTTGTGGAGCTTTTCAATTCAGTGGCCCCGAAATTGGAAACTATATTACACAATGCCAATGAAGAATACATCACAGCATGGGGACAGCTCAAAGAAGATGTTGCTGATCAGGGCAGGGTTTTGGAATCGGAATCACTGATTCTGGGAATAGATTTGGTTTATAATAGCAGGTATCAGGGTTTTATGAAGAACATTGATAGCTTTAGAGATGTCTCTGAGAAATTGGCTAATAGAATCGATTCACATATTCAAACAAATGAGAAGGAATTGTTGCAGCTGATAATGCAATCTAGATCATTAGTTCCTTCTATATTAGATCTATTTAAGGATGTGGATAAACTTGAAGATGATATCGTTAATATGTTTAAAGAATTATCTGATTTCCTCTATGAGATTTCAAACCACTTCAAAGCCTTCTCAAGACTTAAAAAACAAATTACAAGTTAATCTGAAGCACGCCTTCATCATGACAAAAGGGAAATTCAAAGGGGAATTTATAATATATACATAAAGGGAATTGCTGGTTAAGGGTTTTTACATAGGTCTAATAATGTTAAGGGAAAGATATATTTAGTCTAGTTTTGAAATACAAAATCTTTCATAATTTACTTTTGATTTCTTTGTACTCAGCAACGCATTCTAGCTCAACTTTCAACTGTGGATTTGGGAAACCAACAATGATTGCACTTCTGGCTGGTTTAGATGTGAAATATTTAGCATAAACCTCATTAACAGCAGCAGCATCAGCAGGATGCGCAATGAATAACAAGACTTTCAAAACCTTATCTAATGAAGACCCAGCAGCTTTCAAAACCTTTTCGAGGTTTTTGATAGCGAATTCTGTTTGTAATTTAACATCTGTTGGAATCTTCCCAGTGGAAGGATCAGATCCAACTGAACCAGAAGCAAACACATGACCATTACTTTTATAAGCTGGTGATAACAATGCGTTTCCTTTGGAGTTGATGCTTTCCCATGAAATTCTTTTAGGCATTTTATGGGTCTTTGATGGAGGTTTGAGAGAAGACTATCAACTGTGGTTCAAAATGCCATCTATTTAAGCTGATCAAGTCGGAAATCTCATTCACCTCTCCGGAAATTTTTCAACGCTCTTTGATAAGAAGCTTACACCATAAATACACCATCATACACACTTTAACAAGCTAATTCTACCTTTGCGCAAAGAAAGATATACAATCTATGCCTTGAAAGTCAGTTAAATTATTCTTTTAATCTAGAACAATTAGTCTTTGGCATGAAATGCACAAAATGATTGGTATTCACGTGATATTCACGTGTCACAACATGGTCGCGGGTACAAAAACAAATAGCTGATAAGATGCTTATACTGTTCTGTAGCTGTACAGCTTCAAGAGTAATGAATGGTCCATGTCTGATAGGAAGCGTGTGGAATCTACATATACATAAGTGAAATTGCTGGTTAAGGGATCTTACATATGTTTAATAATGTTGAGAGAACGATACATTCAGTCTAGTTTTGAAATACAGCATCTTTCATAATTTACTTTTGATTTCTTCGTACTCAGCAACGCATTCCATTTCAACTTTCAACTCTGGATGTGGGAAACGAACAACAATTGTGCTTCTGGCTGGTTTGGATGTAAAATATTTAGCATAAACCTCGTTGACAGCAGCAGCTTCTGATGGATGGGCAATGAATAACAACACTTTTAAAACTTTGTCTAATGATGACCCAGCAGCTTTCAAGACTTTTTCAAGATTTTTGATGGCTAATTCTGTTTGTAACCTAACATCTGCTGGAATCACCCCAGTGGAATGATCTGAACCTGCTGAACCAGAAGTAAAGACATGGCCATTACTTTTATAAGCTGGTGATATGAGTGGGTTACCTTTAGGATTGATGCTTTCCCATGAGATTCTTTTAGGCATTTTAAGGTCTTTGATGGAGATTTGAAGAAGAGAATTCGAGGAATTGATGAAACCGAAAAAACTAAAGTATATTATAATGATGCAAACGTTACCTATTTATACTGAGGTTTTCCAACCTGTTCAATGTCAGCTGAAGTATGTCGCACAACTTTCCGTTTTTGGATTTGTTTTCTTCGAGATTAACCACTTTTGGTTAAACGTTAAAACTTAACAGGCATTGATTTGATTTCGAGGTCAAGAAAAAATGCATGAGGGAAGTTGTTCGTTTACAGCAGATATGATTGCTGTGGATCCCTTGTGTTCTACAGTTAATTGAGATCTAAGGAAAATTTTAATTTCTTCATCATACATTAGTCATTGGTCAAATTCTCCGAAACAAATATTGATCAATCATTCAAAAATTGGAATATCTTGGGATTCGGGAATATGTTTAGGCACTATGTATCTTAATCTCTGGCACTGTTGGTCCAGGGATGTTAATTACAAGTACGTTTTTAAATGTATCAGAACAATAAACAATTACAAACAAATATCGTCGATAGTGTAATTGCCCAATTTCTAGTATAGCCAATCACCTTTTTCTCACTGAACGTGATTAGTATAATCAGCTATGAGCTATCCCTTATACCCCCCTAGCACAAACAACAAAATTGAAGAACCTCAGCACATGAATCGGTTCTAATTAATATAAGAGCGCAGCTCATTCATCTCTCTGAGAGTACTTCTCTGTCAATTTTTGATAAGAGCATAAATCGAGAAATACACAATTATCCACGCTCACAACTTCTTTCAACTCTTATGCAAAAAAAACACGATGCATACCTCATGCCTTGAAAGTCAGTTTAATCTCTTTTAGATCTATTTAAATCATTAATCTTTGGCCTCAAATACACGAGATGATTTTTCTCACGTGATAATCACCTGCTAAAACACGGTCGCGGGTAGTAAAATTCACAGGTCACAAAAACAAAAAGCTGCTTATATACTGTTCTGTAGTTGTAATATAGCTTCAAGAGTAATGGTCCATGTCTGATAGGAAGCGTGATGCCAATCATGTCGTCTCTCCTAGAAAGATTGATACTGAAAGAAAAAGGAGAGACGATAGACAAAAGGAAAACGATATCCCATATACAAGAGCCAAAACTAAATATCTTTTTGCCCCAGCAAATAGTTTGAACTCATCTACACCATTAAAGCCAATAAGGCATGATCCAAATATACCTAATAACAATCGCCACTCACCAGTAATTAAACAACCAAGGGAGATTGTGCGAAATGACAACCACAGCTCAGATGATCACATATTTTGGGCTCCAACTCCAAAGCAAAATAAACAACAACCACCATCAACAACAGCTGGAGGCTCCAAAAACTTGCCATCTTCTCCACTTACAGCAGATTTGAAAATTGAACCAATAGACAGTGTATCAACAAAGTACCAATCAATTATATACAACAATTTTGCATCCCAGAGATCGCCCACGGAGACAAGAGTTAAACCACTTTCAAGCAAAAGTTTCCCAGATTATAACAAAAACAAAAGATCGATCATTAGTCGATCTCTCACCAACTCACCAGCTACTCCAGCATCCAATGGTATCATGAGAAAAAATATTGCCAGTTTGCTAACAGCTGTAGAATCTGGAAGCGAGTTAGAGAAATTCAATGGTGACTTGAACGGATCTGAAATTTTGAAGAATTATGAACCCAACTTGACACCAGTATCGAAAGCAGTAGAGGATAAGGGATCTACTGCAAGCTGTGATATTTCAAGTGACTCGTTCCCAGATGATAGTGAAGATTTCCTGGAGGATCTTGATAAAGTGCTTGAAAAGACTACTCAAACACAATCAAGGGCAACTATGAAAAATTCTCAGGTCGTTTTAAACCCGCCCATTAATAAAGCCCAAGTACCTGATACAGTGGTCAATGAAGCTGATATTAATGATATTACAGGCAAGTTGAGTCAGAATAAGATAAAGGATAGCTTCCCAAGCGAAACAGATGAGGATGATTTTGATGATATGGACGAGGAATTTGATCTTTTGATTGAAAAAAAACTTACTCAGATACCCATCAAGTCAGTGGCTACTTTTACTCAGAAGCTTACTAGCCAGGAAGAGAGAATAAAGAAAGTAGATTTTGAGGGATCAAGGATATTTAAGAGAGATATTGATCAAACAGATAGCAAATCTGGAGAAAGTTTCAGGAATAATAATCAAAATCTCGCCAAATGTGCAGTTGATCGTGAAGGCGTGAAGCGATTACAGGTAACCAATGTGTTGAGTACTTTTTATGTACAGAAGGATATCAAACGTGAGCAGAAGATTATAACAGCGGTTGATTCGAATGGAATCTCCTCAAAGATCGTTGTGAGGGCACCATGGGTGAAGTTGGAAATTGAGCCACTCGATGTTATTCATATTGTGGGTAACAGTCATAAGATCGTGGACCAGGAGAGCGATAATTTACTCATCTGGAACCCAGATCTTCTTCTTTCGGCAACATTAATTGGTGATACCATCAATTGCTATAGGCGTTCAGTTTTGAAGACTAGACTGGATTTTAGAGGTGAATATAGCATACCGTTATTAGTTGGTGAAATCGTTCATTCACTTTTCCAAACAGTTCTTCGTGAACGTCAATGTTCCTTGGATTTTATCAAAGCTGAATTAGAGGCTGAACTTGAGTCCAACATATTAACAATTTTGGTTATGGGCCAAACGAAAGATAGTATTAGAGAAGAAGTCAACCAGCACGTATCATATATCCAGACTTGGTATGAGTCGTATGCCAATGAAATCCCTAAATCAAATTCATATATAAGAATATCGGGAAAAAGAGAACAGCCTTTATTTTCAACGAGTAACATTTTAGACATCGAAGAAAATATTTGGTCCCCAATATACGGTCTACGTGGATTGATTGATGTCACCATTGAAGCGAATCTAAAGAAAAGTTCCAAGAACGGAAAATTTATAGCGCCTATGGAATTGAAGTCAGGTGGTCGAGCACAATTGGCACATGCTACACAAGCTTCGCTATATACACTTCTTCTTAAAGACCGTTATGAAATGGATGTCAACTTTTTCATGCTAGTTTATACAAAATTGAAAGAGACTACCAAATATGAAATCAACGAAAGGCAGCTGAAAGAATTGGTAATGTGCAGAAATTTCTTGTCTAGGTACTTAAAAGAAGGAATAAGAATTTTACCCGAGTTGAACAAATCTTCCAATTGTGATAACTGCTACGCTATATCAGAGTGTATGACATACAACAAGCTTATGGAAGATGGGACTGCAGAAGATAGTGGACTAAAAGACGGTGTTTATGACAATCTTACTGGGCATTTGGACAGCCAAAAGTACAAGGACTTTTTCAATCATTGGGATGACCTCATAACTAAAGAAGAAGGCTCCATCAACATCCTCAAGAGAGATTTGTTTTTGATTGATGGCCCTACGAGAGAAAAGACATCAGGTAAATGTTTGTCTAATTTGGTAATTAAGACTGCCATGGATGAGGAGCAAGAGGAGAATAAGACATACTTCTACACGTTTGAGAGGAAAGCAGAGGGAGCGGCGTTAAATACTTCACAGTTGGCAAAACACGATAGAATAATTGTGAGTGATGAGTCGGGTCATTTTGCTCTCTGTTCTGGTTGGATTATTAACATCAGACCCACGGAGATCGTGATATCCACCAATAGAAGATTGAAGAATAATAATGTTAGGTTAGATGACTTTGATATTGAGAATAATCAGACTTATCAGACAGTATTGAGGCCAATGGGTGCACATGGTAAACTTAATGAGCATGTTACCTACAGGATTGATAAAGATGAAATGTTCCACGGCATGAAGCTGGCAAGATCCAATCTATTAAACTTGTTTTTGAATGATGGAGATCACAAAAGACGAGAGTTGATCGTCGATGGGAGAAAGCCAACTTTCAGATCGAAACCAATACCTTATACTTTGCCAGATGATCACTCTTTTAATGCAGATCAGATTAGTGCATTTGATAAAGTCCTTTCAGCTGATGATTATACATTGCTCCTTGGTATGCCTGGAACTGGGAAGACTACTGTCATTGCGCAATTGATTCGTCTATTAGTGAAACAAAATAAGACCGTTCTCCTTACATCGTACACTCATTCAGCTGTTGATAACATATTGCAAAAGATTAAAGATGATGGAATTGGCATTGTGAGACTTGGAAGTACATCAAGAATTCACACAGATATCAAACGCTTCTCACCTTATGGGAAAAACATTAAGACTCAAGCAGATCTGAATGATGCATTTTTGTCACCTCCCGTTGTTGCAACAACATGCTTAGGTATTTCAGATTGGATCTTCAACAGAAGAACATTTGACTATTGTATTGTTGATGAGTCTTCACAAGTATCCATGCCAGTCTGTCTTGGTCCACTTGCATTCTGTGATAAATTCATTCTTGTCGGAGACCACTACCAACTACCTCCTTTAGTTGTCAATCCAGAAGCAAGAAGTGGTCTCTCTAGAAGTTTGTTTAAGACGTTGAGCGAGATGTATCCAGAATCAGTGGTTGATCTCACACACCAGTACCGGATGTGCAGTGATATTATGCTTTTATCTAATACCATCATTTATGAAGGTCGTCTAAAATGCGGATCGGAACAAGTGGCCAACCAGTCGTTGAAAATTCCTGAATTAATAAATCTCAGGGAAACATTTTCTGAAGACCTAGCTTCTGGGAATCGTTGGTTAGAAAATATACTAGACGAGAACAAAAAGGTATTATTTTTGAACCATGATACAGTGGGAGGATGCTATGAGACATCATCTAAAGAAAACATTGAAAATATCAAAGAGGCTGAACTAATTTATCAAATTGTTCAAGCTATGCTGCTCTGTGGTGTTCCTCAATCCAGTATTGGTGTTATGTCTTTCTACAGAGCCCAGTTGCGTTTATTTTACAGAAAGTTCAGTGCTTATAAAGGTATTGAAATGCTTACTGCTGATCAGTTTCAAGGTAGGGACAAAGATTGTGTTATTATCTCTTTAGTCAAGTCAAATGATAGAAATGATGCAGGAAGTTTGCTTAAAGAATGGAGAAGAGTTAATGTTGCGATCACAAGAGCTAGATCCAAGCTTATCATTGTTGGTTCAAAGAAAACTTTGCAAAATTTGAAAACCATCAATGCCTTTATGAACATTCTTGACACGAGAGGTTGGTTCTACGATCTTCCATTTCAAGCAGATACGTTTTACACGTTTGCATCACCACCAAATCAAGATGAACAGAGTTCAGGAACGGTTGACAATGTCACCAGGATCAAGCCATTAGCACAGTCTAAAATTTTACTGAACAAACCAATTGCAAAGGATATCGTGGAAGAAATGGGACTTTGATATTATAATATTTATTCAAATCATATAAGCATGTATCACTTTTGATATATATTCAATATTTAATGCATTTTAATGAAATAAAAAAGATGTAGATTATATGAAGAATTAAGATGCGCGCGGGCGCTTTGGCCCGATCGAGAGCCACTGTGTCGATTTTTTTTTTCTATAGTAGACATGTGCATTGGCAGTACTCATCGAAGAACAATTATTAAACTCATCTCTAAACAGGTTACTTGTCTAGATAGTGAGGTTTCAAAATGTCCCAATGTACCTGTAACCACACAAGTACTGACTCTAAAGTTGTCGAGCCTATAGACCCAAATGATGAGTTGATCACAAGTTCAGACCCAAATCATCCAGCCAATTTAATATGCCAACTATGCAAATTATTCTACAACAACGGGTGGGTCACTGGTACAGGAGGTGGTATTAGTATAAGAGAAGGTGATAAGATCTTTATTGCTCCTTCTGGTGTACAAAAGGAGAGAATGGTTCCTGAAAACATGTTTGTCATGGATTTAGAATCAAAGAATTATTTAAGAACTCCGAAAATATATAAACCATCAGCATGTACACCATTGTTCTTATCTGCTTACACTATGAGAAATGCTGGTGCTTGTATTCATACACATTCTCAAGCTGCAGTTTTAGTTTCATTACTTTACGAAAAGGAATTCAAGATTGCCAATATTGAACAAATCAAAGCTATACCAAAAGTCACAGAACCAGGCTATTTAAGTTTCTTTGACACTTTAACCATTCCAATTATTGAAAACACAGCACATGAAGAGGATCTAACAGATACTTTACAAAAAGCCATCAGGGAATACCCAGGTACTACTGCTGTTATTGTGAGAAGACATGGTATCTACGTTTGGGGTGAGACTGTATGGAAAGCCAAGGTCTACAATGAAGCAATTGATTATCTTTTAGAATTAGCTGTTAAATTAAAAGGTTTTGGTATTCCACCTTATATTGGAGTTGGTGAAGAAAAGGAGTATGTTGACCCAAAAATTTATAATTAGAGATGCGATGCTGTGTAATTTTTAGAGATTGTTCTTTTCTGTCTTTTACTATATTGTAGTGATATCTTTTTTAATACCTTGAGACATCTATCCAAAGTATCTTTGTTATTGAATGGATTTTTTGGTCTTCTGAAGTGGTGCTCCTTTAACTTTTGCCCAGTCTATCTGTTTATCAAGTGCTTCATCTATTAAGCCCACACACGACACCAAATCACCTCGTATCACATAAAGCCCCAATTCTTCCTCTAAGCTATCATCATCTTGCAGTATTATTCTCTCTGTGGTTTCTGACAGTATTATGTTCGTTAGATTATCGTATCCTTGTAAAGTACCAGTGAAGTATTTCCCATCTGTTGTTATCACAGCGACTTTTTCTACAGAAATATGTTAGTAATTTCATCCCAAAAACGATTTAACTAGGTAATTCGCATATACTCACTCTCCAAAAATGCATTCAAACTTGACATTACTCTTCTTAGTCTTCAATTATGCTGTGTTTTCCGTGTGGACATGACTTAATAGGCGTATTAGTTGTTTTGACATAGAAAAACTTTATGCCTAGGACCTCTGCTTATGTAATTTCACGGCTTTCATAGAGACGTTGAAGTTGGTAAACATAATAATATTCTATATTACTTATCCACATTGTATGATATAGACGTTTATTTAGGGATTATGCCTTCATCTACAGATCCATCCGAGTTCAGGTTCTTCAATAGTCGAGATGAGGAACTGACGAGCTCTTCCACAAGGTACGACATTCATCCCATGGAACTGGTTGTACAGTCACTACTTGGAGGTCCATTGGAAGGTCTCTCGAATCATCTTCAGACGCTACACGAATCACAGGTTGTGCTTATCGCTCGATTAAAGATTATGGAAGAAAGTATGTATTATATATAGCTTTTTTTGGTGTCCATTACTAAGAAGTGTGTGAAGAATTGAGAAAATACAGTGATCAATTGAGAATCGATATTGATGTGAAAGACACGAATGAAAGGCTACATGCCATCAAGAAGAAACTAATCAAAGCACAAGCAACTATAGCTATAGTTGAAGAAAGATTGACAAAGATTGCGAACAAAATATGATCTTCTACAATGAATATCATTCATAAATTTTGGTAATATTTTTTTTTGTCTAATCTAATTTGCAACCATTTACCAAAGTTGCAATAATTGATATGGATATCCTGGTGACTTGAATCTAAAGATTTGGAGCAATGCGCTGTATGTCAAGAAGACAATGAGTGTAACAACTGCCACAACAAAGAATTGAACTTTGTCATTCTGGATAAGTCTGACTTTTGTTACTAAACTGACAAATGAAAATGCCAATATAGCATATACGAAAGCCATTGCTTGAGTTTCAGCACCAAGTTGATTTTGTTGACCTTGAACAAAATATTCAGCACCACCATCTTGAGTTGGTCTAGCATATGGTGTACCTCTGATAGCATTGAACATATAACCGGTGTTGAAAATTAAGATAGAAAAGACAACGAATCCACCCCATAATGGTTTATTAGTCAAAAGAGCTGAAACTGAAGCAAAATTCTTCTTCAATAACAAAACAGTGAAGAATGTAAATAATGCAGTAATAACAATGTTACCATATGCAACTGGTTCATAAAGTTTGACATCTTTCTTTGTAGCTTCTGTCAAAACTGCAGCTAATTCAGGTCCAATGTTGACAGTTGGAACTGGTAGTTGTTCATATCCTTCGTTAAACTGAGAGTTTTCAGAGCTTGGTGAATATAAGAATAATCTTGGAACATTGTTTAATTGGAATGCTTGGAAGATTTCACGATAACCATCCGCAAAATCAGCTTTGGCAAAGAACAAATTGTCACCATCTGGATGATCTTGGAACCAGGAATTAGCCAATTTATCAAACTCTGGACTTAATTTTTGACAAACAGAACATCCAACCTGTGGGTTTGTAGCTGTTAATAATAAGAGCACATATGAGTCTCTTGGACCTTCCAAAATTCTTTCATAGTTATTTTTGGTTAGCTTTATAATATTAGACTTGGACTTTTCTTTATGCTTGAGTAAATTAGATGCACTCAATGCATTGGTCAATGCCAAAAAGAAGGTCAACACCAGCAGACTCAGCTTCATTCTTCTAAATTATGGAGCAAGATCACCTTGAGACCGTCAATTGATGATGTTCTGTTTCGACACCTTATTTGAATCTTTCATTCAGTCTGTCACGAATGATACGCTGTTCAGTTTCGAAGAGATCAATTTAATTCCGAGGACTCGCTGAATAGTCATGTGATTTAATTGTCGGAATTCGTCGCGTTGAAATTTATCAGATTTTGAATTTAGTATCAAGTGTGAACAATTGTACTTGTTGATTAAAATACATTAGTTGTCAATTTGTCCAACATGCCTGGTATGTCCATATGTGTAGTCATTTCTACTGGTATTTAGTCACTAACATCTACTGCAGTCAAATCATTGGAGCCATACTTCTTTGAAAGAGGTCTTGCTAGTAACTTCCCAATCGAGATTTTGAGAAACGCCAGACTTGGTATTGACGTGAATCATTATCTCTCAAGACTGATCACATTCAAGAAAGAGCCATATGTGGATGCCATTGGTGGATTTCCAAACTCACTGAAACTCTATATTGGATCAGACCTTCAAGTCTTTAAAGAATTCAACATTACACCAATATTCGTATTCAGCGGTAATGATATTGTGGATCAATACGAATTCAAGAATTCAAAAGAACAAAGTCCAATTGAGAAGCAAAGAAATAGAGCTTGGAACAGCTATCAAAACTATGTATCTCAAAACCAGCACTCTAATCTACCACTTGCTGCCACTGAGACTTTTAGAGAATTTTCCACCCCATTCCCATCAGATCCAATAACCAGAGACTTGATTGACTATCTTGTTGCAAATGACCTTGAATACATAATTGCACCATATTTATCATGGGTTCAACTGGGATATTTGCATGAAAACGATTACATTGATGCGATTTATGGGCCAACAGAAACTCTTTTATTGCCAAATGTTGAAAAGTTCATTTTGGGTATGGAATTCCCAGGAAAAGAATTCCGTTGTGTTGATAAGAAGAAAGTGTTGCATGATTTTGGTATTACTCAACAACAGCTACTAGGCATTGCAGTTTCAGTGGGATGTGACTTGCAACCAACCACTTTACCAATTTACAGTCGTTACCAAGCAAATCAACTGTTTGATATTGGTCTCGAGATTGTAAACTCTGGAGGAAATATTTATTCCAGTATTCTCTCATTAAATGATGATGAAATAACTGGAAAATTTCAAAGAGGTGTTTTAGCTTTACAATATCTACCTGTATTGAAATTCAATGGAAGAGTGGAGCTATCACATTATAATGAAGCTGAAACTGAGGTAAATCCAGATAGTTTACCTCCATCTGATATACATGATATTATTGGTCAAAGACTACCTCATGAATATTATTTCTATGAGTCTATTGGTTTAATAAACCCGAAAGTTCTGGAATCGATCGTTTATGGTACTTATGTGGAAAAACCACCGTTGGATGGTGGAGCTGCAGCTCAATATAGAAAAATCGTTAGACTTTCTGTTGATGCATTCAAGAATAAAGAAATTAATTTATTGACACAAAATATGGCAAGATATTATCAAGTGAAAAAGATTCATTATGTGAAATATTTTGATAGCGAAGATATTGAACTTGAAAACAAAGTCACTCCACCTATATTTGAGACTATAAATAACTTAGTTGTTAGATCAACTGAAAAGGAATTCAAATTATCCACTTTTTTGAACTCCCTAGAGAATGATGATATCTTTGGTAAAAAAATACCGGGTGTATCAGAACAAGCTGATAAATTACAAACAGATTTTGAAATCATTTCTACATCCTTACTCAGATCATTATATCTCTTGGAGTTTTTCACATTCAAAGAATCAAAGATTGTTCCAAATAGCTGGACAAAAGCTTTGTTTAAACTCAAAGATCTTGATGAATCATTCCAAGAACAATTATTGTTATTATTAATATTCTTCAAATTAAACGCCTTCAAATTAAGTGAAAAATTCACACCATCTTCTGTTGGTGGACCAAAAACTACAGATGAAGAGGAAATTTCTATTTCATTAATTATTTCCAGATTAGCCACATTTATTAAAATTGATCAAAAGAAACAAAATTATCAAGGTCCAATTTCAAGATCACTCTTGACTTTTAGATCTTCAATTGATTTGATCAAGACAAATTTCAGAGAACTTTTAGAATCAGTACTTGTAAGTTCATTGGCAAATAATGAAGTTGCTAAATTATCCAAGACAAATAATGATTGGAGAAAATTAGTTGTTCAAATTCCATATAAGGAAATAACACCAAATACTGTGTTGGGTATTGTATTCCAAACGTTTTTGGATGTTTACTTTAGTTCAAAGAATTTGACACAAGCGAAAACATCAGTATTTGATTATTTCGGATCTCATTACAGTTCAATCAATAACTTGGGTGAAGATTTCATTAGAGGATTTACATTCATTAAAGAAGCTTTTAAATTAGTACAAGTTTTAAATGATGAAAAATTGATTGATACTAATTTCTATGAATCATTTATTAAAGTGGACAAATTAGTTGATGATGTTTTAAAATTATAATGAATAGAAGAATCGTGGAGGAACAAAATAGTAATAATGAACAATTGATGATTTCATTACAATTAATGTAGTTAATGTAATTCTTTATCCCTTGAGTCCAAATAATTTAATAAGATCACTTTCTGACAATTTTTCAAATAATTTGTTCTTTGCAACGTTATCATTATCAGTAATTGCCTTCGCCAAATTTCTTTTACGATCTTGTAATTTTAAAATTTCAGTCTCCACGGAGTCTTTAATTGCAAATTCATAAATATCAACATCACGAGTTTGACCAATACGATAGACTCTATCAACAGCTTGTTCTTGAATTTGAGGATTCCACCATGGATCAAATATGACAACTTGTGAAGCAACTGTTAAATTTAAACCTAAAGCACCTGATTTCAAAGAACATAATAAAATTGTAGTATCTGGATCATTTCTCAACGTTTCAAGAGATTTATCCTTTTGTTTCAAGTTCATTTGACCATCGTAATTAACATATTTGATACCATGGTTTGATAATATTGGTCCAAGAAGCATCAATAATTCTCTAAATTGAGAAAAAACAATTGTTTTCCTTTTTGGATCCTTTTTGACAATCTCAATTAATTTCAGTACTTTTGATCCTTCATATTTCTTATTCTTGTCAATTTTATCTTGACATTTGACACAAACTTTTTCATTATCCTTTACAGTTTCTTTAAAACAAATCTCACATTTAGTATCTTTCACTGTCAAAGATGTCATGAAATTAGTGATATCATCCAATTCTTGAGCAACGTCTTGAATTCTTTTAGAAGGTGATAAATTGTATTGGTTAGGACGAACAACTGCTGAAGACTTGTTGAGATCTTCAAGATCATCTTCACTTAAATCGCTTAATAATTTCCAATGGCAACAAACTTGACGTAATCTTAACAAGAAAACTAACGCACACATATAAAAAGTCTTGTCGTTTGTTCTACTTCCTCCAAGTTTTGATGGTGAAAGTCTTTGAAATAATACACCTGGCTCATTAGCACGAGACATCCCACTTGAGCTGATATTGTCAAACTGATCTTCTAAACTTCTAACAAAATGGTTTCTGAGATTTTTGTATAATTCCTCCTCCATCTCTGTAAAATTTATTTCAACTCTATGAATATTTTTAGGTGGTAATTTAAAATTACTTGATTGTAGAATAGCTTTTGTTCTTCTTAACATGATATCTTTCAACTCTTCTTTTAATAATAGAAATGCCTTTTTGGAGTTCCCTGATTTCAACAATTTAGAAATAACTGTTGTCCAATATTGATTATCGGAGAATTTTGAAACTCTCAAAAACATGAATAATGATTGAAGGTCGTCAATTGAATTTTGAATAGGTGTACCGGTTAAACACCATCTTCGTAGACTTTCAATGCTGTAAGTTGCTAATGCTGCTTTAGACTTTTTGTTCTTTATAGTATGTGCTTCATCTAAAACAATCCGATGCCAATAACCTTGATAAATTGGTGATTTAGTTTTGGCAAATTCAGATCTAATAGTATCATATGAGGATATAACAACATCATAATCCGATAGATCTTTATATGAAGTTGGTCTACTTGGTCCATGAAACAAAAAAGTTTTCAAATGAGGAGCAAACCTTTTAATCTCTTGCTTCCATTGGGTAGTCAAACTCACTGGACAAATCACTAATGTACCTCTAAACTTTCTCATTGGTACTTTTGGATTGAATGGTTGGATATCCTCATTTTCTAATTCTTCAATATTCTCAAGGTCCTCCTCATGTGGTCTATTTTTCACTATGAGTGCAATGGTTTGAACAGTTTTACCTAACCCCATATCATCACACAACATACCACCTTTGCGAAGTACTTTATCACGTTCACGCTTTCTCAAGAACTTCAATCCATGAACTTGATGGTCTAACAAATTAACACTAAGTCCTTTAACTTTTCTGTCTTTTTCTTCAATCGGTGTCTCTAATTTTTTTACTTCTTTTTGATCATCTTCTTCTTCTAATGTTTTGATCAAATTATCAACCAATTTCTGTTCTGATTCATATTGTTGTGGAGCATCTAAGAATGCAGCACCAGTTCTTAGCACAGTATTGTTATTCAATGCAGAATATGGATCTTTAAATGGTGAATCGTTCTTTGCAAATTTTTTGAAGCCTGATTGTACAAACTGAACATCTTGACGAGGATCAAGATTTTCATTTTGTTTTAAAGGTGAATCTATCACAATTGGGTTTCTAGCGCCACCATCTTTGAGCTCATTAAAGAATTTTTTGTTATTATTCCATCTGTTATCATCCACAGCTAATGGAGTATCACTAAAGAATGCATTTTTATTAAAAGAAGTATTGGTTACTGGTTTCTTTGTTGGAGTCAATGGTTGGTTTTTCTGACTAAATACAGATGGTTTTTTCTTTGGAGATGATAATGAAGAAAAATTCTTCTTCAGAAAGATGCTCGATGACTTTGGAGCAGGTTTATTAAGGTTCAGTGACTGATCGCCAGGCTTATTAGGGTCCAGTTTCTTTGTTGCTGGTATCTTTGAAGGAGATATGTTCATCGAGGATAGTTGCTTATCCAGCTCATCGACTCCTGACATTGTGGAATGGTGTCTTGGTATCCCCGTATATCTAGTCTCTGCAACTAAATGGCTCTATTTCCACTGATCACAAAACCGAATGAGATGGTACAAAAATCAAATCAACTCCAGAGTTTAAAACTTCAAACTCATCACTTAAAAAAAAAAATCTGAAATCAAAACAATACTTTGTTTCCATGGCAATTGTTTTTATAGTAGTATTATATCTGGTTAGAGGCACACTGTGAAGTGTCCTTACCGTCTCGGGATATAGTACTTAAATCGATTGATTATATAGTGCTGATATTTAATCGATCTGGTTTTAACAATAGAGCTGAGATTGTGTTGATGATGTAGTTAACCTTGGATAGACTAAATGGATATAGTCGGTATATGGGTATTCTGGGAATTGACATAGTCGTAACTACTCAAAAGAACGTGTCAGATAATATCCCTTACATACTTAAAATCTACGCTGGGGCCTGGGCAGTAACGTCGTCTAGCTAATCCCGTTAGGGTCTTTTTCCCAATTCTAGATAGCCTTAATTAATTTAAACCGAATGGATTAGTTAATTAATCCACCACAACACAAAACAAAAGATGATCCTAATATATGATATAATTGGCTTAACAATAAATACCCATAAATCAGATAATAATAATCTATTTTTACTAAAAAGTGAAGCTATTTGATTTAGTACTGAAACTCCTGTTCGGTAAGGCCCGCATTATATTCTCTTTAATAATTTCCTGATTTTTTACGACTTTAAAAAAAAGATTAGGTACACTGCCTAGTTAACAGATCATATATTATACAAAGCACTTAGACTATATAGCTGAGGATTACGGTCCTTGTCAGCGCGCTGTTACTCAGGTCATTTCCAACACAAGTGGACATCTATCGTTATCTTTAAAGCGTTTCGAGGCATTGCCAGAAAGAGGTAACCCAAAGATATTTCGCTACAGCGCCGAAAGAGATACACAAAACACGGAATCACAACATCTCAATCATACTTGAAAGAACTATATAGTGTGTTTCTCATCTGGTGCATTTGCAGTCTTGAATATCATCACAGGCCTTGTGCTCTACCGTCTAGCTACAGTTAAAGTCGGGTACAATGAGTGATTCTATTCCTGACTCCTCCAAAGGGTCTGATAGCCCACCGCAAAAGAGAAGACAAAGAGGATATTCTTTGAGAACACAACTATTCAACAAGAATGTGAACAAAATGCACAATGATATAGAGAGCAATATCAAGCCAAACAATATCGAACTGATCCCAATCCCAGATCAATCCACATCTACGATTCCTTCATCATCAGCAAACCAATCGGTAGAAGATACTACTGTTGATAGCTCATTCCATAAACAACAATCTAGAGCTTCATCCGATAGTGATGAAATGTTCAATGAACCTTCAAGAATAAGGCATGATTCACGTAACGAACCATATGCCGGTAAAAGAGGATTAGTTCAAAAAAAATTAATTGATTGTAAAAACTTCATATTCAATATCAGACCATACAAGAAATCAGAAAATGGGCGTCAAATACCCATATCATTAAAGAAAGATTACAACCGTTCAGATTATCCTACCTTGAAGCATAAAGATCAAGAATTATTACTTGATGAAAGATATAAGAAACCATATGTGAATAATGTCATAACATCAGCAAGATATTCAGTATACACTTTCTTACCACGTCAATTATATGCACAATTCTCCAAAATTGCAAATGTTTACTTCTTAACAGTGGCTATTTTACAAATGGTTCCATCTTGGTCCACAACAGGTACATATACAACAATCGTCCCTCTACTTATTTTCATATCTATCTCTATACTGAGAGAAGGTTACGATGATTGGAGACGTCACGGACAAGATAACAAAGAGAATAATCAGTTTTCAAAACTTGTACAGCATAAAAGTTCACAACGGAGTTATAAATATGACGCAGAATCTCTGTATTCACTGTCAAGAATGAATAGTCAAAATTCAGTATCTGTACTGGATCCTGAGCAATATGAAGATGATTATGATGAAGAACTCTTAAGTCAACCAAATACATTCACAAAGGAAAATTATTTGAAAAAACTTGATATTGCCATTACAAAAATCAAATGGAAAGATATCAAGGTTGGTGATATACTTAAGTTAGAACAAGATGAACCTGTACCTGCTGATATCTTGGTTTTAGCGTCCGATGGGGCAAATGAAAGTGAAGTTTTCATTGAAACAATGGATTTAGATGGTGAAACAAATTTGAAATCAAGAATACCGCATCGTAAAGTATCAGATATCATGAATACTGCTATTGGTTTAAGAGATTTTGAAGCAGGTATAACAATTGAAGATCCAAATAATGATTTATACAATTTCGAAGGGAATGTCAAAATAGGTGATAAAACATATCCTCTAGGTCCAGAAAATGTGATCTATAGAGGTTCAATTATTAGAAATACAAGTAACTTGATTGGATTGGTAATCTTCACTGGTGAAGAGTCTAAGATTAGAATGAATGCCATCAAAAATCCAAGAATTAAAGCTCCAAAATTACAAAGATACATTAACATGATTGTTGGTTTTATGGTTATGGTTGTTCTTTCTCTGTCACTTTTCTCATTTATGGCACAACGTCTTAATTTGAAAAGTCACTGGGATACTTCTTGGTATTTGTACAATCAAGATGCTGGTGTCGCACCAACAGTAATGTCATTTATCATCATGTATAACACATTGATTCCATTATCATTATATGTCACTACAGAAATTATTAAAGCTGTTCAGGCAGGATTTTTACATTGGGATATTGATATGTATCATAAGCCTTCAAATACTCCCTGTGAGGCCAGAACTGCTACAATTTTGGAAGAGTTGGGTCAAGTTAGTTATGTTTTTAGTGATAAAACTGGTACTTTAACTGATAATTTGATGATTTTTAGAAAATTCTCTGTGGGTGGAACTTCTTGGACTCATGAGGTTGAAACTGATGGCGATTCAAACAAAAGTTCAAATGATGCAAGTAGTGCAGAAGAGGATGAAAGTTTCAGTCCAGTAAAGTCAAGACCTTCGGTTGATATTAGAAAGAGTAATACCATTTACACTGGAAGACCAAGTTTGGCATCTGCAATGAGTTCACAAGCTGCTTCGAAAAAAGTGAAGAAGTCTGAGAACGGAACAGATAATTTTAAGACTTCATTGGATCTCTTGAATCATATTCAAAGACATCCACATTCTTTATTTTCAAAGAAAGCTAAATTTTTCATATTATCATTAGCATTATGTCACACTTGTTTACCTAAACCAATATCAGATGATGAAGAAGACATTGAGTATCAAGCTTCATCACCAGATGAACTAGCACTGGTTGTTGCTGCTAGAGATATGGGTTATGTTGTATTTGGTAAAAATCACACAGATTTGACTATCAGAACTTATCCTAATGGATTGGATGCGGACCCAGTTGATGAAGTTTACAAAATTTTGGATGTTGTTGAATTTTCATCAGCAAGAAAAAGAATGTCAATTGTTGTTAAATTCCCAGATGACCGTATTTGTTTGATTTGTAAAGGTGCTGATAATATCATCATGGATAGATTAAGAAATGCTGATATCGTTACAGCAAAGCAACAAGAGATTTACAAAAACACCAGTATTAGAAAGGCAAATGAAGCACATGTGGTATTACAACAACGTCTGTCTGCTGAAGTTCCAAGAAAATCATTGCAATTTTCAAGACCTTCAATCAGTGCCTCTTCAGTACATTCAAATGTAAATTCTATTGATGATTTCCTTCACAATGTGAAGAGGGATGAAAGTGAAATTGATGATGTTGTTAATGAGGCAAGAAAATCTATGAATTTGCAACAAAGACAAAAATATCATATTGAGTCCACTGAGGATTATATCACTAACGATAAATTGGTGTTAAATGAAGAGTACGTTATTGAAAGAACATTGCAACATATCGAAGAATTTTCTATTGATGGTCTAAGAACTTTACTGTATGGATTCAGATGGTTAGATAAACAAGAGTATGAAAAATGGTCTTTGGATTATGCTAGTGCTAAAACTTCCTTGACGGATCGTGCTAAAAAGATTGAGGATGTTGGTTGTCGTTTAGAGAACAATTTAGAACTCTGTGGTGCCACTGCAATTGAAGATAAGTTACAAGATGGTGTTTCTGACACTATAGAGAAATTAAGAAGAGCAGGAATCAAGTTATGGATGTTGACTGGTGACAAGAGAGAAACAGCAATTAATATTGGTTATTCTTGTAAATTGATTAAAGATTATTCCACTGTGGTTATCTTGGATTCAAAGGATGAAGATGTGATTGCAAAGATGAATGCAGCAGAATTGGAAATTAAAGCTAATAATGTTGCTCATTGTGTTGTTGTTATTGACGGTGCCACTCTAGCTAATTTTGAAGCTGATCCTTCCATATTGTCCATTTTCATTGCACTCTGTACAAAAACAGATTCTGTTATTTGTTGCAGAGCAAGTCCTTCACAAAAGGCAATGATGGTTTCAAACATTAGAAATTTGAACAGAAATTTGGTCACATTAGCTATTGGTGATGGTGCCAATGATATTGCAATGATTCAAAGTGCTGATATTGGTATTGGTATTACAGGTAAAGAGGGTCTACAAGCTGCTAGAACATCAGATTATTCGATTGCTCAATTTAAATATCTACAAAAATTGTTGCTAGTTCATGGAAGATACAATTATGTGAGAACTTCAAAGTTTGTCTTGTCCACATTTTATAAAGAGCTTCT
This sequence comes from Hansenula sp. Y91-04, assembly GCA_037042445.1. Classification (NCBI taxonomy): domain Eukaryota; kingdom Fungi; phylum Ascomycota; class Saccharomycetes; order Phaffomycetales; family Wickerhamomycetaceae; genus Hansenula; species Hansenula sp. Y91-04. The sequence continues at coordinate 195,456 of JAXQKK010000053.1, read as the reverse complement.
GTTTTATTTGACGCAAGCAATTTATCAAAGAAATACCATGTTTACTGGTACATCTTTATATGAACCATGGTCATTGTCGATGTTCAATACCCTTTTCACTTCTTTACCAGTTCTTTGTATTGGTATGTTTGAGAAAGATTTAAAACCTGCTACTTTGTTAGCAGTTCCTGAGCTTTATTCCAAAGGTCGTCATAATGAAGCTTTTAACTTACAGATTTTCATTGGATGGATGCTGGTTGCAGCTTCAACATCTGTTCTCATTTGCTTTGCAAGTTGGTATCTATGGGGTTATACAGCATTGATTGATAACACCTTGTATCCATGTGGTGTGCTAACTTTTACTGCTATTGTCTTTACCATTAACATCAAACTACAATTTTTGGAACAACATGATAGAACATCCATGAATTTGGCATCAGCGTTGATTTCATGTCTGGGTTGGTTCTTATGGTGTTGTTTATTACCAGGCCTGTATAAACCAGAAACCAGTAAGATCTATGACGTTTTGAAAGGTTTATATTGGCATTTTGGTACTGATATCAGTTGGTGGGCTACACTTTTGATTCTTGTTGCAATGCCTTTACTTTATGATATAATCTTACAGGTGTTTAGAAATTGGTTTTTCCCAACAGATTCAGATGTTTTCAGAGTTCTTGAGAAAAACACTGAGATTCGCAGAAAGATTGAGAATGAGGCATATGATCAAATGAGACAAGGATGGAGTTGGTCCAAAGATGAATCAAGAATTACTAAATATTTACCAACCAGAAAAAGACAAAACACAATTACATTGGACACTGAACTGCCACCAGGTACACCAGCTGAAGCCACTAAGGCAACTTCGTATTATAATGATGGGGAGTATGAGACAGAAGTGCTTCCAAGTGGGAAACTGATTAAAAGACGTCTCAAAGATTCAAAAGTTCAAAAATTGGGCAAGAAGTTGAGATTTGTTAAAGAGGAGGATGATGAAGATATCGATCAAATCATCGAAAACAGAATGAGGGACTTGGAGTGATATAGCTGGCTATTCTAGCTCTTTGTCCCCTATTTCAAGACACATTACACTGGACAAAAGTATTCAGACTTTATAAGCATAGTTTTATTGGTTTCTTTGTTGTAGAGACTTGATTTTTGTGCCATTTTCTATCGCCGCGCACAGTTTTACGAAATCCGGTTCAGGAGGCCATCATCAAAATCTTTAAAAGGAAAGAAAAAAATTACAGATTTTTTGGGTTGAATCACATGTGTAGCCAATATAAACACTGACATAAAGAGTCATCACATCAACCAGGAGCCAGTCCACTAGTGTATCATCTAGAGTTAGATTACATTCTCACTGACCACTGCTACCCGAAGAATCAAGCTTTAGAGGCTCAGATTGTTGTCGGATCAATTCAAACCCACAGGGAGGACGTTAGCAAAAGTAGTATTACCAGGTGCATCCATCCATAATTGCTCGGGAATACCAATACAATTTAATAGAGTACCTTAAGGAATCTTCAATGATAATATAGAATATTGATAAAAAAAAGATGAATCAAGGCTTTCAATCGAATGAGTTTATTGAGTTCAATGATGAAAATGATCTTTTCGAGGACCAGGCTGAGTTTAATCAGGCCATAATGGCTAATGTCAATCCAGATACAATGTATAATGATCTCCAAGAACCATTCAACAATAATGAAGAATTTCTTCAACATCAAGGAGGAGGAAATGAAATAATACACAGAAGAAGTAGAGCTTCTGGTGAAGTATTGGCCTTATTAGTCAATGAATTTAATAAGAATTCAAATCCAAATGCACAAACGAGGAAAAAAATTAGTGAACAAACAGGAATGCCAGAGAGAAGTGTTAGAATATGGTTTCAAAATAGACGTGCCAAATCAAGAAAGATAGAAAAAATACAAGCTACAGAAAGAGAAGATCCATATTCTTTTGGTGTTGGAGGATATGTTTCATCAGCTAGAAGATATGATAATATTCCATTAACCCTTAATAACAATTATTTTTTCATAGATGCCAAATCATTGACTGTTGGAAGTTGGAAACGTATTAAAAGTGGGAATTTGTCAAATGATAATATTTTCAGTGTTAAAAATTTATCAAATTTATCACCATTTTCCATAAATGAAATAATGAGTAATTCAACAGATTTAATGATTATTATTTCAAGAAAAAATTTTGAAATAAATTATTTATTTAGTGCAATTACAGAAACATCAAAAATACTTTTCAGAATTTTTTATCCAATATCACAAGTTAATAATTGTTCAATAACTATATCAGCAGATGGAGAAGATTCAGAAAAAAATTTATGTGAATTAAAACTTATATTAAACAAACCACCAAAATTTGCAGTTTATTTCTCACAAAATATGGCACAAAACATAAATCAATGGTCTATATGTGATGATTTTAGTGAAGGACATCAAGTTAATGATGCATTTGTTGGAGGTTCAGGATTACCTCATATTTTCACAGGACTTGAACAATCTCTAAGGTTTATGAATTCATTCATTTTAGATTATAATAGTACAAACATACAACAACCAGAATTTTCATTACCACAAAGATTAGATACAAGATCCCCAAGCATAGTGAATAATTTTCCTAATCATCAACCACCTCAACAAATTCAAGAAAATTCAAATGAAAATAATTTTGAAGTTAATACTAATCCATTATTACAACAGTTTGTTCAAGATCCTAATTTTGTTAATGACCCAAATGATGGGTTTGCTAATTTTATGAAAACTGAACAGTCTGAAGTACCTTTTGATCTTGAAGAATCATCATCACATCAATATCAATCATAATGAGGTTCAATTTCCTCTGCTATATTAATTTAATACAACTAATTTTTGAAAAAATAACTACGTAGTACTTTATCATATGCCCGACATGTATATATTATCCTTATAAAAAAAATTATTCGCTAAAACTCATCATCCGGAGTACCCTCAATACTATTTCTACCTCTTGCCTCGTATTCGTATTCATTATTATCGTCATTAAGAAATTGGTTGTTTAAAGTGTTTTGTAACAAATTCCCATGTTCTTCTTCATTGTCATCTGATTCATAAATTGGTGGATTTGGTGGTAAAGAATTTAAAGTTATATTATCATGAAGACTTGCCTTTGATCCATTTGAAGATTGATAACCTGCATTTGAATAGAAATCAGGTGGTTCAATTAAATCTTCCTCATCTTCATTACTACTTTCCAATAATAAATCATTACTAACATAATTATAGTCTGGTAATGGTGGTCTTGAACCATCTTTTGGAGCAAATCCCCATTTTTTGATATTTGCCTCGATGAAGACATATCCATATTGTCCTAAATTGACATGAATAGAACATGGATTATTAGCACCCACTATTGGGAAAATATTTTTCATTCTAAATCCTTTAATATGACCTCCTATTGGCTTCTCACTCAATTTTTTACCATTTCTGGTAAAGAAAATAGTTCCACTACGACATCTATAACCAATACCAACAACATCACCTTGTTTCAAAGATGGGAAAACATTACTCTCTTTCTCATTTAACTTGAAAGAATTGTTAAATCTTCTGGATCCACTAGAATCATAACTCATCGAATAATGATGTCTTCCTGGTAATCTAAAATATGGGTATGGCTTTGTAGCAAGTCCAATGGAGGCAATTGTATCTTCTGGAGAGTCAAGATTGAATAATTTTGCTTCGAAATAATAGACATCATTTAATTTGGGGATCGGTAGATTTGCCATAATTGAGCATTGATAATCAAAGTTTGTAAAGTTGATTTCTGTCTTGTTGTTAACAAAAATAGCTTCATTTGGCAAGTTTGTATCTGGAATAAATTCCCAAGCCTCTATACCTTTTTCTTGTATTAATAAATGACTTGATAAAGACATTTCTTCATTTATTGGTGGGTATTGTTTAATAAAATCTTGTCCAGATCTGTACAAGTTTTGTTCATTTGGTGATAATTCACTTAGTCTCTCTTCAATTTCAAATTCATCATCAAGAGATCCTGGATCATTGTTCTCTAACGCAACATATCTTTTTCTCAAAAAGAATCTTAATAATGCACAGAATAGCACACTAACTAACCCCAGAATAACCAGACAGACAACAACGCTTAATATTATTATGACTGTGATAGCTGACTGACCAGAGTCTAAATCATCGGCTCTTCTCACAAGCGGGAGGGACCAAGCGCTGTGTTGAATAATTGATAAAAGTATCACGAAATCTGTAATCATGGTGAGTTGGGGATGAATCTCTATCTTTATGCCAAAAAAAATGTACCTTTGAAAGCTGATAAACCAAATAAGCAATGAAAATGAAGTGTTCTTGATCGCCCTTAACCACGCCCTGGATGAGATTTATTAATTTAGTTCTGTATGAGCCAGTTGATTCTTTTAGAAATGTTCTGCGGCAGTGATCGTGTGAAGCGAAGTTGGCGTCACTTCCCCTAATCGCTAACGGAACAATAAAAGGCAGAACTTCTCAAAGCAGCAGTCGTACTCAGCGATTCCCAAATGTGCGGATCTCTATGTTATTCTTACTCTTGTGAAATACCAGTCACTCAGCAGCTGCGTACTATTCCAAAAATCTCGTCGGTTGGTTATTTGGTGGATATTTGGAGCTGGTTCAAGTGGTGAGAATTATGGCCCATTTTTGTCATTTTCGTGATGATAGAAAAACTTATAAAAATATTCCCGATTAGGCAAGTTCCCGGATTAGGTAGAGAACCTTCGCTTATGTCAGATCGATCGGAATTTGTAAGGCAAACTGATTTGGACTTTAACAAAGAATTGGTGATTTATAACCAACTGATTCAAACCAACTGGCTAGGGATTCTGTGCAATTATAGAGTTAAGAATCACTGGTTTAGGGATCAATCACTTGTTTGAGTTGAGGAGGGTTGACTATAAAGTTAGGCGCTTGGGTGAAACTAATTACAGATTATTAGATACTTTGGTATAATAAAGTAACTGATTGCCACTTCATTTGATCCAATTTACCATTATTGAACAGTCATTGCTAGTTTATAACATTATCAGACATCATGGTTATGAATTTCAACGGCCAGTTGAAGAAAAGAACAGTTAACCTAGGAGGTGGTTTTAGAAATAATAGAGCCAATATCTTACTTCATACACAAAGAGAAAGGGAGAAAAGAGAGAAAGAACGTGCAAGAGAAAAATCTGTGGTTATTGTGCAGTCGTATATTAGAAGATATCTTGCTGCTATAGAACATAAGAAACACATTGGTCAACAGTGGGACTCGGTGGTGCAAAATGGCTCCAATATCAATGACATTATTCATCAGTTCAACGTTTTTTATTCCACCTTATACAAAGTCAATGAAAACAAATTGAAACACATACTAGTACTTCAGAACTTGATTAAAATAACGCCCTTGGATCAGTTGTCACAGTCTAACATCACTGGTTTGCATCTGTCGATCATTGACAGCTTGCAACACATTTCCATCCATAATGAGACAGATCTTGAAGTATTAAAGGTCCTTATTTGGCTTTCTAGCACTATACATCCATATTTACAGAACAGTACGCTATCAAAAGGTATAATTCCTGCATTGTCCAAAATTGTCCAATCGTTTATACAGTCTAGAGAGTTTGATGAAGCCTCTCAGGTTGTGATTCTAGTATCACTATATTCAAGTGCCGAAATTGATAATTACATCAGATTTTTGGCAATTACTGATCTAATAAGAGTACCTAACTTTGAGGTACGGTATGATGTGCTAAGTCAGCAAATTGAAAACTCTACTGCCCTTTCGCATTTATCAGATGATGAAAAGCTAACTATCTTATCATTATTGATTACTAAAGCTAATTCGTTTGCTAAAGAAACTATTTCTCCAATGTCGCTTGTTTTGTCTGCAATCCATGTTGCAGTTCTGACAAAATCTGAGGCGGAATTTAGCTTGGATGATGAACAAGATGCAGATTCTGATGGATTGCAACGTAAAATCATTGGTGAAAGCCTTAATGAGACTATCAAAACTTTTTATAATAGGGATTTCATATCAGCTGTTGCTAAGGAGGTTAAGGATCCGCATGTATTGACGAGACTTTACGGGTCTCTGATACGGTTAAAACCTTTATTAAAATCAACCTTTATCATATATTTGATTCCAAACAGTTTTAAAGACTTGGTTGATTCAGTTATGGAGCATCCACTTTTTCAAAAGTTTCTTTCAGTTACAGAAAATTCATTGTTAGCAGTTACAGACTCATTTATTTCGGAAAATTTGGAAAAATATATTGATTTCATCCAATATGATTTGTATATTTTCTTTGAGGTGTTTCAGTACTACTTGATTGTGTCAAATGATTTTGAAATATTCAAGAAATATAATTTCTCTGCAAAGAAATTCGAGTCAATTGCCAATTTCTTAAAGAAATTTACATTCAATCTAATATGGAATTCGTCAAAGTCAAGAGAAAAATTGGGCGCTTTAAATTTTGAATCATTGGAAGACCTTTCAATAAAAGTCTTAAATCAAGTATATTTAAAAGATTCTAGATTATCAATCCTTGAAAAAGATGCTTGGTTGATAAATGATAAGAAAATGGACATGATGACGTTGGTGAATTTGATTGGACAGTACGAAGAGAGAAAAAATGACTATGAATCAGATAGTGGTGATAAAGAATTTATTGATTCATTGAAGTCTGAATCAAGAGCTAAATTGAAAATTTTTTTAAAGACTCCTTTCTTCATCAGTTTTTCCAAGAGAGTGGAAATTTTCCAAGTGCTTGTCGATTTGGATAGAGATAGACTTGGTGTAGGTGATGCCAATGGTATGAACTTTTTCTCATTCTTTCAACAGAAGCAAACTGCTACAATAAGCAGAGAACATATGTTGGAAGATGCGTATGAGAGTTTTAATAAATTGGGTGAAACTTTCAAGCACAAGTTGTCAATTAGATTTACTAATGAACATGGTGAAGAAATTGGTGTTGATGGTGGTGGACTTACTAAAGAATTTTTAACTGGTGTTGTCAAAGAAGGTTTTAAGGGACTTTTTGTGGAAAATGATTCCCATGAACTATATCCTAATCCTCAAATTGGTTTGAAATATCAGTATAGAGTCAATAGTGAGGAGCAGTTGAAGTCATTAAGTTACATCAACTTTTTAGGGAAAATCATTGGTAAATGTTTGTATGAGAGAGTTCTTGTTGATATTAATTTCTCTAGTTTCTTTTTAACAAAATTCAACACTGGCTATAAGAATTCATTTGATGACTTGCGAAGTTTAGATGGTGAACTATATGCAAATCTCATCAAGCTTTTAAGCATGTCAGACGAAGAATTGGAAGCACTGAACTTGACATTTAGTGTTGATGAAAAGATAGATGAGAGAAATATTACCATTGATCTTATTCCAAATGGGTCGATTATTCTAGTGAATAATTCAAATAAGTTAAAGTTTGTGCATGAGGTTTCCAATTTTAAGTTGAACAGATTGATTAATATCCAATCGAATTCCTTCTTGAATGGTTTATTTGAAATGATCTCTAAAGAATGGTTGGCTATGTTTAATCCATATGAGCTTCAAATGTTAATCTCTGGTGAAAAAGATGTCAACATTAATGATTTGAAAGAGAATGTTGAATACGGTGGTTATATCCAAAATGATCAAACCATTTGTGATTTTTGGGAGATTGTTGAAGAAATGTCAAGCACTGAAAGATTCCAACTTGTCAAATTTGTTACATCAGTTCCAAGGGCTCCATTACTTGGGTTTAAAGCATTAGTTCCAAGATTTGGTATAAAGAATTCTGGGAACGAACCTGGAAGATTACCTACTTCGTCCACATGTGTTAATCTTCTTAAATTACCAAATTACAGAAACAAGGAGCTTTTGAGAGAGAAACTTCTCTATGCAATCAATGCTGAAGCAGGGTTTGATTTGTCCTGAAAGGCTAGCCCTTGTGCCCTATGCCTATATTAATGATGTAATGAACGGTATATTTGAATTAGATTAAAAGTTTTACTCATGATTTTTCTCAAAGACGGTAGTGTAGTTATTTGCTAGTCGTTTAGCTTTTCCAGTAAGCACTGAGTCCACAAAGACATGTAAATTATCGTTTACAAATTGCATCACAGTAGATCGATGATCGGGTTAATTAAGGTAGAAGTGCATATCATAAAAAAATGTGACAAAAAAAATGTATGCAGATTGGCAAAAAGGGCTTAGCAATCTCTGTAATTCACATACGAAGAAATTAATTAACGTTTACACGACGGATAATTTGAAGTTATAAGTAACCTTAGTTATTAACTAATTAATAATTCAATTGGCTATATGTATACAGGGTCCTGAGCTAGCTGAGTGTGTAAAGAACGGGATTGGGTGTAATCATTGAGGGTCCAGATTTCAATCTTCTGTTTTTGTGATCACAGCTCTTTATAATAAGCCCGACTATGAACGATCTAAAAACAAAGCCTTTCTAAGACGAAACCCATTATTAAAGCTCGGTTATAGTCGTTGTTACCAGACTACACCTTCTTTTTACAACCATTTGTCATAAATTAAGTGGATGATATTCTGGTTTATTAATCTGGAGCCATACAAAAATGCTCAGACCGTCATCCACCTTCCTAATTCGTAAAAATTTCATTGGTAGGCCCAGTTTTTTGCAGTGGAACGGTTATATTGAAACTAAACGAAATGAAAAGTAATGCCATGGCCCAAACCACACCTTAAGCCATACACTAAATCCTGTAAAATGATTTAAATAGCTGTTATTCATCCTTTAGAGCAATTCTTTGTCATTTCCAGGTACATGTATATATAGCTTGAATCAAAACCGCTGGTAATTATTAAGAAGAAGTCCAACAGAGAGTGTTTAAGCTGGAGAAGATTTTGCAATTAAATATTCAGGTGTATCTCGAAGTAGTGCTCGCTAAAAGGGAACTTTGGTTATAAAATGAATACAGACATCATCAATAGCTCGTACAACAATGACTTGTTTGTTCCAGAAGCTGAGAGAGTCGATCTTCATGTTCGAAACTTGAATGTTCATCTTGGAAAAGTTCAGCAGAAAAAGAAGAAGTCTATATTCTCAAAACTTAAAAAGCAAAAAGATGATGATGAAAAAGATGATCCAGAGGTTAATGTTGGTAGTGCGAAGAAGATATTGAATAATATCAACTTTGATCTCGAGAAGGGTAAAGTTCTAGCGATTTTAGGATCATCAGGTAGTGGTAAAACAACTTTACTAAACACATTATCCTCTAGAATGAGCTTTGCGAAAAACAGTGACAACCCTTTCCAATTTGAAGGGATGGTTTCTTACTCTCAAACTAATCCAAACATTTCTTATTTGTTACAAGAAGACTTCTTTATGCCCGGATTAACCGTCAGAGAAACATTGAGTTTCACCGCTGACTTAAAGCTTCCGAATTCCACTAAAGAAGAAAGACAAAAACTAATTGATTATCTTATTGATTGTTTGAATTTGAGAAAAACCGAGCATACAATTATTAATAACTTCACATTTCATACAACATTGAGTGGTGGTGAAAGAAGAAGAGTATCACTAGCCATACAACTATTAACAAAACCTTCGGTTCTTTTCTTGGATGAACCAACTACAGGGCTAGACTCTAATACATCAATCAATTTGGTTCAGACCGTGAAAGATTTAGCTGCAAATTTTGGTATAACAATCATATTGACAATTCACCAACCAAGATACGAAATTCTAGAAGTTGTGGACAAGATATGTCTTTTAGCTAGAGGTGGTGCCATGTTATTCACAGGTTCCATCAAAGAAGGTCATGATTATTTTGGTTCCTTAGATTTAGGTGACAGTGATGGAGGAAACGAAGCCAATTTTGCTGATTTTTTACTAAGCATTTCATCAATTGATAAAACAATGACAAAAGAAGTTGAATTGAAAACTCAGGCGAGGGTAAATAAACTTATTGATGCTTGGAAAAAAAACCAAGTTGTTGAATCTATTGAATATCACAACTCTTTTGATTCAGGAGCTCCAATTTTCAATCAAAACAAAACTCATAAACTCCCACTTCTACGAGAAATATGGGTGTTGATGCATAGATGTACAATCATAACGATCCGTGACTATTGGAGTATGGTCACTTTCCATGGTATTATGACATTTCTTGCAATTGTTTGTGGATGGGTTTTTTATAAACCAGGTGGCTCACTTGCAGGTATTCGTTCTGTTACTTCTGTTCTTTACGTTTGTTGTGAAGTTCTTGGTTTTACACCGCTATTGTATGAAGTTCAAAGATTATGTATCACTGATGGTATATTCTTTGTTAAAGAGTACAAAGAAGGTATGCATTCGGTTACAGGTTTTTTAATTGCAAGAAAGATTGTGAAATTAGTATTTGAAGATATTCCAATTACAATGGTTTGGTCTCTTATCACCTATTTCATGTGGGGATTAAACGGCTCAAGCGACTTTGGTATCTTCTTTATCAATAATTTCTTAATCTATGTTACTGGTATGGCTACTTCAATGGCAGCTTTCATGATTGGTGGTTACCAGTTTGGTACCGCAGGTTTGATTTGTAATCTTGTGTATCAATTACAAAACTCTGCTTGTGGTTATTTCATCAATGCTAAAACTATGCCGGTTTATGTTAGATGGACCAAATATATTGCTTACTTCTGGTATAGTTTTGGTAGTTTGGTTTCCAATCAATTTACTGGATATGTTGGAAATTGTCCTTATGAACCAAATAGTGCTGAATGTTATGAATATACTGGTCAATACGTGTTACATAATTTAGGTTATCCTAGAAATTGGAAAGTTGTTCCATTGTTTGTTGGTATGTGTTGGTTTTTGGGAATTTACGCCTTTAGTGGTATTCTACTTTGGTGGCAATCAAGAAGAAATGTTGTTCGTGTTGTTAAACCAAAACAGACCAAATTTGACCTACATCCAGTTGATGATCAGAGAGTGAACAAAGCCATTACTCAATTTGCTCCACAACCTTATGAGGGTGAAGTTGTTATCTCCTTAAGAGACATTAATCTAACCTTGAAAAAATCTTTTTGGAAAAATACAGTCTTGAAGAGAGACTATATGGCTAAGCAGTTGTTGAAAAATGTTGAATCAACCTTCAGGCCTGGTGTTAATGCTATCATGGGTCCTTCAGGTTCGGGTAAAACTACATTATTGAACTTTTTAACTGGTCGTACGAAATATAGTACAATTTCTGCTACTGGTGATGTTTCTTTGAACCAAAAGCAAATTCCATTTGATCTATTGAATAAAATAACCACTTATGTTGTTCAAGACGATAACGTTTTGATTCCAACCCTTACTGTTCATGAGACATTGTATTATCAGGCAAAATTGAGACTGGATGTTTCCCAACATGAGCATATCCCTGTGATTATTTCTGATTTAATTAGAAAGATGGGATTAGTGGATGTCGCAAATATACCTATTGGTGATGCAAATGTGAAGGGTATTTCAGGTGGTGAAAAAAGAAGAGTATCTATTGCAATTCAGTTGTTGAACAATTCCAAGATTTTATTATTAGATGAACCTACATCTGGGTTAGATTCTTTTACTTCGAGTTCAATTATCTCATTACTAAACGATTTGGCAAATAATGAAAATAAAACAATCATCTTGACAATTCATCAACCAAAAATTGAAATTTTTGAGAAATTTGATAACATTTTGTTACTTACTGATGGTTCCGTGGTTTATGATGGTTCTCCAGCTGGTTTGATTGATCATTTTGCAGATATGGGATTTGAGCCTGAATATGAGATGAATTTCGCAGATTATATTTTGGATGTTATCTCAGATAGAGGTCTAGGTAGTGGTGATGTTACTACTAAGATGATAGATACTTGGAAAAGCAGAGAAAAGCACAGTATACAAAGTCCTATTGTTGAAGAAAAAGATTATAGTGGGTCATTGGATGAGTTCAAAGGGTTGATCAAGAGACCACAAAGATTCTCTGTTGCATTCTTACCAATTTTACAGAGACAGTTCAAGGTGTTGACTAGATCATTTGATATTATGTTTTGTCGTGTTGGTCAGATCATTGGACTTGCCATTGTTCATGCATTGTACTTTTCTCCATTGAAGAATAATTCAGAATCTATCTCTAACAGATTGGGGTTGATACAAGAAGTTTTGAATTTGTACTTTTGTGGGTTAATTAACAATGTTACATCTTTCCCAGTTGAAAAAAATACATTCTATCAAGAATATGAAGACAATACTTATTCTCCATTGACATTCATGACTTGTTATTTACTAAATGAGCTTCCATTTGAACTTGTTATGTCATTGATCTTTTCTATATTTATTGTTCTTGTTATTGGATTACCAAGAGATGCTGCTATGTTCTTCTCGATGTTCTACATGTCTGTTGTCACTCTAAATTGTGGTGAAAGTATTGGTATCATTTTCACAACAATATTTGATCATCTAGGTCTTGCAGTCAATTTTGTTTCAAACCTTTTGGTCATTGGTATCTTCATGGCTGGTACAATGTCTCTTAGTATGCCAATTTTGTTTAGAGCATTCAATTACATCAATCCATGCAAATATGCTGTTCTTGCATTGGCTAAGTTGATCTTAGAAGATCAAACTTTTACATGTTCATCAGGGGACACTTCTTGTGTGCTGAGTACAGGTAAAGCTGTCTTATCCCAGTATAAGCTCAACAGTCGTCTTCCAATGAACTACGTTGCTGCTGCCATTTCTCTAGTTGTATATAGACTAGTTGCACATGCCGTCTTTGAGTTGAAGGTTAGATATTTGAGAAAATTATAAAGCATAAAATAATAATAATAACGTACATTTAATAAAGATAATATTCATCTAAATCTAAATCCATGGCCATTGGCCTGTAGTTGAGATGATCTTTTCTTCTTTAGTTGATCGAGAATCTATGTACGCCTATGTGTGTCCCGCGAACCAATGTTTTTGTTTTCGGGTGTGGCCCTGACCGTGAATTTCAACTTTGCCATGGAAACGATGAGCTTTAAGAAAACAAAGAGAAAACAAATACAAAAGTACAAACCAAACCTCATAAACAAAGCTGTTCTTCTTTCTATAAACACCCATTGCTTCAATCACTAACATCAAAAGCTTTCCTAAGGTTCAACGTTAAGTTATACAGTCTCTCGCTTATCTCTTATCTCATATAACACAAACAGGACCTTGTTTTGAACAGAGCTTTTTTAAATCTCAAATTTCATTAACACAGAAATACAAAGATTTAATTAACCACAAAAAGTCAAAACAACCTTTCCCAATTCACAAACTTCACCAATCTACATTTCTGTGTCAGCTGCATACATCTAGTATTTGATTTTCTGACGCTGTCGAAAACTTTACCAGTCACAATTTGCTTGTTTATTTTCAATATTTTTGGGTCATTACAGCTGTCTTGTTTATTTATCTTTTTGTTTATACAAAGATATTACCAAAAACCATTAAAGCTATTGAAGAAAAGCATACCTTTGCATTCAAAAGATTACAACAGCTCTTTTTGCATTTATATATGGAGAAAATTTTGAGCAACATCATCTAATTCATTATTGCATTTCAAACCAGATCAACTTCAACTTCATAGATTCTGATCATTAATCACATATCTCTGTTAATCATGGAAGAAACAAACAGATACAGAACTCTAACCAATGAGAATGCTTTAAGACATAAAGCTTCCAGAACTCAACAGCCCCTTACATCAACAACCACTAATAGAGTCGCACTCGGTAATGTTTCCACTAATGTGTCGAGAATTCCAGGGTCTGCATTGAGTAAACCAGCACAAAGAATTCAGGTGTATGGTGATGAAAATGACGAAAACAGGGTTCCAGGAAGAGTAGCCAAAGCTGAGCAGATTACAGAATATAATAGACAGCCTTTAGCTGAGATAAAGGATAGATATACAAACAGGGACCATGATATGGAAGATGTGAAACCTTATCAGTCCCAAGATTATGAAGATGATAAAACTGAATTGTTTCAGGAAGAGGAAGAAGATGATGATGATCTTCCCCAGCCCTTGATGCCTATAAGGAATAGTCAAGCACTTAGAGAATTGCAAGCGGTTTACAGAGATTTCCGTTGTGATGAGCTGAATGAAGAGGATGAAGATACATTTGATGTGTCAATGGTTGCTGAGTATTCACCAGAGATATTCAATTATCTTCATGAGCTAGAAAGAAAAATGAGACCAAACCCTCATTACATGGAATCACAAACAGAATTAAAATGGAATATGCGTGGTATATTAATTGATTGGCTAGTTCAAGTGCATTCAAGATTCAACTTGTTACCAGAGACCTTATTTTTAACAGTCAATTATATTGACCGTTTCTTAAGTAAGAGAAAAGTCTCCTTGAGCAGATTTCAATTAGTTGGTGCTGTGGCATTATTTATTGCTGCTAAATATGAAGAGATCAATTGTCCAAGTGTCCAAGAGATTGCTTATATGGTTGATCATGCATATACAGTAGAAGACATACTTAGAGCTGAGAGATTTATGATTGATGTCTTAGAGTTCGAAATGGGCTGGCCAGGTCCAATGTCATTCTTACGTCGTACAAGTAAGGCTGATGATTATGATTTTGAAACAAGAACGTTAGCCAAATATTTCCTTGAAATAACAGTCATGGATTATAGATTTGTTGCATCTCCTCCAAGTTGGTTAGCTGCTGCTTCCCATTTTTTGAGTCGTTTATTATTAGATCGTGGAAATTGGACAGATGCTCATGTTTACTACTCAGGTTATACTGCTGAACAATTAAAACCAGCTGCATCTGCATTATTAGATGCATGTCGTTCTCCTGAGGAACACCATAAATCGATATTTGAGAAATATCAAGAACGTCGTTATCGTCGCTCCTCGCTCTTTGTCCAAGAATGGCTCAAAGTGGCTGATAGTGAGCAATAAGCACTTTCTTTGATTCTCTATCAATCTTCTAATTTTAAAAGTGAGGGTGTTTTTTATTTACTTCATTACTATAGTGGCCATTAACTTTAAAATGGCCTATTTTATTCTATTCTTATCAAAAAAGTTGATTATGGATTCAACGAATTATGGGATTTATATATTTCGTTGTTTATTTTTTTTATTGAAGGGGCTTGATCTATGGATTAGTGGGGACCACCAAAGCATGTTAAGAGTTATGAAAATCATATATGATTTGTACATTAGTTAGTTAGTTATTCATTCAATACAAATGAATCATGGTTATAATTTTCCCGTAATAATAATGTATTCAGGTACAACTAGTAAATATTTGGTATATTTCCGGGGATAGAGTCCATCTCCGAGGGTTTTGAAAATTTTGTTACAAGGAGAATTTATTGTTAACAAATAACTTTGCCTTTGCCATTATTAAATAAATCTATCAATTAAACAATTGAGTTAATAAATCAACTTTCCATTATGTCATTTCGTTTAGCTAACCGTGCTGCTTCCAATGCTTTCAAAGCTGTTGCCAGAAACTCTATTGTCAGAGGTTCTTCACCATTAATTCAAAGATCAGCTGCTTCCACTATTGCTCCACGTTTATTTACAACTTCATCTGTTTCTTTAAACAGTGAAGCTAGAGCTCAATTCCTTGAAAGTGTTAGAGCTGAAATCGAACATGAAAATGAAGCTGATAATGCTTTACCAGAAGCTCTTTCTGAATATTTTGATAGAAGTGGTTTCCAAATTGCTCAACTTGAAGGTCAATCATTAGGTAAATTAACTAAAGAAACTGAAGATGAAAGTTTACATTTATTCTTTGATGTTAACCAAGCTGTTAACATTCGTGCTGTTGAAGAACAATTCCAAGAAGAAGATTTAACTAAAGAACCATCTGAATTTTTCTTAAATGTTAACTTAATTGTTGTCAAGAAAGCTGATCAATCAGCAATTAGTTTCGATCTTGTTTATCGCACTTTTGACAATGCTGTTGCAGTTGAAAGTTTAACTCACTACAAATCTGCTAAAGAAGCTTTATCAGAAACTGCTGAAGATGAACAAAAACGCGAACTCGCTTATCATGGTCCAGCTATTGACAACTTGGATGAAAAATTAATCTTAAGTTTAGATGATTACTTAGAATCACTTGGTGTTAATGAAGAATTATTACACAATGTTATCAACTATGGTATTTACAAAGAAAATGATGAATACTTGCGTTGGTTAGCAAACTTGGAAACTTTTTTAAAATAAGGAATTGTTTCTAAAGGTTAAAAATGATTCGTATGGTTTTAAATTTATGACTGGTATTTTTTTGTATATTAATGGGCTGTTTTTGGTTGATGAATATAAATCTGGTGCATTTATTGATTAATATATGCTACTAAGAAACAAAGCTCTGCTTGTAAATAGAGATTAGATGAGATATGAATTTGAATCGGCGTAGATCTAAGTGGAAGGCATGTCACTTTGATGTTCGTTGTAAGATGGGAATAGAGATATAGTTCAAAACGTCTACATCTGGCTGATGTCTCTTTAAGTAAACCTTGAATATGACTATATTGGATATGAGAATCTTTTCAGGATTAGATATATCCACTGTCCAGTTGATATAACATTATATATGTCTTGAGAGCTGTCAGCTCCCATTCTCTACTCTATCCCTCTCAACGTATCTCAACTCAACACATCCAAGTACAGTAAGTACTAAGTACCCAATCCTCTTCAAAAGTTTGACACATAATCTCATCTCCATACTTAAAAGATATCAATTCTGTGACTGTCTTTTTGTGTCCCGAAAACCAAAACCAAAACATCCAAACACCACACTCATTTTTCGATTCAGTCCAAAAAAATTTCAAAGCGCTACAAAACAAAAAAAATTTGGCCCTATGTTTGGTTGCGTCCCCTACCGAATAGGTTTTTTTGTATGGGATTGCAATTATCAACATGATCAACTTGAACAAAGTTCATTTGTAGGAGGGTATCCTGGATATACAACTCATATACAACAATGTCTGACGCTATTGTTTCATACGCTGCCTTGATCTTGTCTGACGCTGGTCTTGACATCACCTCAGAAAACATCCAAACCATCACCAAAGCTGCTGGTGCCTCAGTTGACAAAGTAAGTTGAAATACAATTTCACCAATTAACGAATGAATAAAACTCGGTCCATATGGAAGAGAAAGAGATAATCGTATTTGGTATGCCATTGAGTATAGATTACTAACTATAAAACCAGGTCTGGGCTGATGTTTTCGCTACTGCTTTAGAAGGCAAAGACCTTAAAGAAGTTTTGAAAGGTTTCACCACCGTTGGTGCTTCTGCTCCAGCTGCCGGTGCTGGTGCCGCTGCTGCTTCTGGTTCAACTGAAGCTGCTGCTGAAGAAGAAAAAGAAGAAGAAAAAGAAGAATCAGATGATGATATGGGTTTCGGTTTGTTCGATTAAGTTCATTAATATTGAATAAAAGAATTTACTGTATTTAATAGATCAAAAAATAACAAAATCATAATGTCAAAGCAAATGGGTTTATAAAACTAAAATAATTGCGTAGTTTTTTAATTCTTAGCGTAGAGTAATTGTATAATTAAATGTATTTTATCATTTATGGTCCATACGTTCTCATCAATTTTAGTTTCTGGGAATAAACTATATACATTCTACAATTCAATTCTTAAACCCAAAAGACATGATATAATTAAACAAAAAAAGATGACTACAACTAACCCACAATTTTTACTTCTCAACACCTCAACTCAACTTATTTCTTCTTCTCAGCTTCAGCTTCAGCAGCTTCTCTAGCTCTCTTTTCTCTGATACCTCTGTATTTCTTTTCTGATCTAGCTAATCTCAAAGTTCTGAAAGCAGATTGTTCTGGTTGTTCAACAGCTCTTGGTTCTGATTCTGGAGCTGGTTGAGTAATTGGGAATGAAGCAGAAGTTGATAAAACTTGTTCAGTTTCTGGAGCTTTACCATTTCTTGGGAAAACAATCAATTTAGATTGGTATTCTTGTAATCTGGCAACATTGGCTTCATAAATTTCAGTAGATCTGTTTTGACGACGGTGATCAACAGCAATACCAATAGTTCTGGCATAAGCTGGAGTTAAACCAGCAGCTTTAATTTCACGTAAAGTGAAACCTCTACCAGCTCTAACTTTTCTGTTGTATTTGATGGTTGGGGCTCTGACGACTGGTCTTAGGGCATCTAATGGTCTTGGAGCAATTCTGGCAGCTTTTGAAGCTCTAGCTTGTCTTCTTGAAGCTTTTTTACCAGCTTGGTCAAAGTGAACTTTGACACGTTCTTGCCAGTGCTTTCTGAAATGATTTTTCAAAAGTGGTAAATTCTTTGCAATAGCTATTCTGTTGTTAGTATATCAATTAACATAATATAATCCACAACCTTTACATACCCATCTTATCCTTATTCTTTCGCTCTCCCTTCAAACAGCTTTAGTTATTCTTTTCACTTTTTTTTCACTTTTTTTTCCAAACCTATTCAGAGTCTCAAAAAAAAAAAAGTTACTTGATATTAGGTAATCATTGCTTATGTAATGATTTCGCGTAATTATACAGTTTCAGATTATACGTTGATAATGAATTGAGTATGGCTTTATAATGAGTCAATATTGAGTTTTATAATTTAATTAGTATAGTTGGCGAGGAGCATTTCGAGGATTAGATCTATGAATCATAGCTAATTCGTCACCAGGGAATAGGTTAGGCCTCTGTATCATTTTAATCCTGGGTTTTTTTTATTGAAATTTCAATCCATTGACTCAACTGATAATTCATCCATCAACAATGTCTAAGAAATCGACTGGTGAAGATATATTCAGTCGAGAAGAATTCTCCAGCTCTGAGAGTTCACAACTTCTAAACAATAATAATGTCAATCAAGAAGATCATTACTCTACTTTTGGCCCACCTGATTCATTAGAGGTACCCAAAGCTTATAACCTCAAGTTTATACTTCCTGCACTTTGGATGGGTAGTTTCCTCGCAGCTATGGATGGTACAGTTGTGGCAAACATTATGGGTAATATAGCTGCTGATTTCGAACAAGAAGATATGAAATCTTGGATTGCAACTTCTTATCTATTAACAAATACTGCATTTCAACCATTATATGGTAAAGTTTCAGATATAATTGGTAGGAAAAATGCATTAATGATTGCACAATTTTTTTTCGGGTTAGGATGTTTCTTGAGTATATTTGCACAAAATGTTACACAATTTTCCATTGCAAGAGCTGTTTGTGGTATTGGAGGTGGTGGTCTTGGTGCAATGTCAAGTATTGTTGTTAGTGATATTGTCACCTTAGAGGAAAGAGGATTATATCAAGGATATGCTAATTTGAATTTTGCTGCTGGACAGTCATTAGGTGCTCCATTAGGTGGGTTACTACTCACCACTATTGGATGGAGATGGATCTTTGGTATTCAAGTTCCTGGAGTTTTGGTTTGTATGTGGATGAATTATAAATTTGTCAATGTAGGACATGATAAACCATTAACTAGGGAAAATTTGGCTAGAATTGATTTTGGAGGATCAGTTACATTAGTTCTTACAATCACTGCATTTTTGTTGTTTTTATCAACAAATTTAAACAAATTTGTTTTAAGTATATTAATTTTAATTTCTGGATCTGGATTTCTTTATATTGAAACATATGTTGCCAAAGAACAAATTGTACCATCTGATCTTGTTAAAGGGTTATTAGGTATTTATGGTTTATTATCATTAGCTAGTTCATTCGTTTCAAATGCCACTATTTTCGGAATTCCTTCATTTTTACAAATTGTTCAAAATCAAACAAATAGTCAATCTGGTGGATATTTAATGTTTATTGTGATTTCATTATCATTTGGTTCATTAATCTCTGGATATTTCTTGAGAAGATTAAAATATGATGTTAAAAGATCTTCATTATTTATTTCATTCATTAGTACTTTTATCATGTTTATTGGTATTTTGTTTATATTTGAAGTGATTTATATTCCAAACCCATACGATACAGATATTGGCTGGAAAGTTGTTATATCATTAGGTCTTGTGTTACTTGGTCTTGGTTATGGATCAGTTTTAGTGTCTATATTGATTGCATTGGTTGCATTTGTTGGTAAAGAAGGACAAGCTGCAGCTACAGGTATGAATTATTTATTCAGATCTATTGGACAAGTTCTTGGTGTTGGTATTTCATTAGCTGTTTACAACAACACTATCAAAAAATCATTAACAGAATTATTGAGTAATGTTGAAAATGGTGATGAAATTTTAAGAAATTTACTACGTGATAGTGAATACTTGAAACACAGTAAACTCATTTCAAAAGAATTGTTGTATGAAATCTTGGAAGCATACAAGCACGCTGTTGCTAGCTCATTTTATCTAATTGTGTTATTAGGGCTTGCAGGACTTGTTGTTTCAGGAATTATAACAATCAAGTATGGACTTGGTCGTCATTGAGTATAGAAAATCTTGTATAGAAGGTAACTGGTTACATCATTTATTAAACAACAAGAATGTAGTTGAGGCTAATTTTGTGTCACCAGAATCTGGAATTTCTTTGATCCGTCTTTCGAATCGAATCCCGGGGCATAATGAGATCAAAAGTACAATAGATATACAATTGGCCTATGACGAGGAAGTCAATTGAGTTGCACATAATCAATCTGATGACCCATTATTCGTTAAAATACACTACAACAATAACTCACTACAACACTACTCTCCAAGATACTCTTAACATCCCAGTCATCTTCAACTCCATCACCTGAACCTTCACCGCCAAAATCTCCATTCGCTCGGGCCACTCTTAGGCCTCACCAC
Organism: Hansenula sp. Y91-04; assembly: GCA_037042445.1. NCBI lineage: Eukaryota > Fungi > Ascomycota > Saccharomycetes > Phaffomycetales > Wickerhamomycetaceae > Hansenula > Hansenula sp. Y91-04. The sequence goes on along the minus strand of JAXQKK010000053.1, from coordinate 174,654 downwards.
TCGGCCCATTCCGCCTGACTCACAAATCACCAACAAAGGCTACTCCGGGCCATTGAGATGGCTAATAGTGATTGTAGAGTCTGTTGGTGGTTGGTGGTGGTGTAGATTGTGTAGGGATGTACTGTTTGGTGGTTGATGATGGTCAAAGTCAACTGACCTCTGGTGGTGGTGTGAGTCCTCGGTGAGCTCGTGGCCATGATTAATACCCAGTCAGCTACCACCAACAATAGCCTATTCACCATGAAAAAAGACTCAATTGACTCACAATGGACTCTACTAACCACTCACCAAGTAGTCCACCACTCTATACACTACACCACTAATAACTTCTCTCGCTAATTCTTCTCAGTATAATTTTTTGTTGCTCACACTAGCGCATCACCTCATCGTTCCGTTTTGCTTTTTCGTGGCCAACAGCTGTTTCTCACAATCTTCAACGACACCACCGGGTACCACATTTGCGTTGACGTACAACCTCTGAGCTGGGAAAATATAAATATACCAACGTATCCCTCCTCAATTGAATTCAAATTTTGTTCCTTTCTGTATACAATTGTTATCAAAACAACAACAACAACAAAACACATACATTACAATGGCTATTGAAAAAGTTTTCGCTAGATACGTCTACGATTCTCGTGGTAACCCAACTGTCGAAGTTGATTTAACCACCGAAAAAGGTTTATTCAGATCAATTGTCCCATCCGGTGCTTCAACTGGTATCCATGAAGCTTTGGAATTGAGAGATGGTGATAAATCAAAATGGTTAGGTAAAGGTGTCTTGAAAGCCGTTGCCAACGTTAACGAAATTATTGCTCCAGCTCTTGTAAAGGCTAACTTGGATGTTAAAGAACAAGAAAAAGTTGATGAATTCTTACTTTCTTTAGATGGTACTCCAAACAAATCAAAATTAGGTGCCAATGCTATTCTTGGTGTCTCTTTAGCTGTTGCTAAAGCTGCTGCTGGTGAAAAAAATGTCCCATTATACCAACACATTGCTGACATTGCTAAAACTCCAGAACCATTTGTCTTACCAGTTCCATTCCAAAATGTCTTGAACGGTGGTTCTCACGCTGGTGGTGCTTTAGCCTTCCAAGAATTCATGATTGTTCCAACTGGTGCTCCAACTTTCTCTGAAGCTTTAAGAATTGGTTCAGAAGTTTACCACAACTTGAAATCTTTAGCTAAACAACAATACGGTCAATCAGCCGGTAATGTCGGTGATGAAGGTGGTGTTGCTCCAGATATCACCACTGCTAAAGAAGCTTTAGATTTAATCGTTGCTGCCATCAAGAAGGCTGGTTACGAAGGTCAAGTTTCAATTGCCTTAGATGTTGCTTCATCTGAATTCTACCATGATGGTAAATACGATTTGGATTTCAAAAATCCAAACTCTGACCCAACTAAATGGTTAACTGGTGAACAATTATCAGATTTATACATCCAATTGATTAAAGATTACCCAATTGTTTCAATTGAAGATCCATTCGCTGAAGATGACTGGGACGCTTGGGTTCACTTCAACAAGAATGCTGATATCCAAATCGTTGGTGATGATTTAACTGTCACTAACCCAATCAGAATCAAGACTGCTATTGAAAAGAAGGCTTGTTCAGCTTTATTATTAAAAGTTAACCAAATTGGTACCTTGACTGAATCAATCAAAGCTGCTCAAGATTCTTACCAAGCCGGTTGGGGTGTTATGGTTTCCCACAGATCTGGTGAAACTGAAGATACCTTCATTGCTGATTTATCTGTTGGTTTAAGATCTGGTCAAATTAAGACTGGTGCTCCAGCTAGATCTGAAAGATTAGCTAAATTAAACCAAATCTTGAGAATTGAAGAAGAATTAGGTGACAAAGCTATCTACGCTGGTGCTAACTTCAGAAAATCAGTTAACATCTAAATCTGATTCTGGTTTTTTAATGGGATTTATATAAATTTGTTCATGAAATTTTTTATGTTTGATATTTGAAATTTACAAAACTGTAGTAACTAAGTATTTAATATTTATATTTATTCTAATGACATGCCATTGTATCATTTATTTCACCACCATAAAGATAATTACCAATTATAGCTCCAACAACAACAGATATCATTGCCCATCCATTATATGTCATGAAAACAAGCATCATCATATATGAATATCCAACAAGTAATCCATAATATATAGCTTTTTGTAAACGACTAACATTACCTATTTTCACTTCATTAGTCTCATTTTCTTGATCTTCAGGCACCCTGATTGATGAAACTAAACATTTATTAGTTCACATATTCATTAGTACCTGGTTTGTTCAATTCATACTCACGTTTAGCTTCATATCTTTTAGCTTTACTCTTGAAGAATTCATACCCAATACCCAGTATCACCAGCATAAACAATGTAAAAATAAAAGAACTAAAACTTCTAACATGCCACCATTTAAATATCACACACAAATTTTTCCAATCCCATGTAAATAGCATCTATCTCCAGGTCAGCACCTCTTTATCTGATCTCAAATTTTAAATTACTCACACTCATACTACACATGTCATCATTCCCAGGCATATCCATCCCACTGTGATCCATATTTGAATGGTCCATATTTGAATGATCCATCTTTAAACCCTTCAATCCCTCTACACAAGGTTAAAATAATATTATTCATATGGAACCTGAATTGATATATATACTATCTGGATATTTTGTAGTTCTAATTCGCGAAATTGTACTTACCCTGTGGTGATGAATTTAAATGCGCAAGATATCTATGAATTGATTTGATGATTAGAGAGATTGTGCTGTTGGATACGGTGTTTGGATATCTGAGCTGATTATTGGATTGGTTAGTTGAGGATGGTGCTCGGGGATTGAATTAATTGTGGGAAATATGATGGTTTTGTGGGAAATTTGGTATTACGATTTAAGGTGATTAAAGGTTCATTACATATTCATTTTTGAGAACGACAATAAATCCTCAATGGTCTGAAATCGTGCGCTGTGGTATTAATGATTAATATGAGGCTTTCCTCGTGATTAAGGCTTGTCTTTTGCACATTTCAAGGGAGATTGAGAGACAACATTTATTTTCTAGGTTGATACGCCTTATAGATACTTGTCTGAACTCATAATAGTTTCACTTCATTTTGTGGTTATGCTTGGTCCTTTGGGTGATTGAATGTATTAATCCAAATTAGGTCTCAAATGGTGAAGTCTGAAAGATTTTGTGTACCTTATATTACTAGATTTGGTGTTTCAATGCAGGGAAATTCTATTGATCTCGTTTCAACTTAACGAGCCTCAGATATTTACGATGATTCCGAGCACCTAATTCAGCTATTGTTCGATGCTTTAATAGATTGCATCATCTGGATACATGATTTCTTGATAATTATGTGACTTTTATCGCTCGATTGGGGTTTGTATCATGGAAGTTGAAACTAAAGCCACTAAAAATTTGCAACAATTCTTGACGAATAGACATCAAAGTACACGCATTGGAGACACATTATACCTTTAAATGCATGTACTTGGTTCCATTGAATTCCCAAAGAAGGTTTTATTCGTTGAAATTTGGTTAAAGTGGATGCATATTTGTATTTCCCGATTTGGAAGTCAATGGGGAGTTTTTGAAGAAAGTTATACTTTTCCATTAATAACATACTTGAGGCTACAATCCTATTGTTTCGAATATGATGAATCAAATAATCAAGATGGCTTGTTGTAATGGATCTTTGGAATATATAAAGATGATTATATATACGTTCAAATTGAGATTCAAAGATGTTTTAAATCATTATCAATCCAATCATTGAATCAATCAATAACTCAAGCCTTTCCTTTCTGATACAACAATGAAATTTTCAACTACTTTCGTTTATGCTTTCATGTTAGCTCTAGCTAACTATTCTTTTGCTGAAGAATCACTTCCATTTTCTGATGATGCCGTCCTTGAAGCCATTGAATTAGGTGATGATGTCGCTCCAGTTCTTTTCGATGGTGCTGTCTACTTCATTAACACAACTCTTGCTGGCACTGAAACTTCTGAATTAACCAAGAGAGATGCTGAAGCATGGTTCTGGAGAAAAAACGCTAAAGGTGAACCAATTTACAAGCGTGAAGCTGAAGCTGATGCTGATGCTGAAGCTTGGTTCTGGAGAAAAAATGGTAAAGGTGAACCAATTTACAAGCGTGAAGCCGATGCTGAAGCTGAAGCATGGCAATGGAGAAAAAACGCTAAGGGTGAACCAATCTACAAGCGTGAAGCTGAAGCTGATGCTGAGGCATGGCAATGGAGAAAGAACGCTAAGGGTGAACCAATCTACAAGCGTGAAGCTGAAGCCGATGCTGAAGCATGGCAATGGAGAAAGAACGCAAAAGGTGAACCAATCTACTAGATTGACACTTCCTTGTTCAGGTGATGGTTGAGGTTTTTTTTATTTTTGTGTGTGCTGCTCATCCATGATTCCATTGACTGTGGTCAAAAATATCAAGCCTTATATGAAAAATTTTATTTTCTTTCTACGTTTCCATTTGATACTATTCTTAACTTTACATATCTCATTAGTTATCAATTAATGAAATAGATATTTAACATTTTATTATAAATTTGCTTCAATTTGTAGCTTTCCTTTCTTCCCCCTTTGAAAGCAGACAGTGTATCTTATTTTATCATTTCTGGTTATAATTCAAGTGACACAAAAACGAACGGATATTTGCGGCTTCTCGCGATTTCAAAACTTATAAACTTTTGTACTACATAAATCTCCACTATTTTATCAAGATTTTAAAAAAAAATTCATCAGCTATATTTTTAATAAGTTGTAGAGCACAAAATGAGATTAATTTATCAAATTTTAAGATTTTTGAAAATATTTGGAATTTTTGGAATTTAAAGAAGACCATAAAAAAAATTATAGAAATCTAATTTTATGCAAAGACTATAATACGTTATTATATATAATTAATATTAATTCTGAATTGATACAAAATTACCTAGTGTAAAGCTAAGTAGGTTCAATATTAGTGTATCAAGTGGTTTTTTAATTTTAATCTCTAAGATTGTTTATAGGTTGTGAAGTATTTAAATTCTCGGGCGTAAGCGGCCGCCTCAACTTATAATAGATTAATATATTTGATATTAAATTATTATAGCTGCCTCAAACTTTTTATATTATTGAATAAAAATGGCCACAAAATAGCTGTATGATATTCTACATCCTTTAATTTATTATTAATAACATTATATTTAAAATTCTCGCTATATATATAGGTGACATGTATTACATACAACATTTCTTATCATTGTTTTCACTATCACTTCTTGTTGTACAAGTTATAGGTTCATAATTGAACAATATTCTTCCAAACAATGCACCCAAAATACAAGAGATGATGATATACCCATTGTAGTACATGAACAAAAGCATAATAATATAAGATTGACCCCATTGAATAGTAAAGATTAAAGCTCTGATCACATGTTCGATAAAACTTGGATAAGCTGCACTAAAGCTTGAACCTTTTCTAAAATCCCAAAACCAATTATGACTCAAGGTGTATATAATTGGTTGAAATAAATTTGAGAAAGCAGTATTACCTGGGAAGAACATTAATGCATCATTATTATCAGTTTCAATTTTGGTAATGTTTTCCTTTTCTATACTTTCATCAGAAGAATTGGAAGGTGTTGCAGATTTTAAATTCAAAATTTTTCTTCTTGCAATAGCAGCATCATATTCACGAGCAACTCTATGTAACCATTGAGCTGAAAGAACTAATAGGAAACAACCAATACAAGAACCAGCAAATTGTCCCTTTGTACTGACATGCCATGATCTTGCAATAAAACAAGAATCAATAGTATACCAATTCCACAACATCTAAAATTTGGTTAAAATCATTAAATTAATGAAATGTTATAAGTCACACATACTGAGATTTTACATGATGCTTTAGTAGTAGAGTTACTACTACTACTCATACCTCCCATTGACATTTTGTTCACGATAGCAAAAGCATCTTCAATATTATAACTTGCACCATCATTGTTAAAATAAACCATTTTGAATTGATGTGATTAAAAACTTCACATCATAAGATTATAAAATGGATATCCTATTCCTTTTATAAATATTCCAATATCTTGAATAAATTTTCAACATGTATACCAAGAAACTCTCAGACCATTTTAATCAACTTAACATCACCAGCATAATAAAGTACCAATGTAATATCAAATCATATCTAATTAAATTAACTTTAAATTATATTAATTCACAATTCACAAGCTTGAAAATATGCTCGTTAATGAGCAAATATTACCAAATTGTGGGATCATGGATTTTTTTTTCAAGACATTATATGCGCGAAACGGTTAAAGAAATTCAATTTTATGGTGCTTTAATTAAAAATTTACGAAGTGATTAATTGATTGATTGTCTTTTCGCTTGATATGTATTCTATTTATAAAGTTCCGAGGCATCATCTAATTTCGTTGATTGATATCTTTTTTTAATATCTACGCCAAGTTGACCAATAATTTACATTGTATATTTTAGTGAAATTTAATCTGTATCCATTTTATCTTCACTCTTATCTTCTTCAGCATCTTTAACTTCTTCATCTTTATTTTCTGGATTAGCACCATCATCATTATTATTATCATCATTATCATCATCATCACCACCATTACCTCCAGAGGTTCTAGCGTTAGATGTTGAATCTAGACGATCTAACCATTGTTGAACATCATCATCGTCATATAATGTGAAATTTGTATCTTTACCAACAACAGCAACTGATGTATTTTTACTATTTAATTCTTTATCTTGTGCTAATGTATCTCTTAATGCATTTAATCCATGAACAATTAATTCTTCTTTTGTTGCATTACTATAACTTTCAAAATTACGTTCTAAATAGGTTCTTCCAGCTTGTGATCTTGCACCAATTGCAGCTCCAACATATTCTAATACTGAACCAGAAGGTTGAAATTCAAATAAATGTGCACCGGTTTCATCATAACCAGCAACTAATAGACCAACACCATATGGTCTACCTCCATAACTTTGTGTGTTTTTTTGTGCCTTATCTGCTAATAAATTTGAAGCCTTCTCTAGTGATAAAGGTCTATTAAATATCATTCTTTGTGACATAGCTTGTTCACGTAAAAAATTTGATAAAACTCTAGCATCTGGTGCTAAACCAGCTAATGCAATACCTAGATGTTCATCAACTGGAATTATTTTTTTTTGATATGATCCTAATTCTTCAGCATTTCTCTGAAAAACACAATTGTTAGTTATACAATCAAATAAGTTTTGGTTAATATAAACATACTTTAAGTGCCACCAAGACAACATTTTCCTTTGTAGCCAACCCCACTACTGCACTTCCTTGTTTTATAGCTTCTAAAGCGTATTCCACCTGAATAATTAATTAGTTCATCAATTCATTCAATTTAAATTTTAATTCAAACATACTTGAAATATTCTACCTGTTGGTGAATAAGTGACTGTATCACCATCATAATTGTTTCTAAACTAGATCCAATTGGTTAATAAAAAACCTCTCAATGGAATCCCCAGAAGCCCAAATAACAACTTACCATCTTATCCAAGGCCTAATTGATATCAATCAATACCAATTTCTAGTGTTTTCTAACTTACTCAATAAATTAATTTTACCTTATTGCCACTTTCAATTTTCGATTCGAAGATTCCACGAAAATGAGATCTGCCATAAAATCATCGTGTCAATAAAATGTGTGCGTATACCGGATTTATCATTTTCTGAATTAACAATTGAATAGGCTTTAATATTGATTGTGATTTATCGATTTATTATAGGAGTGAGAGTAAGAGGATCAATTGAATAGGAGCTATTGATTGGTTCTATAGAGGGTTGAGTGTTTGTTTTGGTTGAGAATATATACAGAGGGAAAAATGGCGTTAAAATTGTTTCAGAATCCTTTATCCAAGATCATTGCCTTATCACTTGTATTAGCAGTTGGATTCTTATTAGTGATATTAGGAAGTGCATTATATGGCAATTGGCTACCAATAGTATCAGGTGAGTATAAAATGGTTTATTTTCGAGTGTGAAGTTACTAATTGACTTGAATAGCATTTATACTGTTGTTTGCACATTTGCCGATTGTTTTTTGTAATAGATGGTCTAGTGATGATTTTATGAGTGAAACTTCAACGTGAGTATTGCTTGTTGAGGCTGTAAGAGGCAGAAAGACTAATTGAATATAGATATGTTGTTGATTTTGGGAAATTTTTTTCTGCATTTTTGCTTATTTCTGGTTTAGGTGAGTATCATTGTTAAAGCAATTAGGCGTTTTAGTATTAACAGTGTATAGGTCTTTCATTAGTCCTACAACATTCTAGAGTTATAACCACTACAGCATCAGTATTAACTATAATTGGTGGTGTTTTGATATATAGTACAGTGGTACTTTTCACTTCTTTTTTCGATGATACAGAAGAAGATGAATTTGCAATTTAAATAAAACTACATGAATGGCATAATGAAAAAAAAGGCAAAAACAAATAAATAAAGGTGTTCTTAAGAATTAAATACTCATGATTTTTGACCATTAATTGTAGCAACAACGTTTCTTGTATGTTTATAATCACGAAATTCTAAAAGATAAATACCCTGCCACGTACCAGTTGCTAAACGACCTTTACTAATTGGGATTGACAATGAAGTACCCACAACTTTCAAAATAAGTTAGTATATAATTCAGATTATGATATCTATTTATTACTCACGAGTTGATTTGATATGCCCAACCATATCATCTGGACCTTCACCAGCTGAGCTATGAGCATAATGAGTTCCTTCTACATCATCTGGTAATAATTCATTCAATGCTTTTGTTAAATCTTGTCTAACATCAGAATCCCAATTTTCATTTAATGAAATACCTGCAGATGTATGTTGTAAAAATAAATGTAATATACCAACATCATATTCTTTTAATTCTGGTAATGCATTTATAATTTCTTCAGTTATTATATAAGCACCTCTTGATCTTGGTTTTAATGATATTTTTTTTTGAAACCAACTCATTGTCAATTGATTTATTGATCTTTTATTGAAGAAATGGAATCTTGATAGCAAATTAAATCGAAGCTCTATATATTTTTCTTTGGTAAGCGAACCGAGATTTCGAATCCCTCGGAAATTGGATTGATTTTTTCTTATCGGAGTTGACCATTGATGAGTATAAATTGAATTGAACATCTTGAATTAATGGTTCTTAAAGAATGTATAGGAGTAATTTGTTGTTTGAGAGATGGTACTAAAGACATATGACACCACTGGCCAAAAAGAAATAGTGACAAAACCATTAACACCAGCATCATTTGCGAAATTTGGGGATATAATATCAGCAGATTATCAAATTGGTTCTATTGAACAATCAAGTGCAAATTATGGTACAGCTATAAAAGTTCATAAAGTTTCCAAGATATTGAATAAATCAAATAATACACCATCGGGGAAATTAGCCATTGCAAATTGGAATATTTTTAGATGTTCACCACCAAATCATCTTTTCAATGGAAATAATGAAGGAAATATAGTGTATCTTTTAAAAGTACTTGAAAGACATCCTTTCAGTACCCAGACTTTTTTACCAATGGGTGTTGATAAAGAGAAGGATGCATATATTGTTATTTGTGCTAAGTCTAAAGAAGGTGAGTAAAATTTTGGATGTGATCAAGTTATTGTACTAACATGGGTATCTAGATGATTCATTACCAGATCCCGATTCTTTGGAGGCATTTATATGTAAGGGAAATCAAGCAGTTACATATGGAGCAGGTGAGTAAAAATTACGGGGTATTAATATATATACTAATTTTTTGACAGGTACATGGCATGCACCAATGGTTTCATTAATTGATAAACTTGATTTTGGAGTGCTCATACATGAAAATGGAGTTTCAGATGAAGATTGTCAAGAGTGTTATTTTAAACCAGGATATAAAGTTGTTATTAAAAAATATACTAAATCAAAATTATAGAGTAAGTACATAATAATATTAATGTCGCTAGTTGTAGTATCCGTTTAGTGCGAATGCAACTTTACTTAAACAGGGTTTTGACATAGCTCGAGGATAATAGTCTCGATGACCATTTGGAGTAACGAGCTATTGATATAACTGATAAATAGACAATATAAACCGGATAAACAATATAAATCATAGATAAACAATTTATTCAACATATAAACCACTCTTTATAGACTCTTTATAGACTCTATAATCAATAATAAACCAATAATAAATAAATTATATAAACAAAAAGTCATCACAAAACCCGGTAAGCACACACCCCGCAGTTGCGCTAAAGAAAAAATTCATTTAAAAAAAGTGTCAAAGTATAAATACAAAACCTTTTAATCTGTTTTGGATTGATTTAATGGTTAAAATATCAAACAATATTTATAAAATGATGGAAACATTACATCAAAATTTAGTTAAACAATTATCAGAAATAACTATAAATAAGCCGTCGGATTTTAATATAAATTCAAATACTGGTGAAGTGATTGTGAAGAAAGGTTCGGGAAAGACCAAGATTCGTAAAGGTCAAACTGAAGAAGAATATCAACAACAAAAGGCAGAATTCCATTCAACAGGTCCAGTTATAAATACCAAAACATGGCTGGAAGAATTGGATCTGTCACAAATAAATCCAGATCTTAAAAGTGATCGTGCAAAATTAGAAAATTTAACAGAGCGGTTATATTTTAAAAAAGATTATGTTAAATGTTTAGAAACTACAAATTTTGCTTTAAAATTATTTGAATCATTAAATTCTAAAAAAATTCAACATGAAATTGAAGAATTAGAATATTTGAGAAATTCTTGTGTTAAAATTTTACAATCTGAATCAAACAAGACATAATTAAAAACTACATTTACTTAACGACCCACTTTTTTCATGACCATGCATTAATAATATCATATCTCATCATTTGTTTTATATATATGTAGCTCCACAGCTGTTATTTTCCTCTTCCTATAAATAGTTTCATGATCTAAATCTTCATCATCAAATTCATCAAGTACTTCAACAGTTTTAGTTAAAATATCAACTTGCGAACCTTCATCTTTTTGGAAAAAAACTCCAATACTCATTGTCTTCTCAATAGTGGCACCCATACCTAAAACTGTTATATAAGAAAATTTTGGTTGTTTTGTTGATAAATTATTTAATAATTTTTTAATTCTTTTAATTGCAGATATATATGGAGTTGATGATTTAATATGAATGGTTGTTTCTAAATCTGAATATTTAAATTGTTTAGAAGGATTATGCCTTATTAATTTCCCTTCAACTCGAGGTTTCTTTATTGGATTATCTGACATTGTTAATGAATAGAGTCGTAATATTATTCTTAATAGGTTAATCAATTCATAAATCATTTATTTTTTATAAGAGAATCAGCGCTTCGTAACCAAGAAAAAATGGTTTTTTATTTACACATGAAAACAATGACAGATAGAATATACTTAATTCACCAAAATCTTTGCCAAATTGATTTAATCGCATTTTTCCTTTCAAAATTTGGTAATAATACCCATGTAATAAACATCATTGCATAACAACCTAAGAAGATAGGATGTAATACAAAAGTCCCCTTCATTTGACTAATCATACCAACCATAAAGGGCACTGCACTACCACCTGAACTTCCAAATGCTGACATTAATGTTATAGAAATTAATCTTATCTTTCTTGGTAAAATCTTATTTATTAATACAATCATTAATGTATAAATTGGACCAATGAAAACACCAGCCATAGAGGCAAAAACTGCAGCTGCTATGGTTTCAGGTATAATCCAAGTTAAAATATCAAAAGGTACAATTAATCCAATAAGAATTAATACTGATCTTCTACTACCTAAATATTTAATCATTGGTGTAGTTAAAAGGAATCTCCCCACTGTAATACCAGCCCAAAATCCAGATGATACATAACCAACTGATGAAGGATTCCCCTTTCTATAAGTTAAAATGAATGTAACAACCCAACCACCCATTGAAACTTCAGATCCTTGATAAGAAAATATAAATATACAACCGAGCCAAGATCTATAATCTTTAAAAGCAGCCATAAAATCATGTTTTTGTTCAGCTCCATTATCTTGACCTCTATCAAATTCAATATTATAATTTTCAAGATCTTTATCAAGTCCTTTAAAACTAAACCCCATTGTACAAAAATCAAAAATTGATATCCCTAATAATACAAAATAAAAATAATTCCATCTAACACCTTTATCTGTCATTAATGTACCAATTAAAGGTCCAATACATGCACCAATCCCATAAAATCCATTAAAATTTGTAAAATATTGTGAACCAATACTTGGTAAAAAAGTATTCATATGACTTAAATTAATAGCTAAACCTACACCACCAAACCCCATTCCAATAACAATAAGAGGGAAATTTGAACCAATAATCATAATAATACACATTATTATATGACATCCTGTACCTAATAATAAACTTTTACATTTCCCAAATTTTTCATCAATTGTATATCCGAAAAATCCAATAATAATAAATCCAATTGCATTTCCTAGCCAAAGTGTAGATACGATTGCATAATTGATTTTATAATGGACTCAATAAATGGTAATAATGAACCAAGAACTCCATCTGTCATACCGGCAGCTAATCCCCATCCATAAGTTGCAAAAACTCTATAGACATTCCTTTGAGGATTCTTTATTGTCATTATTGGTTTCCCAATATCAATTTGGTTGGGTAATACATCTTCATTATTGGGAGGGAATAATTCCTCTCTATCTGACGTTTGTATTCTTCTTAAGGGAATTGGTCTCTCAATATGGGTCTCCGTGGTTTTGATTTACTTTAAGAATGTAACCTCTAGAGCCCCAGATATCGTGGGTTTTTACCATGAACTTGATTGAGATATTACTAATGATCCATTGCTCGATTTATTTTATAGATTCAAATTGGTATGGTTAATGATCATTCAGCTTATTAATGGACTCAAATAATAGTAGTCTTTGCGAAGTATAATTTGTCATATATTTCCTATTTGAGATATAAGTGACACATTATTCAATGAATCCATGAGACCACTTATTTGTGACAATCATACTAATATAACCAATTGAATATCTCAACAGAGAGCACAATAATTACATCTGTCATTAACAAGTATATAGGAATATTTCAGTTATTGTTAATTTAATATTGTTTGGTCATGTGATCTGTGTCTTGATCATACATCTAAAAGATCAAACAACTTCAATTTAGAACATTAATCGTATCAATTGTTTATTTTAATAGATTATAGAGCCCTTAGATAATGAATGAAACCATTGAGAAGAGACCAAGTACTGAACCACAATTGACCGGAAACCCAGAAACAGCTTCAGATCATAATAATAGTATCATCACTGCAGTAAGCGCCGATAGAGATTCAAGAGAGAAATCAAGTCCAGCTACAAGTCCATTTATTTATAGGAAAAATGATGACAAGAATCATGAATCTGTTGAATTGAGGTTTGAGAGTGTTGTTAATGGGAAATCAAAAGAATTGGTTTCTTTGATGAAAGAGATTGTAGAATTGATTGATTTAAAAGATGATGATAATCAACTTGAGAAATTTGTTAATGAACAAGAGAAGAGTATCAAAGATAAGAAATTCGATTGGAAAAAATTAGTTGATCTGTCTGAATCTATCTTTAATGATTATTCTAAAGAAATGGAAAATATTACAAAAGATTTTGAAGAATTGAATAAAGTTTGGATTATACCATTTCCCAGTAACAGGTTCTTTTACTAACATTATTTAGGAACTTTTAATTTGGCAAGAATCTGCTTATATTGTGGATAGTGAAAAAGTTGCTAAAAGACTTGGAAATCAAGAAGAATGGATCAATTCTAAAGAATCATACTTAAATTTTACAAGAACAGAACTTGTTAAATCTGCTCATTTAATTGATGATGCAGTTAAAAATTTAAGACCTGAAATTCATAGTAAAAATGATCAAACTACTAATTTATGAATAACTAAATGTGCATGCAATTAGATTCATATAAAAATCTATAGAAAAACCACCACACCTTCGATTATTCATGGTGCTATGCTAGATAATTCTTTATATTCCACATCATCAATATATCTTACATTTTTAACTAAATGCCATAATGAAGCATCTAATTTATTGTAATTTTCTGAAATTTCCACAATTGGATCATGTCTTGATTCAAAATGTTGAGTTTCTAATATTCTTTCAGTATCTATTGTTTTTTCAATTTGATCCCATTTTTTCAATCTTTCTCTTAATTCTTTAATTTTGGCATCTGATTGACGCTGATTTATAATATATGACATTGGTTCTCCATATTTAGCAACTAGAGATTTAACATTATCTAATTTCCTCATTAATTCACCTTGTGAAAGAATCATATTTTCATTAATTATTTCATTTAAATAAGTTGATTGATCTGAATATTTAACAGGTGAACTATCTGTAATACGACCAAGATCAAAACCTAAATTAATTGAAATTTGATTTTTTAAAGAATTTAAATTCATAAATTCAAAATTGAAAAAAATATAATTTAATTCTTTATTTTTAATTAATTGAATTAAATCGTTTGTAGTTTTAAAATTTCCGGAAAGTTGAGTTGTTAAAAAATTATTTTGTTCAATATTAACAATTTCATCGCTTATGAAAACATTCTTTTTATTATATTTTAATGCAGAAAGAACTGAAATTGGATGTGGGATTGATATTAAATTTAATGCCCCGGGGTCAAAATTTAATTCATTCGTAACTGTTATTTCTAAATCTTTTAAACATTTCCCTCTTTGAATATTTGAAAATTGATTTTTATAAACATCTTCCATAAATTTCTCCACTTTTGTAATATACTCAAGTCCAGAATCTGGAGTTATAGGATCTGGTATTTTATCTTTAATTTCTTTTTCAAATTTTTTCAAATGATTTTGAGTTGGTGGTGGTGGTATTGAATCTTGTGAACAATATGTTAGAGTTTTAAATAATGAAAATATTGGTCTGAAAAAATAATGATCAGACATTGCTAATGGATCCACTATATTTATCTTGGTAAATTTATTCAACAATCTATTTGATTTTAAATGTTGATCCAAAATTTTGGGTATTCTTTCAGTTATTGTTTTAGTGTTTTTAGAATTCATTAATTTTTGGAAAGTTTTAATTGAATAATCAGCGAAAAAATCATTATATTTATCAGTTTCAAGTATTTGAAAATCTTTATTTTTAGAAATTAAATTTTCAAGAATATTTGTTATGGAATCTTTATTTGAAATTATTAATTGGAAATCATAATCATTTAATAATGTAAATTCATTAAAATCTTGACATTTTAATCTTAAATCATCTAATGCAGAAGAATGACTAACCATTGGGAAAATAGTATAATCAGAATAAAATCCAGCAGATTCACCTAATTGAGAACTCTTATTTTCCCAAGCTAATAATTTCATATAATTTTCATTAATTTGATTATTTTTATTAAATAAGATTTTTTTAGAAATAAAACTTTCCATTTTGGGATTTGTAATAGCATCATTATAATGTAATACATTTGCTTTAAAACCTAATGAATTATATAACATTATCCATTTTTTTAACATTATTTTATGAAATTTTTGTTCTTCAATTGAAAGTTTACGTATTTTTTCATCATTGAAAAAAGTGAAGACTGGACAAAAATTATTTAAATCATTATTAATTCTTTTTTGTAATAATTCATCATTGAAAAGATTATCAATGGATTGTAATTGGAATTGTTCTTTATCTTCATATTTGGAATTTGAATTGAATGAATTTTTAAAAGTTGCAGGATTATATGTATTGTAAATAGTAGTATAGTCCATATCTCCACGTTTAAAAATTATTAAATAAATAACCATAACGATAGCTGAAACTATGGAGCTTGTTACCAATCGTTTGGTGCTTTTGTGCCTGAAGCCTTTGTAGGGCATTGTTTAGATGTTTTGTATGTTTTTGGGGGGTTGTAATATTTTTGGGATTGTGAATGTTGATTGATTGATGTAGCGAATTGGACTTTAGGATAGTTGAAGAAACTTGAAGCTCTTCAGAAGCCCTTCTTATCAGCTTGTTGATGTTTGGAGGTGTTGGAGTAGTTGCTGTATTAGCCTTGGAAATGTGTGTAGATGTATCAAAATATAAGGGTGAATGTATTGGATGTATAGTTATGGGTCATTGATTCTATTTGACAATGTACCAAAATAATAATTAATTATGTCTTTGAGTGAAAAAAGATCGATCGAGATCTTTGGGGCAAAAAATGGAGAACGCATTCGCGGAATGAACAGAGAGTGTGTGTACCAGATTAAATAAGATAGAAAATTGAATAATTGAATAATTTATTTATTGGTTTATTGATTTATTGATTTACTGGTTTATTGATTGAAGAATGGTGTTTGGGTCAAGGGTGCTGTGGAACTCAGTCAAGGAGGCTGCACCTGATTTGAGCAAGAAACCAACCTTCTTGATAGTCACCTCTGTGAATAACCCAACAGAAGTGTATGGTGGTACAAGACATAATGCTGGAGAGTATGCTTTACAATGTACACAGTTAAACTTTGTAAGGCATCCAAGATTATTACACATGAACTATGCCTTGGATATGGAGAGGAAAAACATTCTCTACTTAACGGGAAATTCCTATATGAACTTATCGGGGACTCCAATCCAAGCAGCATGGGCATATTTCACCAATTTGAAAAAAAACAAATATAATGTAAAATATCTTGTTGTACACGATGAGTTATCATTACCAGTGGGGAAAATACAACTGAGAAGAGGAAGTCAGAGTATTCGAGGACATAATGGATTGAAGAGTGTTAAAGAAAAATGTCAAGTTGATTTCTTTAGATTAGGTATAGGTATTGGTAGACCAGAGAGTCGTATTCCCCACGATGTTGCAGAGTATGTTCTTTCCATAATGCCTAGGGATGATAGATTGACCATAGCATTTGAAGCTGTGCCGAAGATGATGAAGGTGATTGATGAGTTGAGAAATACAGCATTCCCAGAGAATACCGATCTTGTATTACAAAGTGCAAAGAATAAAAAAGATGTACAAGAGAGTTATTTTGATGAAGAGAATAATTTCATAGATCAACACTAATGTATATAGATAATCTATATAATTGTATATAAATTTCATTATTCCATCGACTCAGCCAGTTTTATTTCATTTTTACAGGGCTTAAATAGCCGTTGTGCACTTTTGTTGAAGCTTCGAGCTTGACACTTCTCGACCGAACGACAGTCAACAGCCCCGTCCAACACCAAAACCCACCACCGATCCAAGCCTTAACTCTGACCTAATCATATAGCCATCATCCTATTAAATAACTTCACTCAGCTGAGCCAAAATAACACAAAGATTCAACTCAAAAACTCGAAATCGGTCTTGAGAATATCCCGTTTTAAACCCGACACCCGAACAGCCTCCCGACGAAAAGAAAAGACATAAATAAAAAAAATATATCCAAAAACAATTCATTTTGAGAAGGATTGTATATACACCATCTTCATAGTATTGATACCATTTATAAAGAAGCAGTACAGGCTACAGCTCAAGTTGTGACTAGTGAGTAGTGAAGGTAGAGTGAGTGAGGACAAGAGAGAGAGTGAGAGAACGTGGGCTTGACAACTCTGGAATGTGGTACCTGAGAGCCCTTGATATCTATTAACCTTGTCAAGTTATAGCCGAATCAGTTTAGACGACACATCTCTCCTTAACCCAGGTCCTATATCCATAGAGAGTCCACTAACAAATAATAGAAGATGGGTTTCTACGAAAGGGTACACAGCTGGTTCGTGAAGCCCCGAGTACTAGAACCAAGAACTGTTTATTTTAATCAAGAACTACCTCAAGAAGCAGTTGATCATAAAACTAAAAGACCTTTAAATATATTTGATAAAAATGAAATAAGAACTACTAAATATACCCCATTTTCATTCATACCAAAAAATTTATTTTATCAATTTCAAAATATTGCTAATATCTATTTCTTATTCTTGATTATATTAGGTGCTTTCCAAATCTTTGGTGTTCAAAGTCCAGGTTTAGCGGCAGTTCCATTATGTGTTATTGTTGTTGTCACTGCAATTAAGGATGCATTTGAAGATTCAAGAAGAACAATAAGTGATTTAGAAGTTAATAATAATCCTGTTTCAATTTTAAAAGGTATTCATAATTATAACGTTGATGAAAAAAATATACCATTACGTACAAAATTAAGTAATTTTAATTCTTCAATTTTTGTATGGATGTTAAATACAGGCGGGAAATTATTTAAAAAAAAGGAAATTATAGATACTTCAAAAGCACCAAGAGGTTCAATTGATACAGTTCGTTCATCAATGAGAGGAAGTTTAGATACAAATACAAATACTTTACCTAATGATCTTAATGAAAGATTAAATAAAAATTCAAATATCCCACAAGTGAAATTTTTAAAAGGTTTTTGGAAAAATGTTAAAGTTGGTGATATTGTTAGAATTCATAATAATGAAGAAGCTCCAGCTGATGTTATTATTTTATCAAGTTCTGATCCAGAAAATAGATGTTTTATAGAAACTAAAAACTTGGATGGTGAAACAAATTTAAAATCTCGTCAAGGTTTAAAATCAACTTCACAAATTAAACATTCAAGAGAATTAGCACAATTTAAATTCCATTTAAATAGTGAAGCACCAAATATGAATTTATATAATTATCATGGTTCTTTACAATGGGAAACTGATGAAAAATCAGAATTTAATGAAGAAGCAATCAATATAAATAATATGTTATTAAGAGGTTCAACTTTAAGAAATACAAAATGGGCTATTGGTATTGTTGTATTTACTGGTCATGAAACTAAAATTATGCTGAATTCAGGTATAACACCATCAAAACGTTCAAGAATCTCTAAAGAATTGAATTTATCAGTTTTGATTAATTTTTCTCTATTATTTATATTATGTTTTGTATCTGGTGTTATTAATGGAACTTTTTATGATAAAAAAAACACATCGTTCCATTATTTTGAATATAAAGCATATGGAAGTACACCTGCAATTAATGGTGTCATTGCATTTTTCGTTGCTGTTATTTTATATCAAGCATTAGTGCCAATTTCATTATATATTTCTGTGGAGATTGTTAAAACTTTACAAGCATATTTCATTTATTCTGATGTTGAAATGTATTATGAAAGATTGGATTATCCATGTACACCAAAATCATGGAATATTTCTGATGATTTAGGTCAAATTGAATATATTTTCAGTGATAAAACTGGTACTTTAACACAAAATGTTATGGAATTTAAAAAAGCTACAATTAATGGTAAATCTTATGGATTAGCTTATACTGAAGCTCAAATGGGGATGGATAAAAGAAAAGGAATTGATGCACATGTTGAAGCAGAAAAATGGGAAAAAATCATTCAAGATGATAAAGAAAAAATGATTAATATCTTGAATGAATCACCAGTAAATACTCATTTTGAACCTGAAAAATTAACATTTATATCAAGTGAATATTTAACAGATTTAGCTAACAAGGAAAATAAAACTCAAAGTGAAGCAAATGATCGTTTTATGCTTTATTTATCATTATGTCATACAGTACTGACTGAACCTTTAAAAGATGATCCTAATAAATTTGAATTTAAAGCGGAATCTCCAGATGAAGCAGCATTAGTTCAAGCTGCAAGTGATGTTGGTTATACATTTGTCAAGAGAACAAGACATGGAGGTGTTGTGAATATTCAAGGTGTTGAACAATCATTTGAAATTCTTCAAGTTTTAGAATTTAATTCAACTAGAAAAAGAATGAGTGTTATTGCTAATTTAAATGATGAAATTTTTTTGATTTCTAAAGGTGCTGATTCTGTGATTTATTCACGTCTTGACCCTGAACAGAATGATCAAAATTTATTGAACAAAACTGCAGAACATCTTGAAGAATATGCAAGTGAAGGTTTAAGAACTCTGTGTATTGCAGGTAGATCTATTTCTAAAGATGAATTTAATTCATGGAGTAAAAAATATGATGCTGCTTCTTCATCAATGGAAGATAGAGATGCCAAAATGGAAGAATTAGCAAGTGAACTTGAAACAAATTTGATCCTGTTAGGTGGTACTGCAATTGAAGATCGTTTACAAATTGGTGTTCCTGAATCAATTGAAATTTTATCAAAAGCTGGTATTAAACTTTGGGTGCTAACTGGTGATAAAATTGAAACTGCTATTAATATTGGATTTTCTTGTAATTTATTAGGTAATGATATGGAATTATTAGTTATTCGTCCTGAAGATGGTAAAGATCCAAGAGATGATGTTGATTCCAAGATTACTGAATATTTACAAAAATTTAATTTAACAGGTTCATTAGAAGAATTAAAAAATGCTAAAACAGATCATTCAATCCCACAGGGTGAATTTGCAGTTATTGTTGATGGTGCAGCTTTAACAACAGTTTTCGAAGATGAAGATTTACAAAGAAAATTTTTATTACTTTGTAAACAATGTAAATCAGTTTTATGTTGTCGTGTTTCACCAGCTCAAAAGGCTTCAGTTGTTAAATTAGTTAGAGATTCATTAGATGTAATGACTCTTTCAATTGGTGATGGTGCTAATGATGTTGCAATGATTCAAACTGCAAATGTTGGTGTTGGTATTGTTGGTGAAGAAGGTAGACAAGCTGCAATGTCATCTGATTATGCAATTGGACAATTTAGATTTTTAACTAGATTAGTTTTAGTTCATGGTAGATGGTCATATAAGAGATTAGCAGAAATGATTCCATCTTTTTTTTATAAAAATATTCAATTTACAATGACATTATTTTGGTATGGTATATTTAATGATTTTGATGGATCTTATCTATTTGAATATACTTATATTATGTTTTTCAATTTGGCATTTACTTCATTACCTGTTATTTTCCTTGCAGTTTTAGATCAAGATGTTTCAGATTATGTTTCTCTTAAAGTTCCACAATTATATATGAGTGGTATATTAAGACAAGAATGGTCACAATATAAATTCATCTATTATATGCTTGATGGTTTATTTCAATCAGTTATTACATTTTTTTTCCCATGGTTAGTTTTCTATAAGGGAACTTTAGCTAGTTATAATGGATTAAATGTTGATCATAGATTTTGGATTGGTGTTTATGTTACTCATATTTCTGTTACATCTGTTGATATTTATGTTTTACTGAGACAATATAGATGGGATTGGTTAACGTTATTAATTGATGCGTTATCAATTTTAGTTGTATTTTTCTGGTCAGGTGTTTGGTCTTCATCTACATATTCTGGAGAATTTTATAAATCAGCTGCTCAAGTTTATGGACAAACTTCATTTTGGGCATGTTATTTTGTTGGTACATTAGTTAATGTTTTACCTAGATTTGTTTTCACTACTTTAAATACTTTTTACAGACCAAGAGATATAGATATCATTAGAGAATGTGCTGCAAGAGGTGATTTTGATGATAATGATTCAAGTAAAGTTTCATTAAGTGATGAAGAGAAAAATTTATCAAGTAATATTTCAAGAACAGTTACAAGAAATTCATTAGAAAGAGTACACACTACTCGTGATTTACCAGAATTGACTCAAGCACAATCATTGGTGAAAACTTTTACACAAGCTTCATCAGTTAAAAGAGTATAATGAGAGATCTCATGCATTAAACCCCCTTTATTATGTACATTACAAGCTTTTCTTTTTTAGGTTTCATTCTTCGTTTAAAACGTTTATATAGTATATTCCGATTTTAGTTATTCAATATGGGATTGATCAGATCCTAGTTTTTTTATGCATGATTTCTCTCTAATATATTTCCGTAGTTATTCCATTAAATCAATTGCTTTAGAGGCGATGATTATAACTAGCAAACACGAGATATTGCTAAAGCTATTAACAAATGAACAATATCTCATGTTTGTTCATGTTTGTTCCTGCTTTCTTTTGGTTGCGGATGTTTGGGTTTTTGTGCTAAATATTTTTTTTTAGGCGACCAGTTACGTTTTCGTGCGTTGATGATTTTGATTGTTTTATAAGCGCAAGTTTGGAGAATTTGGAGTATATAAAGTGAGTTAAGTACTCGATATTTGTGATATTGGACTTATTCAATTGATCAGTAAAGAAAGGATTAATTAAAGAATGACTAAATATTTCAACGTTGAACAACCAGTCGCTAGTGCACTCGAGGGTCTTGCCCTCTCGAACCCAAACTTGACATATATCAAGGAGGACAAGGTTGTGTTTAGAGACCAACCAGACAAGAACAAGATCGCCATCATCTCTGGTGGTGGTGCAGGACACGAACCAACACATGCTGGATTCGTTGGCAAAGGTGGGTTAACCGGTGCTGTATCTGGTGAAGTGTTTGCCTCTCCAAGTACAAAGCAAATTCTCAATGCTGTTAAAGTGATTGGGAAAGATGCACCAGGTGTTTTGTTAATAGTGAAGAACTATACTGGTGATGTCTTGCATTTTGGTCTAGCTGGTGAAAGAGCCCGTGCATTGGGCTATAATGTCGAGGTTTTCGTTGTTGGTGAAGATGTTGCTGTCGGTCGTTCCAAAGGTGGATTAGTTGGTAGAAGAGCGCTCGCTGGTACAACATTAGTACACAAGATTGTTGGTGCTTATGTGGAAAATTATAAGCATAGTTTGAAAGATGCAGTGAAATTGGCTACTGCTGTCAATGAAAACTTGGTCACTATTGGTTCATCTTTATCACACGCTAAAGTTCCAGGTCAAGAATATGAATCATCATTAAAAAACAATGAAATGGAACTTGGTATGGGTATTCATAACGAACCAGGTGTCAAAGTGCTAAGTCCTGTTCCATCAGTTAAAGATTTACTCAAGGAACAAATCTTGCCAAAATTATTGGATCAAAATGATAAAGATCGTGCTTTTGTTAATTTTGAAAAAGGCGATGAAGTTGCCCTCTTGGTTAACAATTTGGGTGGTGTCGCTAATTTGACATTGCAAGGTATTGTTAAAGTCACAACTGATTTGTTGAAATCAGAATACAATATTGTTCCAAAACGTACTTATAGTGGTACTTTAATGACTGCTTTAGATGGTGAAGGTTTCAGTGTTACATTATTAAATGTTACCAAAGCTGACAAATCTGCACAATTGGGATTCAAATCAATCTTTGAATTACTTGATGCAGAAATTGATGCCCCAGGCTGGCCAATAAAGAAATATGAAGCTAATGCTCCAAAATATGATGCTTCATTAATTAAAGAAGGTTCAGATAATATTCAACAAGCTGGTACTTTTGATTTCGATCATTTCTCCAAGTTTTTAAAAGCTGGTGTGGAAACTTTGGTTAAAGCTGAACCTGAAATCACAAGACTTGATACAAAAGTTGGTGATGGTGATTGTGGTACAACTTTAGTTTCTGGTGGTAATGGTATTGTGGAGAATTTATCTAAATTACCAAAAGAAAGTTTATCAGAAACTCTTCACAAGATTTCAGATTTAGTTGAAACTTATATGGGTGGTACCAGTGGTGGGTTATATTCAATTTTCATTTCTGGGTTAAGTCATGGTGTCATCTCAAATGCTTCAAAAGATACACCAGTTGATTCTAAAGTGTTTGCTAAGGCATTACAAAGTGCTCTTGACACCTTATACAAATATACCAGAGCAAGACCTGGTGATTCTACAGTTATTGATGCTCTAGAGCCTTTTGTTAAGGAATTTGTTAGTTCTAATGACTTGAAAAAAGCTGTTGCTGCAGCTGATAAAGGTGCTCAATCCACTGGTTCAATCGAGGCTAAATTTGGTCGTGCCTCGTATGTTGGTGACTCAAGTGATATCCCAGATCCAGGTGCAATTGGTCTTGTGGAATTCTTGAAAGGTTTAGAATCTGCATTTTAATTTATGACAATGTTTTAATGTATATCGAAAAGTAATGAATTAAGTATTTAATGGAATATATTGGTTATGTAATTTATAGAACGAATTCGCGGAAAACAGTAACCCGGACTTCAAATAATTTACGCGTCAAAATTTAACAATTTAACATCAACGTGAAGAATAAAATAGGTTAGTATCAAGATCTATTCAATCAATCGATTTAATAGTCAAGATGTCAAGTAATTTAGATTTCGAGAGAATATATTTGAATCAGTCCAAGGCTTTTGGTCGTTTCCGTATAGCATCTACCGGGTTAGGTTGGAAGGCAGCTGCAGCAGGTGGTTCAGCAAATAAGACACAACCTTTCTTATTGCCATCAGAAGAATTATCATCAGGTCAATGGAGTAGAGGTTCAAGAGGATGGGAATTAAGAATTCAAACCAAAAATAAAGGTGTTGTGAAGCTTGATGGATTTGATCAACAAGATTTTAATCAATTAAAAAATGAATTACAACGTTTATTTAATGTACAACTTGATCATAAAGAACATTCATTAAGAGGTTGGAATTGGGGTAATACAGATTTAGCAAGAAATGAATTAGTATTCCATGTTAGTGGTAAACCTGCTTTTGAAATTCCATATAATCAAATTAATAATTCAAATTTAGCTGCAAAGAATGAAGTTGCTATTGATATGAATCTTGTCAATGAAAATAATGATACTGCAGGTGATGAATTAGTTGAAGTTAGATTTTACATTCCAGGGACAGTTCCATATGAAGATGACGAAGTTCGAGAAGAAGATAGAGAAGAAAAAACAGCAGCTGCAGCATTTTATGATCAATTAAAAGAAAAAGCAGATATTGGTCAAGTTGCAGGAGAAGCATTAGCATCATTTACAGATATTTTATTCCTTACACCTCGTGGTCGTTTTGATATTGATATGTATCCAACTTCATTAAGACTTAGAGGTAAAACATATGATCACAAGATTCAATATAAACAAGTGGAGAGAATATTCTCATTACCAAAACCTGATGATATACATCATTTAATGGTTATACAAGTAAATCCACCATTACGTCAAGGTCAAACTCCATATCCATTCTTGGTGTTACAATTTGCTAAAGATGAAGAATTAGAAGTTGAAATAAATGCAGATGAAGAAGAATTTAAAGAAAAATATGAAGGACGTTTAAAGAAAAGATATGATCAACAAACTCATTTAGTCTTGAGTCATGTTTTCAGAGGATTAACAGAACGTCGTATTATTATTCCTGGAAGTTTTACTTCAAAACATGGTCAAGCTGCAGTCAGTTGTTCTTTAAAAGTTAATGAAGGTTATTTATATCTATTAGAAAAATGTTTCTTATTTGTTACAAAACCAACAGTTTATATTCCATATAGTGATGTTGCCACTGTATCAATTTCTAGAGCTGGTGATTCATTAACTTCAAATCGTACATTTGATTTAGAAGTTAGTTTACGTGGTACTGGTGCATCACATACTTTTGCCAATATTACTAAAGAAGAACAAGCTACATTAGAATCATTCTTAAAAGAAAAAGGTCTTAGAGTTAAAAATGATGAAATTGAACAACAAGCAAGAATCAATGCCGTATTGGCTAATGAAATGGATTCATCAGATTCAGATGTTGCAATGGGTTCAGCAAGTGATGATGAAAGTCCTGATGAAGATTTCCAAGGTGGTGATTCTGGTTCAGATTCAGATTCAGATGTTGCTGAAGAATTCGATAGTGATGCTCCAGTTAGTGATGATGATGATGAACCTCCAGTAAAGAAGGCCAAAAATTGAAACAAACAAAAATGTATAGACGAATTGTTCCTTAGGACTTGGTGAGTCCGAATTAACTAAGCTTGTGTAGTTCCAACTAAAGCCTTGTAGTCTTGACAAAAAATTTGATTATAAATGTTCAATGATAGACAGTTTCTGAAATCAATTCAGAATTTCGTTATTTGTAAAAGTTTCCATTGCTGACATATTACAACTTTTGCCAATTAATACAATAGTAAATGTATGGCTTTTCCCCTTAATACCTTGTTAATGATTGTGTGATCTTCTGTTCACATAATTGGATCTTGCTCTTGAACCTTTGTAATTCTGTTTATTTCTAGACTTGTTTGCATAACAATTAGTTTTATAGTGACCTTGTTTCCCACAATTATAACATCTAATTAACTTTTTTGGATATAATTTGTTTCTAGAGATTTCTTGATTCATTTTAGATCTTTCCTTAGCTGCAAGTTTACAACTAACTGAAATATCTACGAAACTATAGAATTGAGACACTAATTCTCTAAGATCATTGTTAATGATATCAGTATGATCACGAAAATTCGCCGTTTCAACATTTCGAGTAAATTCATGATATTCACCTTTCAACCCATGAAGAAACATTAAATTAGCTGAACATATGCGATTCAGTTTGTATTTCTCAGTATAATCGATCTCAAAATTCTGAAGTTTCATAAAAGCTTTAACATACTGGATTGCTTTTCCTTCATCAATTTCACCATTTAATTCAAGTTTCAAATATTCATCCCAGATATATTTAGAATTCACATCTGTCATACAATGTGACTCCAAATCCTTTAACATTGATTTGGCCTCACGAGAATAGCTAACAGTATAACTTTCAAGCTTAATGTGTTTTTCGAAGAAAACTCTAATGATCAAATTGTAATATCCACCAGCTTCTCTTTCAGAATCAATTAGAAATTGTTCTTTATTATTTACTTTAAGAACATCTTCTAATCTCCTGTACCAATTAAAGAAAGCAAGTTCGTCATCCAATGTACCAACAAATTGCTTTAAAGTTCTTGAAAAGCTCGAAACTGGATCATACTCGTCATCACTATCCTCCTAACTTGACTGTTCGCTCATCTCGTTCAATTCCTCACCAATAGATTACAATCAATGATTAAATGTATAATCGTCTCTTTATAAAGGGCGCAATATATATAATATATTATAATAATTATCCTCAATTATCCGGAGTGAGTGTTTTTTCACATACAAAAACAATTCTGGGGAAAAAGGACTCTTTACAATTAATAATACCCACACAATCACAATAAAACCATGTCGTTCAAAGCCTTTTTCAGTCCTTCAAGAGTCTATGCCGTTGTAGGAGCCACTCCTAATGAACATAAATTTGGATTCAAAGTGTTCAATTGGTACTTGGCCCGTGATCTTCCAGTTATTCCAATTAATCCATCATCAACTCATGTTCTTCACGTTCCAACTTCACAAGATATAATACTTGCTTTAAGACGAGCAGATGAAGAATTTCCAGGGAATGACGGTGTTAGTATCTCTTTTATCACTCCTCCAAAGATATCGGAGAGTACTTTGAGTTTAATTGAAGCGAATCATCTTGGTGACAAAGTTAAAGGTGTTTGGTTCCAACCTGGTGCTTATGATGATGAAGTTATTCAAATATCTCGTAAATTAAGAATCAATCCTATAATTGAGAATGACGAATGTATTTTGGTTAGTGGTGATCAATACTCTGTAAAGAGTAATTTATAACTACAAAATAAGTTTATAAATAAGTAAAAAAACTGGGGGGTCATTATATTAAACATCTAAGCAAAGATTTATGTCATTATATATTGGGAAAGGAACATTTAATAAATAGGATCTTTCAACATTTTTTTAATAAATGCCTTCCAACTATCATTATTCCCATGTGATGTAGACATTGTATAAGGAAATGGGAAAAGATCAGTTGATGTTATTATTGGAATATGATCTTTATTTTTATCACAATAATCACCAATTTCCTCCACTGTTTTTTCAAATTGAAGTCTTAAATTATCCAATAATGATGAAAGATCTGTATTTTTTTGTATAACACGAACATTTAATATCCACGTTTCCCAATTAATTTCCTCTTCTGTCTTACCAAACCAAGTTGGTTTCTTTAATTTTTTCCTTTCATAAAATTTAACAGTCAACTGACCAAATTTAACATTATTATTTACACCTGTTGGGATTGTAGTTTTATTTGATTGTAATGTTGAACTTGTTGCAGGCATAGATCTTGGTGATTTTAATAATTTATTAGATCCTAAACTATGGAAAGATGATGCACCTTGTTTATCATCATACTCATCAAATGAAGTGAGTGGATCAGGTTCATTGAATTTTATATTTGCATATGGATTATTATTGTTATTATTACTATTATTATTATTGCCTGAACTTATAGTGGAACTCAGTGTAAAATTTCTAGCACTTGGTGAACCTAACGGAGTTGTTGTAGATGAAGTTGATGTCAATACCGGTGTTGCCATATCTGAATCTATCCTTGATAGTAAATGATCAATCTTTTGTTCTATTTCATTATCTAATTCTGGTGAATCAAAATATGGCTAGGCTTGTTAGTGGGAAATGCTATGGAAAAAAGGCAAACCCCAGTACTCACGTATGGCGTGTCCAGAAACTCTGTTGTATCCGGTATTATAGATCCAAATGCCCTATAGAAGAATATCGTCCATATGACTCCTGATATATAGATTAGTATTGTCCATTTAGAACCCATTTGACAAGACTCACCTTTGACAGCATCATGAACATGTTGTCTGTCTGCTGTCAAATCAAAACTGAACTCCATTCTGGGAATCACTCATGGAAATCACCACTTGTCCAATATCGTGATTTAAGGAGTGATCAATAATTCTATAAAATGGTGGATAGAGACTTATTATAAAACATTCACAAGCTTTAAACGATATCTCTCTTTGAACAATATCAATACGGTAAGGGGACACACACCATAATGGAAGTGTTACCACAAAATCGTTAAAATTATCATTAAATTATAAAGAATCTATTCTATTTCTCTATTTATGGCCTTTGATGCAGGAAGCCACTGCTGCTCCCAAGATGGAGCTATTGTCTATATGGTTCAGTTTTATTGTGTGTTGTGAATGTTTGGAGATTTTAGCTTGAAGATCAGTGCAATGAGAAAGGAATGAACCAATGTAATTGACATTAATGATATCTTCTTCATCATTGACAAATTGGGATAGTGCTTTGATTGCTATTGAGACGTGGATTGAACTTCTTTCCAAAATGATGTCAATGACATGACGTAAAATTGTGATTTCTTCATCAGTGATTATGATATTGTATTGAGATGACATTTCTGATTTTATTAAAGAATTATTGTTTGAGGATCCGAAAATACATATGAATTTCCCATGTAATTGAAATGGTTCAATGAAATTTTTGACTTGAAAATTAGGTAGTAAATCTCTTTGAATAAGATCCATTATTATTAATCTCAACATTTCAGATAGATATCTTCCAGAAGCTAAAAATTCCAAAGGTTGGAAAATCTTGACACCATCAGGTGCATTTTCAATATATGGTTTCTTCATACTTGTCCATCTTTGATCAATAATTAAATCATATTTGGTAACATTATGCAATTTCCCAAAAAATCCTAATTCTGTATTAATAAGTTCATGATTCCTTATAACACAACTATTTAATCCTGTTCCTAAAATAAATGAAATTTTAGAATTAAAATCACAATCAATTAATCCTGAAAGATTAACTGCAATTGAATCATTTATAACTGAACTAACTTTTGCATTAAAATTTCTTGCAAAACAAACACGTTGTACAATCTTATCAATTCCAATCCCCATAACTTCTTGTGTAATGCAAAATCCTTTACCCATCGTTATAATTTCATTTGATTCATTAACAGGAAATGACCAAGTCATACCAATTTCCCATTCTTTAATATCATCGTTCTCATCACCAAGACTAGTTGTTATTTCAATAGCTTTATCAACAAGATTCTCGAAAAACCCCAGATCAATAATTTTTGAATCTTCATCTAATAACCATTGTTTTTGAACCACTATAGGATCATGAATATTTGAAAGATTAACTATACCAATTCTAATAGTGGAACCACCAATATCTAATACGATGAATTGACCATTCAGATCAGTTTTATGATTAAAAGTTTTAGGGATTTTAAAACATGGCAGCATAGATATTTGTGAGTGATTATATGCTTTATTGAAACTAGTTAAATATTCATCATAAATTAATGATAATTGTTCTTTTGGTATATTGAATTGATTTTCCAATGAATTTAAGAATGAGACATATTGAGAATTTGTAGAATTATAAGATGTTATTTGATCTTTTGGATCAGGGAAAATAGCAATGGGCGTAGTGTCCACCATACTAGAGGCAGACATTATTAGCTAGTATGATTAGCAAATTGGTGAAAGAGAGAGATAGTTATATATAAGAGAAGAGGTACGCTCGAAACAGAAAATAAACAGTACCTTACGTACTTACAGAACAGGATCGCGAGTAGTTAAGAGAAGAGTCTTTAAAATTGGCTGGAAATGGATTGATTTCTGGGTTATAAATTCATAGAGAGACTATAATAAATGAGTTACTGAATATAGTTAACGATCATTAAGTTGAATATTTTATTAATAGAGGGCTCATACACTTCCAGCCGTATTAATTTGATTCTTGCTTAGCTCAATTGCTCATCAACGAGGCGAATATCAAGGCACCAGGAACCAAGATTACTACGCTATATGATATCACATAAAGCACATAGATATCATCAATAGTTAAGACTTATTTCATCGAGGCTGTACACGATCTTCAATTCTAGCCTTTTTGTCTTGATTTAATATTTTCGCGCTTCATCAAATTTGTGTCAAAGAGCATCGGATGAGTACAATTGTCTACTACAAATCAATAAAGTATCCATCATATAATCACCAAAAATAATAATAATAATCCCCAGGTCCTTTTGTATTCCGATCAATCATCTTTTTCCCGCTTTTATATCTTTTTTTCTGGTATCATCACCTTCTTAAAAAAGACCGAAAAACCTCCAAAACCTTCACCCATTTCATAAAATATACAACTTATAGAATTGAACAAACAATGTCATTTTAAACTGAACGTTTTCATAATATTCTTATTTCTTCTTTCTACCAAATAAACCTTTCTTCTTCTTTGTTTCAACTTGTTTTTCAGGAGCTTGATAAACACCTTGTTCAAAAGCTTGTTGATCACCTGAAAAACTATGAATAGGAGCTTGACCATAACCATTACCATTCCCACCATTTTGTTGTTGTTGTTGTTGTTGTAAACCATATGGATTCCCATTACCAAATCTTGGGAAATCATTACGAACTCTGAAACCAAGTTGATCAGTTTCTAAACGATCTTTATAAGATAAATCACCAGTAATTGAATATTCAAACCCTCTAATTGTATCTAAAGGTCTTTCATCTCTTGATCTTGTTGGATTTGAAATATCAGGTTGTTGAATTGGTTTCCCGAAAACATCATACATCCCACCAGCCATCATATTATAACTTTGTCTTTGCATAGCATTTGAATCATGACTACGTTGATCTAAATCTAAAGCCATTTCTTCAAAAGGTTGAGCTTCATTAACAGCTTGTAAAATTGGGTCATGAACAGATCCAGTACGAATTTTATGAGAACGTTCGTAATCTTTTGTTATTTCAACTTTTGGTTTCCCACCTGAACCATTTGAATGATTTGACGCGTTTGAATCTTTTCTAAATAATCCCATTATGAAACGTTGTTGTTTGTTGTTGACTTCTATTTATGGTTCAAAAGACCTAGTTGTTTAAAACCCGAAACAAGTAAAATCTAATGATTAAACAATTATGAAACAAAGCTCTGATCTATTTGATTCAAGCCTCTAACGAATGAATAATTATCCACTTTTTATATTGTTAACTAAAAGTTTGTACAAACTGTTTAAAAAAAGTTATTTATTTAATTTAAAATCCTCTTGTACGGTTTTTTGTTGTCCAAATCTGTTAAAATACACTCAATTATATTCTTCTTCATCAGCACAGCCAAATCCAAGCATTGTGGCGCGAACCGAGAAAAAAGGTCTTGACACCAAAATTGAAGATCTTTTTCACTTTTGGAGAGATTTATAAAGAGATTTGGTTATTATTGATTTGGATTGATGGATGGATTGTGGTTGGGTTATTGATATTTGATAGAGATTATGGATCTATAGGATTTACTGAGGTATTCTATTGTTCAGCCGAGCAGTGATTGTGTACCGTTGAAGATTCGGATGTATCTTTATGGGGTTTGCAACAGGGTAAATTAGGCATTATATTATAACGTTACAGCTAGTGGGTACACAGTCAACTACTCATTATACTATTAAATTATTAGATTATTAGATTAAAAATTATATAATGTTTATAATGACAATTGATTAAATTCATCCAAAGTTAGTCCCTTTAAATTCTTAATCAATACTTTAGAAATAATTTGATAAGCCTTGGTAATTTCGGTTTCGGTGAAATCAACATTTGAAAAAATTTTTAAATGTGGAATTAATGGTAAAGATTCTTGTTCAATGGTAAACATTGATCTTGATATTAAAATACCTTCCTTTTTAGCATCATTAATGATTTTTTGAAATAATAATTCTTCATTATTAAATGTTTCAACAAATTTATCACTAATACCTTTTTTATTTCTATATTCAATTTCTGAACCTGCTCCCGTATATGAAGTTGGTAATTTTAAAAAATCTCTTAATGATGGTTCAATTTGTAATTGTAAAACTGGTGATTCAGATGTTGATGTAATTTTAATTAATTTACTTAATTTTCTATCTTTAGCAAATAAATCATATAAAATTTTATTATTTGAATGTAATTTTTTAATAATTGTGGATTCACCATTTTTTTCATCAATTGATTCATTTAATAATTCAATTCCAATTGAAGTTGCTCTTGCAACATAAGCTGGTAATGATGCACTAAAACAATAAGCCATACTACCAATTCTTTGATGATAAGACATTACACGATCACCAATACAAAAAGCACCTGAAGAACAAAATGCATTAGCCATTGAACCAATTGTAATATCAACTTCTTTACGTTCAATATTAAAATGTTCACTTAAACCTTTACCAGTTTTCCCCAAGACACCTAATGAAAATGATTCATCTAAAAATAATCTCCATTTATATTTTTTTTTCAATTCAATTAATTTTGGTAAATTTGGATAATCACCAATATTTGCAAATAAACCTTCTGTAACAATAAATTTTCTTGAAATTGGTTTTTCATATTTAAAAACATTTTCATATAAATCTTGCATAATTTGTTCTAAATGTTCTGTATCATTATGATTAAACCAATAAATTTCACATCTTGATAATAATAAAGCTTTTTGAATTGCAACATTACATGAAGCATCTGCAACGACATAATCACCTCTTTTTAAAAAACTTGGTAAAACAGAACCTGCAGTACAAAAATCTTGACCATATAAAACAGCACTTTCAGTTCCAAAAAAATTAGCTAAATCAGCTTCTAATTTAATATGTATATCTTGATTACCATAAAAATTTGGTGGACCACATGCACCAACACCATTACTATGAATAACTTCTGAACAACCATCTTTAACAATTTGATTAACACCAAAATTTAAAAAATTATTACTGGCAAAATTTAAATATTCTTTATCATCACCAACTAATTTAATTTTGGTATCAATAGGACCATCCACTATTGGAATAGAATCTAATCTCCATTGTTCTTTTAATTCAACAGTTTGTACAAGAGGTTCTGGAATCCAATCATCAATTAATTCATCAACTTCAGCTTTTTTCAATTTAACATAATCTTTTTTATTTCTTTCATATTTTGCAGTTGTAAAATATTTAATTGCAAAACCTAATAATGCAATTTCAAATAAAGTTCTAATTGGATCATTTTTATGTGAAGATTTAATATATCTTGATATTATTGGACCACCAGGAACAGAATCCAAATATGATAATAAGATTGAAAGATATTTAGTTATAACATCTGATGCAGTGTCCCATATATCCTGTAGGGCAATTGTTGTATGTGTTGAATTCATTGTTTAAATTGAATAGGGGTAAAATGGTTTTATATTAGGGGAATGAATGTGACAAATGATGATTCTTTAAAGAATGCAAATGATATTAGTATAAATAAGATCCGTGAGGATAATAATGAGATGAATATATGTATCCAAACGAGTTTAAATTAGGGACCTTCAATGGGAATGTCCTAGTATTCAAGTAACCAACGACACGCTATGAATCAACAAATATTCAAATCAACGGAAGAGCCAAAGTCCTCAGTATCGGGAAAATCCAGTGAGTGCAGTATGAAAGACCGAGCAGCGAGAACAGCGCAGCTAATAAAGTGTACCGGTATCCCTTTTAATTTATAATGGATATTGATTCAGCGGTTAACTAAATCAAGCTGTAATTTGTTTATACTCAATTTTCAATCAATGAAGAACTTTTTTTTTTTTTTTAATTTTTCTGAATTCGCGTTTTGGGAATATTTTGAACAGGGGCAACATTAAAAGAATTAATAGAGAGCTGGTTGGTACATTATTACCCAATTGGGAAGTCTAGACACACCCCCATGGACGATCCTGCTGAGTCTCTGTCTGTCCGTGTAGAAGCTAGGCTCATCTTAAAGGGAACCCCCAAGGAGAACCCCACTACAGCCAGAAGGAAATTCAACAAATCGTATGGAGAGAGTTAGAAAGACCCTCAACGCTAGTGGGCCACATTAAAAGGATGGTTAGTAGTACTCCGAACATTAAGAAAAAAAATTATAGAGGACAACAAAAGTAGGTACGTACTTCTGTTTCAATAGATTGTTTACTTGACCTTTTATAAATATTCATCATTATACACAATGTCATCTGCTTTCGCAAGATTTATGGCTTCAGAGACCGGTCCAAAGACTGTGCATTTCTGGGTATGTTGGATCTGATTCCCTTTTGGGGGGTTCACTTCATATGAAATGAAGAATCCATATGTGGTATTGCTAAAGATTCATCTTGTATAAATACCGGGTTAATAATACTACAAGAGATTATTTTATGGATATCCTGGTATATAATACAAGAAGATCTGGCAATTGTTCAATTGAAATATTTTACTAACCTTTCCACTAGGCCCCAGTTTTAAAAGTATGTTGACGATGATGTCAGAGATATATCAATTTCAAAATTAACTAATAAATTCTTTAGTGGGCTTTAGTTGTTGCTGGTATAAGTGATATTTCAAGACCTGTTGAAAAAGTTTCAGGTACTCAAAATCTATGTATGTTTAAGTTGATTCAAATTCTGCTGATTGTATTCCTAACAATTTTATAGCGCTTTTAGCTACTGGTGTTATATGGACAAGATGGTCATTTGTTATTAGACCAAAGAACTATTTATTAGCTTCAGTGAATTTCTTCCTTGCTGGTACTGCAGGTTATCAAATTGGTAGAATTATTAATTACAGAAAAGAACAAGGTGATTCATCAAGTCAAATCTTTAGTTATATAATTAATGGTCCTCAAAAACCAAAAATTGATGAAAAAACATTAATTAAAGCTTAATAAGGGAAGAAGGTACACATGAATATCCAACATAGTCTATTTATATTATTTTGTTAACTTAACCCATTATTTGCCTTGTGGTTAAAAAATTAAGGCTTTTGTACATTCTTTTAACTTACACAATATTCCAACTACAAATATACTATAGATATAATCAACACAAATTATTTTTTAAATCATCATTATATCATACCCTAATTATAGATCTAACGATTCAGTTTTCTTTACATTTTGAATTTGTTTATTAATCTTCTCCAAATCAACTGTTAAAAATTTCTTTAGATCTTTCTCTCTTGAAGACCATCTATCATAACTAGCCTCCAATTCTTTAATATTTGGTTCATAAACCCTTTCATTAAGGAAACTTATCTTTGCACGTCTATCTTTTTCAATTTGTAACATTTCTAATAATTGTTCTTTTGATAAATCAAGTGTTAAAGTCTCCGAGGATTCCAATTCAATTGGATTTATACCATCAAGACTCTTCTCCAGTGATTGTATTTCAGAATTCTTCATATTTTGATCATATAATGATTCTAAATTACTAGAAACTTTATCAAATGATGTTAAATTCAACTTCTTTAATGATGCTAATCTTTCTCTATATAATTTTTGAAACTCCTTCTCTAAACGAAACGTCTTTGATGTGCTTCTTGAGATCTTGGTTGGATCTATGGAAAGACTCCTTATGATTTCAATGTATTGATCTTGAGCATTTTCATCTTCTGGATTTAATGAATAGAATTTTATCAATTGATCAATTGAAGCTAAAGCGCTTTCGAAACTTGATTCCAACTCTTCACGTTCTTCACTTAATATAGACAAATATCTATCATCAGCACCACCAACTTGAATTATTTCACTCATATCGTTTGATTTTGAGCCAAAATGTTCATAAAAGTTGTTCATAAGTTCAACTCTTTTCATATTAAATTTACAAAACTTCCAAACACCACAATTATGAAAATCAATGTTTTGATTTCAACAGCTTTTAATAAACATCAAAACTCATTGATCAAATATAATAGAAAGATTCAATCAATTGAGACCAATTCCACTATGGATCAGAACAATATAAACACTCTTAAATGCCATCTTCGTGACTCGGTCACATTACTCTCAAATATCAAGTTGTATCAGGGCGCTAAATGGTCTGCTGAAGCTTTAAATGGGATGACAGCTGAAGAATCAACAGATTCAGATCTTGAAGAATTACCAACTGATCACATACCCAAATATACAAGACAGATAATATTACATGAAGAGGACAAGATATCATTAGCGAAAACATATTTTGATTGTAAAGAATTTGATAGATGTGCTCATATTTTGAAAAAATGTAAAAGTCCTGATGCTTTATTTCTACGACTTTATTCAATGTTCATATCTGGAGAAAAGAAAAGAGAAGAGGAAACTGAAGGTGTATTGGGACAAAATGATCAACATTCAATAAATTCAGCTATACCGTTGGTTTTAAAAGAATTGGAAACTTT
Organism: Hansenula sp. Y91-04; assembly: GCA_037042445.1. Taxonomy (NCBI): domain Eukaryota; kingdom Fungi; phylum Ascomycota; class Saccharomycetes; order Phaffomycetales; family Wickerhamomycetaceae; genus Hansenula; species Hansenula sp. Y91-04. Next base: position 137,717 of record JAXQKK010000053.1, on the reverse strand, counting down.
AAATAATGAAAATGAAGAAACAAGTCCATTTTTGGATTATTTACATGGTGTTGTTTTAGCAAGACAAAAATCAACAAGTGCTGCAAGAGAGATTTTTCTCAAAAGTCTCAAGAAATATCCATTCAATTGGAGTTGCTGGACTGAATTATTAACTGGTGTAGCTACTCTTGATGAGGCATTACAATTATTAGAAGGATTAGAAGTAGAATTTGAAAATCAATTTTCTGAATCCATAATGTTGAAATTTGCTAAAGTTGTAATGAATCAAGAGTTTTTCCAACAATCAGAAGAATTATATGCTGAGTTAGATACATTAATTTCATATTTTCCTCAACTTTCTTTCCTTAAAACTCAAAAGGCACTTATATCATATCATGCACTTGAATATCAAGATGCTGAAAAATTATTTGATGATGTTTTGGTTAATGATCCATTGAGACTGGATGATATGGATATCTATTCAAATATCTTATATGTTATGGGTAAAAAGGCAAAATTAGCATTCTTAGCACAATTCTCTTGTTCCATTGATAAGTTCCGTCCAGAAACATGTTGTATTGTTGCAAATTATTATTCACTGAAAGGGGAACATGAAAAAGCTGTAATGTATTATAGACGTGCTTTAACATTGAACAGACATTGTTTATCAGCATGGACTTTAATGGGTCATGAATTTGTTGAATTGAAAAATTCTCATGCAGCTATAGAATCTTATAGACGTGCTGTTGATACAAATTCAAAAGATTTCAAAGCATGGTATGGTTTGGGACAAGCATATGAAGTTTTAGATATGCATCTGTATTCTTTATACTATTATCAAAAGGCAAGTTCATTAAAACCACTTGATCAAAGAATATGGGAAGCTTTGGCTCATGTTTATGAAAAATTAGAAAGATTAAGAGATGCAATAAAATGTTATCAAAAGGCATCTTCATTGACACCAAGTAAAGACGTTGCTGTTATTTACAAAATGGCATTATTATATGAAAAAATGGGAGACTGGGAAATCGTGCACAAATACATGGAGGAGATTCATGAAGAAGGAGTAGCTGGTGTTAAAACTGATGAAACTGCAAAAGCTCAATTATGGTTAGCAAAATACGAATTGGCTAGAAAGAATTTAACTGGTGCTTATGCTTATGCTTCCAGTCTTACTCATGGATCAAGCCAAGAATTAGAAGAAGCAAGAATAATAGCTAGAGAGGCTAGAAACTCTTTAAATAGGAATTAATGACAAGTTCTTTATATAATTGAAAAGTTGTAGATTTTATGTCAAAAATTATAGTAGTGGTGTCCGGATGTTGTTTTGATATATTTCACGAAAAAAAAAATTATAAGTATAATAACCTACTTACAATTAACAAAACAAACAAACGCATTAATTTACTCAACCACTTGAACTGGTATCAAACCGTTTTTGTCTTCTGGTAATATATTCCTGAACCTCAGCTTTGATCTTCGAGGCTCGTTATCTTTTAACCATCTTAGTTGTCAATTGAGAAAGAAAGGGAATTAGTTGAAAGTAGACATCAACAATGAGTAACTTGCCTCCACCACCTGGATGGCAACCACCTCCACCACCTCCTCCAGCTGGTAACGGTCATGGGAATGGTGCTTCAAATGGGTTACCACCACCTCCGCCACCTCCAGGGTTCTCAAGAAATGGAATGGCGCCTCCACCTCCACCACCTCCATCATCATCAGCTCCAACTTCATCATCACCATCAAGATTCAATAAGAACGAGCTAGATATCAAAAAGAGAAAATGGCTTCAACTTCAGAAAAAACGTTTCAATGAAGTTCGTTCCAAAGTTGGAACATTTGTACATCCACAAAAAGTTGATATGCCTCCAGAACATCTACGGAAAATTGTCTATGATCATGGTGATATGTCTTCAAGGAAATTCGCAGCTGATAAACGTTCATTTTTGGGATCATTGAAATATATGCCACATGCAGCATTAAAATTACTAGAAAATATGCCACAACCATGGGAAGAAACTAAAGAAGTCAAAGTTTTGTATCATATTACTGGTGCAATCACATTTGTTAATGAAATACCCAGGGTTATCGAACCTGTTTATACTGCACAATGGGCAACTATGTGGATAGCAATGAGAAGAGAAAAAATGAATAGAAGACATTTCAAAAGAATGAGATTTCCTCCATTTGATGATGAAGAACCACCATTAGATTGGACAGAGAATTTACAAGATCTTGATCCATTAAACCCAATACAATTAGAATTAGATGAAGTTGATGATGAACATGTGATAGATTGGTTATATGATCCAAGACCTTTGGTTGATGAACTTGATTTTGTCAATGGTGAATCATATAGAAAATGGAATTTAAATTTAGATCAGATGTCTAATTTACACCGTTTATCAAGTCCTTTACTTTCTGAAATAACAAATAAGAACTATTTTTATTTGTTTGATAAAAGATCCTTCTTCACAGCAAAGGCTTTGAATAATGCCTTGCCTGGTGGTCCAAAGTTTGAACCACTTTATAAAGATGTTGAAGAAGAAGATTATAACGAGTTTAATTCAATTGATCGTATTATTTTCAGAATACCCATAAGGACAGAATACAAAGTTGCATTCCCACATTTATACAATTCATTACCAAGATCCGTTAACATACCATGGTATTCTGACCCTGTCAATTGCTACATCAAACCAGATGATCCAGATTTACCAGCATTTTATTTTGATCCTTTACTCAATCCAATATCACCAAGATCAGTACGTAACACACAAACAGATACCGAGAAGGAATTATTTGATGAAGAGACTGGAGAAGATTTGGAAGATTTCCAATTACCAACTAAAGTGAAACCATTTTTGGCAGAACAAGAAGTTGAACCAGATAAAACAGCTAGTGCACTTGAACTATGGTGGGCTCCATATCCATTCAATCGTCGTTCAGGTAACATGAAACGTGCACAAGATGTCTCTTTAGTGAAAAGTTGGTATTTAGAACGTCCAGATAGAGAGTTACCAGTAAAGACCAGAGTTTCATATCAAAAGTTGTTAAAGAATCATGTTTTGAATGAACTACATAAACATCCAACCTCGAATCATCGCAAAATCCAATTATTGAAGAGTCTAAAGAATACTAAATACTTCCAAACTACTACAATTGATTGGGTGGAAGCTGGGCTTCAAGTTTGTCGCCAAGGTTTCAATATGCTAAACCTATTGATTCATAGAAAAGGCCTTACATATTTACATCTTGATTATAACTTTAATTTGAAACCTACAAAGACTTTGACCACAAAGGAAAGAAAGAAGTCTAGATTTGGTAATGCTTTCCATTTGATGAGAGAAATACTTAAAGTTATTAAATTACTAGTGGATGCACAAGTTCAATTTCGTCTTGGAAATGTTGATGCGTTCCAATTAGCTGATGGTATTTATTACATCTTGAATCATTTGGGTCAGTTAACAGGTATTTACCGTTATAAGTACAAAGTTATGCACCAAGTTCGTGCTTGTAAAGATTTGAAACATATTGTCTATTACAGATTCAACAGTGTTATTGGTAAAGGTCCAGGTTGTGGGTTCTGGCAACCAGCTTGGAGAGTTTGGATCTTTTTCTTAAGAGGTATAATTCCACTCTTGGAGAGATGGTTAGGTAATTTGTTGGCACGTCAGTTTGAAGGTCGTTCAAATGAAGTTGCAAAGACTGTCACAAAGCAAAGAACAGATGCTTATTACGATTTAGAGTTAAGAGCTGCTGTCATGAATGATATCTTAGACATGATTCCAGAAGGTATCAAACAGAACAAAGCAAAAACTATTCTACAGCATTTGACTGAGGCTTGGAGATGTTGGAAGGCTAACATCCCATGGAAAGTTCCTGGATTACCTGAACCAATTGAGAAGATCATTGAACGTTATGTCAAGGCAAAAGCCGATGGTTGGACTTCAGCTGCTCATTATAACAGAGACCGTATAAAACGTGGGGCTTCTGTCGAAAAAACTGTTGCCAGAAAGAACTTGGGAAGACTTACAAGATTATGGATTAAAAATGAGCAAGAACGTCAACAAAATGTTGAAAAAGATGGTCCAGCAATTTCACCTAATGAAGCCACTACCATCTTTAGAACAATGGTGAACTGGTTTGAAAGTAGAAATTTTTCTCCAATTCCATTTCCTCCATTGAGTTATAAGCATGACACAAAATTATTGATTTTAGCCTTGGAAAATTTGAAAGAGTCATATAATGCTAAGGGTCGTTTGAATGCTACACAGCGTGAAGAGCTTGCATTGATTGAACAAGCTTATGATAATCCACATGAATGTTTGAGTAGAATCAAGAAGTTTTTACTTACCCAAAGAGTCTTCAAAGATGTTGGTTTGGAAATGCTTGATCAATACCATCAACTCACACCAGTATATGAGGTTGATCCTCTTGAAAAGATAACTGATGCATATTTGGATCAATACTTGTGGTATGAAGGTGACAAAAGACAATTGTTCCCTAACTGGATCAAACCAAGTGATGCTGAGATCCCTCCCCTTCTTGTTTACAAATGGTGTCAAGGTATCAATAATCTTAATGAAGTTTGGGATACATCCAAGGGTCAATGTAACGTTATGTTACAGACGACCTTGAGTAAGATTGCTGAAAAAGTTGATTTTACACTATTGAACCGTTTGTTAAGATTGATTGTTGATTCAAATATTGCAGATTATATGACAGCCAAAAATAACGTTGGTCTAACCTATAAAGATATGAGCCACGTCAATAAATACGGTATGATTAGAGGTTTACAATTTTCATCATTTGTGTTCCAATACTATGGTTTAGTCCTTGATTTATTAATCTTGGGTCTTGAACGTGCTAGTGAATTGGCTGGTCCAGGTAATTCTCCAAATGAGTTCTTACAGTTCAAGTCACTTGAGCAAGAAACAGCAAGTCCAATCCGTCTATACTCACGTTACATAGACAAGATTCACATTTTTTTCAGGTTTGATGATGAAGATGCTCAGGATTTGGTACAAGCATTCTTGTCTGAAAATCCAGATCCAAACTTTGAGAATATCATAGGTTATAATAATCGTCGTTGTTGGCCAAGGGATAGTCGTATGAGGTTGATGCGTCATGATGTTAATCTAGGTAGAGCTGTTTTCTGGGAAATTCAAGGTCGTATACCAAGAGCATTGGCTATTGTTCAATGGGAAGATACCTTAGCTTCAGTATACAGTAAAGATAATCCTAATTTACTGTTTACAATGTGTGGTTTTGAAGTCAGAATTTTGCCAAAGTCAAGAATGGATGAAGTTACTTCATCAACAGAAGGTGTTTGGGACCTTGTTGATCAAACTTCCAAGCAACGTACTGCTAAAGCATTCCTTCAAGTTACGGAAGAAGAAATAGAGAAGTTCCACAACCGTATTCGGCAAATTTTGATGTCTTCTGGTTCAACTACATTCACCAAAATTGCTAGTAAATGGAACACAGCATTAATGTCACTTTTTACATATTTCAGAGAAGCTGCTGTTTCCACAGAGGCACTATTAGATGTATTGGTTAAATGTGAAACCAAGATTCAGACTCGTGTTAAAGTTGGTTTAAATTCCAAGATGCCAACTCGTTTCCCTCCAGCAGTTTTCTACACACCAAAGGAGTTGGGTGGTCTTGGTATGTTGAGTGCTTCTCATATATTGATCCCAGCCTCTGATCTAAGTTGGTCGAAACAAACAGACACTGGTATCACCCATTTCCGTTCTGGTATGTCACACCCTGAAGAAAAATTGATCCCAACGATATTCAGATATATCACATCTTGGGAAAATGAATTTTTGGATTCTCAAAGAGTTTGGGCAGATTATGCAATCAAGCGTCAAGAAGCTTTGCAACAAAACCGTCGTTTAGCGTTTGAAGAGTTGGAAGGTTCATGGGATAGAGGTATTCCAAGAATAAGTACATTGTTCCAAAAAGATCGTCATACACTTGCTTATGATAAAGGTCACAGAATCCGTCGTGAATTTAAACAATATTCATTGATTCGTTACAATCCATTCTGGTGGACAAGCAGTCATCATGATGGTAAACTATGGAATTTGAATGCATACCGTACTGATGTTATTCAAGCATTAGGTGGTATTGAAACAATATTAGAACACACATTGTTCAAAGCTACAGGTTTCGATTCATGGGAAGGTTTATTCTGGGAGAAAGCATCAGGATTTGAAGATTCATTGAAATTCAAGAAATTGACTAACGCTCAAAGATCAGGTTTAAGTCAAATTCCAAATCGTCGTTTCACATTGTGGTGGTCACCAACTATTAATCGTGCTAATGTCTACGTTGGTTTCTTGGTTCAGTTGGATTTAACTGGTATTTTCTTACATGGTAAAATCCCTACTTTGAAAATTTCATTAATTCAAATATTCCGTGCTCACTTGTGGCAAAAGATTCACGAAAGTGTTGTTTTTGACATTTGTCAAGTGTTGGATGGTGAACTTGATGTCTTACAAATTGATAGTGTTCAAAAGGAGTCTATTCATCCACGTAAATCATATAAGATGAATTCCTCAACAGCTGATGTGACTTTGAATGGTTCATACAGATGGGGTTGCAGTGCACCATCCTTGTTGTATGACACAAATGACGACATGACAGTTACTTCAAGTGATAAGTTCTGGGTAGATGTTCAATTACGTTATGGTGATTATGATTCTCATGATATTTCACGTTATGTTCGTGCGAAATTCTTGGACTATACTAGTGATGACTTGTATCCATCTCCAACTGGTGTTTTAGTTGGTATTGATCTTGCTTATAACATGTACGATGCTTATGGTTCTTGGTTCCCAGGTTTCAAACCTTTGATGCAAAGTGCTATGAAGACAATCATGAAGGCAAATCCTTCATTATATGTTTTACGTGAGCGTATCAGAAAGGGTCTACAATTGTATCAAGCTCAACCTCAACAAGCGTTCTTGAATTCTAACAACTATGCTGAGTTATTTAGTAACGATACCCAATTATTTATTGATGACACTAATGTTTACCGTGTCACAGTCCATAGAACAGTGGAAGGTAATTTGGCAACCAAACCAATCAATGGTGCTATTTTTATCTTGAATCCAAAGACTGGTCAATTATTCTTGAAGATTATCCACACATCTGTTTGGTCAGGTCAAAAGCGTTTAGGTCAATTAGCCAAATGGAAGACTGCTGAAGAAGTTGCTGCTTTAATTCGTTCATTACCTCGTGAAGAACAACCAAAACAATTGATTATCACAAGAAGATCAATGTTGGATCCGTTAGAAGTCCATATGTTAGATTTCCCAAACATCTCAATCAGACCATCAGAATTGAGTTTACCATTTGCCGCAGCTATGAAAATTGACAAATTACAAGATTTGGTCTTGAAGGCAACAGAACCACAAATGGTGTTATTCAATCTGTACGATGACTGGTTGAAAACAATTTCTTCATACACAGCATTCTCACGTTTGGTGTTGTTACTACGTGCTTTGAATGTTAATGCTGAACGTGCTAAATTGGTTTTACGCCCAGATAGTTCAGTTGTCACTCAAGAACACCACATCTGGCCATCATTCACCGATGAACAATGGGTTGACGTTGAAGCGAAATTGCGTGATTTGATTTTGAATGATTATGGTAAGAAACATAATATCAATGTTGCTTCTTTGACCCAAGCTGAAATCAGAGATTTAATTCTAGGTCAAGATATCAAGGCTCCATCTGCAAAGAGACAAGAAATTGCTGAGATTGAAGGACAAAATGAGGAGGCATTGACTGGTGTTAAAGTCAAGACTAGAAATGCTCATGGTGAAGAAATTGTCACACATGTTTCAAGTAATTACGAACAGCAGTCATTCACTTCAAAGACTGAATGGAGAAAATTGGCCATTTCTGCCTCTTTACTACATATGCGTACCAAGAATATCTATGTTGCATCTGATGATTTTGTTGAAGAAAAAACTACTTATATCATGCCAAACAACATGTTGAAAAAGTTTATTCAAATCTCAGATACAAGAACTCAAATTGGTGGTTATATCTATGGTACATCTCCTTCTGATAATAACAAGATTAAGGAGATAAAGAGTATTGTTTTACCTCCACAAACTGGATCACTCAACTCATTACAATTGAGTAAGATTCAAGAAAGTGAATGGACTGAAGGGTTAGAGTTACTAGGTTGGATTCACACTCAATCCCAAGAGTTTAATTACATGTCAGCAAGTGATATGACTACTCATGCCAAATTATTTGAAGATAACAATACGGAATTGGTTGATATTGCAGTCTCACTCACAACTGGTTCTGTTTCTTTGAGTTGTTTCACCTTGACTGAAGATGGTTACAAATGGGGTCGTACGAATAAAAATATCGATATTGCACCAGAAGGGTTCAAGCCTGAATTTGGTGATATTGGACAATTGATTCTTTCCAGTAATATCATGGGTAACTTTTTGGTTCCTTCAACTAAAATTTGGAATTATTCATTTATGGGTACAAGATTCAATCCTGAATTGGATTACGATCTTACTATTGATGTTCCTATTGAGTTTTACCATGAATTACATCGTCCTAATCACTTTATTGCTTTTAACGAATTGGAGCATAAAATTAGTTTAGAAGCTGAACAAGAGGATGTTTTCGCATAATGTTCAATAATGTATAATGTATTATAATTAATAAAGTTCTGTATATTAGGTATATGAATCGTAGCGATAAAATAATCAGTTATCCAAGTCAACATAGTTATTAGGAAATAAACCAGTTTTCCCATTCAATTCACCTTTCCACCAATCTTTTAGCTTTTGATCAATAATTTTGATTCGATCACCTTTCTTGAAAGACAAATCACCACCCTCTTGGGCTTCATAGTTGTATTTGGCAATACAAAATTGATTGATGGTACTGTTGGACTCAATTTCAGCCAGTAGATCATCAACAGCCTTAGCAGTATCTTCCACATTTGTAATGATTGATCTTTCAGTAGTGAATTTTGTAATACTTAGACTTTCCACCAAGTCTCTAGCAGCTTTCTGTTTGTTATTAAATTCAGTAACAGTATTTTCAACAAAAGTATTCAGATCTTTATTCTTCATTTTAATTTTGAAACTAGCATCTGTCAACTCACCAAATTTTTGCAAGAACTGGTAGTGAATTGTAAGTTGGAGATAATATAGCAAAACATGCAAAGGTTGAATGAATTCACCTATTTTTCTGAAAAGGTCTGGTAAATCCTTCTTCAAACTTTCATTAATCTGCTCATATTTCAACTTTGAAAGCTCATAGTTTTTCTCATATCTAATCAAATTTTGTTGTTGTTTCAAAGTTAATGTACTCTTCTCTTTAGAATTCAAGGTTTCAAAATCATCATAGTATTTGTTGAGATCAATCAAAGCATATTCCCTCTCCTTGATGAACCTTTTAACATTTTTCATAATACCCACAAGTCTTGTTAATGGAATTTGGACATTGTTTGAGACAAGATCTAAATCAACGCAAACATTAGTTTTGAGTTTCAGTGCTTGTTCAATGTACTTCCTTGTTGTGTGAAACTTCTCATTGTCCTCATGCGCACAAAGTGTCAACCCTGGTGATTTGGGCAAATGATCAATTGCCAAACCTGAAGAAGCAACATTTGGATCAAATATTCTAGAAAGGCCCTCACAAACGGATATTGAACGATTGATGTAAGCCCTAACATGAGATGTGTATCTTATCAGTTCAGTCTCCAAAAAGACAATTCTTTCATCAATATCCCGAAACTTTGAATATAAACCGTCAAACTCTTCATCGTTTGGTAACTTGTGTCCAATGTTAGCCTTTTGTTTTAATATTTGAGGAGCTCTAACCACTGACCTTTTAAGATAGATCCAGTCTTTATCATTACGAAGCTCATGAACGATACATGTGACTTTGTTATCTATCTCGTTAATTTGGTTCATTTTGAGGGAGAAGAACTCAAATACTAACCGGAATTGAAATTAGTAAACTCCAAATTTTATTTAAATTTTAGAGCCTATTTATTTCAAGTGGTTTCCAAATTGTAGTTTTTGTGTAAGTTTGGTAAAGTTTCCACTAGCTTTAATTGTGGTCCGCTAAAACCCGTTGCACAAAGTCCGAACTACAAAAATGTGTCAAAAAATTCATGAGCGACGTATAATCGTAAAAAGGTATCTGAGTATAAAAGTATGATGAAGCAAATTACTTCGAGGTGTCAAGGACATAACGGCCCAGGATCTTACCCTCCTCCATCAATTTGAAAACTTCTGGAGCTTGAGATAATCCAACAACTTTAACTTTGGAATCAACTTTACCCTTTCTAAAAAATTCAATAGCTTCTCTTGTATCAGCTCTGTTTCCAACGACTGAACCTTTAATATTGATAGCTCTCAAGACATGAGAAAAGATATCTGATGTTAAAGCTGCTCCACCTTTTGGTAATCCAACCAAAACAACAGTACCTGTTGGTCTAACATATTTGATAGCTTCATTATAAGCTTGAACAGAATTTGATACATTGATAACAGCATGAGGACCACCATTTGTAATCTTTAGCACTTCTTCTGGAATATCATTGACTGCATTAAAATCAATGAATTCGTCACATCCCATTTTAAGAGCATGTTCTTTCTTATTTGTACCATCAATACCAAGAATAGTGTAACCCATTGCCTTCGCGTATTGAACAGCAAGACTTCCCAAACCACCACCAGCGCCAATAATAGTAACCCAATCACCTGCTCTAATGTTTGCATTCTTAAGAGCTTTGTATACTGTGATACCAGCACATAATAGAGGTGCGACTTTAGCCAAATCTACATCTTTTGGGATATGAGCAGCTTGAACCGCATCGGCAACAGCATATTGTTGATAAGTACCTTGAACTGTATAACCTGAATTTTTCTGATTTGGACAACTTGATTCATGAGCTTCTTGACAAAATTCACATGATTGACAAGTTGAATGTAACCATTTAATACCTGCATAATCACCAATTTCAAAATTTGTAACGTTTTCACCTTTAGCAACGACAACACCTGCACCTTCATGTCCTAAGACTAAAGGTAATATAGGTTTGAAAGCCCAATCACCTTTCCAAGCATGATAATCTGAGTTACAAACACCAGTGTATTTGATATTCACCAAAATATCATTTGGGCCTGGTTTTTCAACTGGGATATCCTTGTACTGTAGCGGACCACCCTGTTCATAAAAGATGACTGCTTTTTGAGTCTTTGGTATAGTTGGTCCTGAAGTGGCTAAAGTACGAAGTAATAGATGGTTTCTATTAGTTCTTTGGAAAGTTCTTGATGCTGTATTTAAGGTTCTAAGCATTTTAATTTGTGTTTAGACTTCAGTAATACACCGAAAGTTGAAATCAAACTTAATCAACTGGGTCCATTTGGGGATTTATATATAGATCAGAACTTCATTCTCACCAAAGGAAAGTAGTCACCAATTGATTAAAGTGTGGAGGAGTCTCTGTGATCATATGTGTGTCTAGTAGCTAGTACACCTAGCCAAGCTGTATGGAAAGCAAGGAAACCGGTCTATGGAAACAACATACACTCCGAGTGATATACCTGAAACGAAAGTGCACCTTGTTGGGGTGTACTTTTTTAATTAAAATTGATCTTACTAAACAATGGAGTCTTAATAATAAGGCTTGATAATGTGAGTGAAGTGTGTAGGACTCCTTAAATGTAATTTTCGAATCTGGGGTAAAGTTGCAGAACCTGCATATCGGAGTTTTAAAAGATTAATAACATAATGAGACCCCTTTGAGGGAATATAGAGTATCATCAATATTATTATCGGTGTATAGCTTGTATCGATAAATCACTCAGCTACAATTGAAATAGTATTAAAAGTATTAGATATTATAACTTAGATTATGTGGAAATTAGTAGATGGCCTCTAGTTCATCAACAGTCTTTTTAACGGCAGCAACAATCAAATCAACTTCACTGCTTGTGATTGAATAAGCAGGAGAGAAAAGAGCATGATCACCTAACTCACCATCCACGGTACCAGACCCATTAAGACAGAAAACACCATTTTCGTATAATTTTTCAGCAAATTTGTAACTAAATTTAACATCTGCTGGGAATGGTTCTTTAGTTGATTTATCTTTAACAAATTCAATAGCCCAGAATCCACCAGCACCACGAACATCACCAACATATTTAGAATCTTTTAATGCTTCTGTGAATGAAGCTCCAAGATAATCACCTTGTTTCTTTATATTAGAAATCAAATCTTCTCTCAAGACTTTTTCTTGAACTGCAAGGGCAACTTGACAATTAAAAGCATGTGAATGATAAGTTTGAGCACCACTAATTGCTGAGTTTTTAGCTTTGAATAAATTCATAACTTTTGGTGAAACTAAAATACCTGCAATAGTAACATAACCAGCACCTAAAGTTTTACCAATTGTTTGAATATCTGGACCTCCATTTTCCATAAATTGTTCCCATGCATGTAAAGAACCACAACGACCCATTCCACTCATAACTTCATCCAAAACAAATAATGCACCATATTTTTCACAGATTGCCTTACAACCATCTAAATAACCTGGGATTGGTGGGTTACAACCAAAAGTTGAACCAGTGACAGTTTCACAGATAAAGGCGCCAATAGTTTCTGGATCTTCCTTTAAAAATGTATCTTCCAAATCTTTTAATAGTCTATCCTTGTATTGTTCCAAAGATTCTGATTTAAGTTTAAATCTATAAGGATAACATTGTAAAACTTTTGGAGTAATTGATTCAGGCATCAAAATATCACCAAATTCCACTTTTCTTAAATTATCAGAGATTGATAAAGCACCAATGGTAAAACCATGGTATGATTGAGATCTAGAAATGAATTTAATTCTCTTCAAATCACCATTTTCAATATGATATTTTCTAACAATCTTGAGCATGTTTTCATTTGATTCAGAACCTGAACCTGTAAAAGTTGCAGTTTCAAAAGCACCTTTTGGAGAATTATCAATAATCCATTGAGCCAATTTTTCACTTTGAGTATTTGCAGTAATCAATGGGAAATTATAAATATGATCATTAACCGCTTCAATCATTTTTTCTTTAATTTCATCATCACCATGACCGACACTTGAGACAGCGGCACCAGATGAAGCATCAATCAATTCTTTAGTTTCACCAGTTTTTGGGTCCTTAACAGTGATGTAGACACCTTTACCAGAAAGTGCTACTGGGACTGGTTTAGTAGCTGTTTGTAAGATAGCTGATTGCTTTAACACTTGAACTTGTTGTTGAGTCATGATGGAGTGATTAACTTAGCAGCAACAACAACAGCAATAGAGAATATCAAGCTCTATATATATACCGTACCCAATCTCGTTGCGGACTGCCAGTCCCAGATGGATCGTATAATAGCTAATGTATTTATATAAAGCCATTTGTTAGTGCACACGGTGTTGGGGTCCCTATCTGGTAAATCAGTGCGCTCTAATCTCTTATCAAGTACATAATCAATCCATCGGTGGGAAAGCTATAAGTGGACATCGCTGAGTCTTCGCTATAAGATTCATATTCAATATCATTTACATCAATACACATTAAAACCCTGCTCTTAATTCCAAAGGTTCTAATCATCTTTCAATGAATCAATTACTCTTTGAATTCCTCATCAAAGCACAATTCTCCATTAGCGTAAATGGCCTCAACGCGGTAACCGAACTCCTAATCAAGTTTAAATACCCGTGGTGTGGTGTGTACCGGATTTGTATTATATATACTGTCACGTGATCTATCAGATGAGATGAACATTAATTAATTAATTAACTGATTTGTTTTATTATTGACAATGGTTTCTTCACTGGTGGTTCATGTTTTAAATGAGTGTATTTGATAGTTATCTTTTTGTTCAGAATGTTGACGTTAATTAAACAGGATGATGCACATTGATGAAGGGGTATACGTCTGTAGAAAGCTCGTTTACGTTCTCCCGTACATGGTTTCGTACGTTTTTGAGCACTGTCTTGTGAGCAAATCAGGGAAAAAGAGGCTCTCGTAGTACCCCCAAATCTAATTGTCCCAGCTACCCATCTGTATCCAGTAGCTTGAATGATCTTGTCAATAATGTGTTTTCTCACTAGAGATCTAATTAAGGGCCTGTTCAATTGGCAATTCTTCTCTTTAACAACACTTACAGCACTTGATTGATTGGGTATCTGTGTACTGGGATTTGCAGGAGTTTTAGTTGTATTGGTTTCCTCGATTGAAGGATGTTTTGTTGAAGCATCGGGGGAAGTATCAGATGTGATATATTGGATTGTGTCATCGCTCAAAAAATCAGCCTTCAACAAGAGATAAGCATTATTAAGATCTGTAACTTTGTTAACGTGAAGATCATCCAGAAAATTAAGCAAATAAGTGTCTGGCTTTGGGTGAGTGTGTACATAGTTTTCTATCTTTCGCTTGGAGCACCGATGACTAGTTTTCGCTCTTTCATTTGGAGATTTAAACTTGAGCAGACTGCATGGTTTCAAGACTTTGCAGCTAGAGCACCGTTGTGTCCCTTCTTCTGCGGTTGTAGTCATGGTTTCTTCTTGAATTAATATTGAGTATTATTATTGTTTTGTTTTACAAACCAAATCTGTATTAATTCAAATTCGCGACGCGTGCTTCATAATACAGCGTTATTCGCGAATGCGTTCTATTCGGGAATCGAGAATAAATTTCTGACACATCATCGAAATGATTTAGTGGTTAAGATCCATTTAAAGTGTGATTCAATTAAACATGAAACCGAGTATCATACTAATATCTCTGATATCTGGGCTGGTTGCTGCATCTGCAAATGATCTGAGTGGTAAACTTTCAATAATAGACTCAGATTTCCAAAAAAGTGGTGCTTCATTAGAGATTTTAAATGATTATGATTTATTATTGAGACAAATTAATATTGATACAACAACTGCTGAATTGGAAAAAAAGGTGATCTTAAGTAAGATCTACTATAAGAAGGCTTTGATAGAGCTAAGTCTGGGGAAAGAACTACAATCAATAGAAAATTTTGCAAAATCTTTGGAATTGAATTCAAACAATCCTATAGTTAAAAAGAACTTATTAGATCTTTGCGTTAAATTTGGGTTAAAAGATCGTATTCATTCATTCCAAAATTTATTCAGTTCAGATGATAGTGAATATGTTGAAGCTTTAGCTACTTTAAGTTCTGTTGATGAATTAGTTGCTAGTGATGATTTAGAAAAATTAAATCAAGCCATTAATATATCACCTGCTGATTCAAATTTAAGACTTAAAAGAATAGAATTAACTACAAATGAAATTCAAAAAACAGGTGATTCATCAAAATTCCCAGATTTGGTTGATGATATGACAAATATGATTAAAATTAATCCAATTCAAAATTTACAATTCATAAATAAATTATCAGAAATTTATCTTTTTGCATTATCAGAATTTTCCAATTCTTTGAATTATAATAAGAAATGTCTTCATTTTGATATGGATGATGCATCATGTAAAAAAAATTCTAAATTTTTGAATAAATATTCACCAATATTGAATAACTTGTCTGAATTCAATAAATTTTTTGAATTTGTTGAAGAAAAGGGTAAAACTGATGATGAATTTATAATTAATGATGAAGATATAAAATTAGAAGCAACCCGTTTACAAGATCCAAGACAATTTTTAAAAATTAGAAGAGAAAATGAAAATTTCAAAACAAATCAAGATTATTTACTTCATAAATCACAAGAATTTAATACTCAATACAAATTAAAATCCAATGCATTACAACTAACAATTTTAAGAACATTAGTTTTTGATGCATTCCTTAGAAATGACAAAAAGACATTAAAGACATTATCCAAAAGACTAAACACAGTACATCCAAATTCATCAGAATCATTCTTCCCATTAATATTAACTAATGTCGATATAGCACTTAGTAAAAAAGATTATAATCAAGCTATAAAACTATTAAAATCCATCACAGAGAATGGTAAAAAAACTATACATTACAAACAAAGAGAATCCAAAGTCCAACAACATCAACAACAGCAACAACGTCAACAACAGCAACAGCAACAACAACAACGTCAACAATATTTCCAACAACAACAACAAAAACCAAAGACACCAAAGAATGATTATTATAAGATTCTTGATGTTCCTAAAGATGCAGATTCCACAACGATAAGAAAAGCATATAGAGAAAAAACTAAACAATATCATCCAGATAAATATAAAGGTGATTTATCAAATGAAGAGATTGAAACTAAAATGACCCAAATAAATCATGCATATGAAGTTTTATCAGATCCTGAACTTCGTAAAAATTATGATCAAGGTGAAGATCCTAATGATCCTGAAAGTATGCATCAAGGTGCTGCACAAAGAGGTAATCCATTTCAACAACAACAATATAATCCATTTGGTCGTGGTGGATTTAATTTCCAATTTGGTGGACCAGGTTTTAAATTTACAGATAATAGACATAAAAAAAGATCAAAAAATAGAGCATAAAATGATCAAGCAGCTACATAATATAAAACGTAATATAGGCATTTTCATTAAATTAGTATTGTAAGTTTTCAAATAACCAAGTGAGAACCTCTATATTTAAATTCTTGAACATTCTTGGTTTCAACAGCACTTCTTGCTGGGAAATTTGTTAAATCTTTAGCATAAGTAGCAACACTGTGTGCAATTAATTTAGTATTAACCAAGAAGGCATCCCATGCAATATTAGTTAAATCATCACATAATTCATGATAACATTTATCTAAAACTTTACCATTTTGAGAATTTTTACCTTCGGCACCAGCAGCAATACCACCACCTGGGATACCATTTTCAATAAAACCAACATAATCAGAGCGACCATCAAATGGAATTAAAGTCCAATTCAATCCTTTTTCTTCATACCAATCAATATACAAGTTTTTAATATCTTCGGAACCAACTGGATTATCAATATTTGAACCATTATAAACTTGATACTCATAATTTGGTGAAGCCATCATATCATAATCCATAAATAATCTAATTTTTTGATTTTCTTCAGGAGTCAAATTAGTTGCGTAATAGTTTGAACCTAATAAGCCTTCTTCTTCAGCAGCCCACCAAGCGAAACGAACAGCATTGTTAACTTTGAATTTAGTCAATTCTTTGGCAACAGTCAATAATGAAATAGTACCACTACCATCATCATTAATACCTGGACCAGCTTCAACAGAGTCACTATGAGCACCTAATGCAACAACATTATCATGGTCACCATAAATGGTTTCAGCAATGACATTTTTAGTTCTAATCAATCCGATAAAAGATGCAATGTTGATTGAAACTGGAACTTTTTCACCAGCAGCAATCAATTCCAAAAGTTGCAAGGCAAATGAACGTTGAATTCCCAAGGCTCCAACAGTGGTGTTTGTTGGTTCACCTAAAGTACCAGAAATTAAAGAGTCATCAGATTCAGTATCATAAATCAAAACGGCTTTAGCACCGAGCTTACCAGCAAGACTTGATTTGTCACCAAAAGAACAAGTACCTCTTTCAATCAATGCAACTTTTGGAACACCTGGAACAATAGCATCATAATCTTCTGGTGAACACCCTTTGTTTTTAACGGCAATAAGTTCACCTTTCAAGTAATGAACTGGTGGCGTCAATTGGAAAGCTTTGACTTTTTCCACGGAGGTTCCGTTAACACTCAAGGTGTAGTTGAAAACTTTTCCATCCAAAGCTTTGAATTCTTGGGTATCATAAGTATAATAATCAGTCAAGTTACTCAATTCATCAGTGATGTAGTCAATTGTTTTCCAATGACCTGCAGACCCAATAACTCTTGTTGGGTGACCATACTTTGGGAAAGATGCATTTGCAATCTTGTATAGCTCAATAGCACTAGTGTTCAATGCGTCAAGGGTGATGAGATCTTGTAGCACATTGGTATCAACTAATGGTAAGTCTTGATAAGGAGTCTTTACTCCGAGCTCTAAAGAACCAGCCAGTTTTTCAGTGGTCAGAGACAGGAACTCTTGAGCAGCATCTGGCAGATTGAAAGGAATGACAAACGCTGATGCAGCTGATGCGGAAAGGAGTGTAGCTAAGGGCAACTTCATTGTTGAACGAATGTGATGAAGGTGCTTAATTGGTTATTCGATAAGTTGTTAAATTGTGGGAGATTCTTATCTGGTTTTATGCTTTTTGTGGATATTTCAAGATTCGCGGAAATTCGCACTAGGCCAAATTTTACACAGAGATGAGCTCAAACGAATACCTAAAAAGAATGATTAGATGGTTGTATTGTTGTGATAGTAGTGGTGACTGTTTCCTACAGTGGAGGGTCTTCTTTTCCGTGTATTTAAATCACCAGATTTTGAGCTGGAAAGATGTCAGATAGCACTGACTATAAGTGGTTTTATCTCTTGGAGAAGACCGATGTGTTATTATCTAGTTAGACTGGATTCTCAGTCATCAAAGCAGACACTTCCTTCGGGTACCCGAGTTGTAGACATACTGGCTTATCATTGTGATGCTATCATGATGTTTATAGATTGATACGACCGATGGTGGATGATCACCAAAGGGCTTTTGCCGAATCAACTACTGGTTCTTCAACTCTTTCAAAACAGTTCGTATCTCTTCCTTCAACTCTTCAGAGCCTATTGTGCTCTGTTTCACTTCTTCATCGAATATGTCATAAACGTTGCCAACATCTCCGATATCGATTAAATCTTTGTTATTAGTAGCAGCTGGATTGGTGTTGTTGAGAGCACCATTATTCTGTATTTGACGACTTATTGTTCCCTCTATCAACGCAGCTAGCTGACCTTTGTTCTTTAACAACAACTCTGGCTTCTTGTGAACAATCTCATCAACAATCTTTTTGATTGTAGCTAGTAATTCGTCGTGTGCTTTGGTGGTTTGAAACTCCTTGAGTATCGCTTTTCTCTTCTCATCAAAGTATCCCTTTCTCTTGTAGGAAATACTCAAGCTCTTTGCATCGTGACTGGACATTTTTCCCGTTCTTTTCGTTTGAATAGTTAATGTGGTGATGATTGTTGATGGTATTAATTTCTCTTATATCAACAATTTTTCGCGGAAGTGATGAGCTAGCTCAAAAACATAATCATTAAATCAAACAGGTTCTATCACAGACCGTGATTCAATTTTGGTTGTGGACCTCTACAGATGTCGACTAAGATTGTGAAGAGCTCCAGAATCAGCTCAAAACACAAGCCAATCAATTCCCCATATCTCACCTCAATCTATGACCAATTGAATGAGCAAATAGACAAGATCCTAGGAGATGATGAACCAATTGCAAAAGCCACCACAAGCTTTCAAAGGCTCTACAAATTTGTAGAATTTCTGTGCAGGGCAAAGCTACAGTCAAGAGTTGCTGAGAACTTGTTTCGCAAGTTTGACCATTTCTTAGAAAAAGTTTTGGAGCCATTGATTGAAGCGCAAAGGGAAGGACTATCACATTTAGAACTGCTAAAGAAATTCATTGCCATAACATATGTGCTGGATGCTAAGGTAATTGCACTAGAGAAGATACATCTATATTTGGATAGAACTTACCTGCTAAATCATCCAACAAAGAAAACTTTTGTGAGATATTCACTGAATAGACTAGGAGACGCGATATACACTTCAGAAGAATTGCATAAAGCTACTGAGATTGCACACTTGCAAGTGTTTGCTGATTATAGAGCAAGTGGAGACCAAAATTTGGAGCCACTTCTTATTCGAGGGTTTCAATTCTGTAATAAACTTCTTAAAAGTGAAGATCCAGAATTTAGTTATGAAGAGGAAATTATTAAAGATTTACAAGAGAAATCTATACGGTATAATGAAGAGCTTATGCAACATTCACCACCAGAGGATATATTTGATTCCATGTACACTAGAGTTTATCGTGAAATAAAATTTTGGGAAAAAGCTGGTGTTTCTGAAAACTTTAAAGCTAGAATAAAACATGAACTAATCTCTGTACTGGTTTTTAACAAATTTGAAGAGAATTCAATCAAATTTGTGAAACCACTTTTCATATTTAAGAAATTTTCATCAATTGCAAAACTTTTTAAATTTATTCAAAATTCACACTCATATGGTAAATCCTTTCCAAATGATTTCCAATATTTAAAGATTTTTGCAAAAGTTTGGTATATATACATAGTTGAATACTTGGGTGGATTATTTAAGGAAAATTACCAAGATATCATTGAAAAGCTAGTCAAGTCTAAAAAGAATTTGACATTGTTGATGAACAAATATATGGATTCTAACTCGGAGATTGAGTTTAGATTAAGAGAAGCTTTCCAAGCAGCTCTTCACGCTTCAAACAAGGATTCAGAAATCTTGAATAAATTGCTCAAATACATTGATTCTTTCTTCAAAACTGCAACTACTTCAGAAGTTGTTGAAAATACACAAACAGTCTGTGATATACATCTAATATTCAAATCAGTCAAGACCAAAACCACATTCATCAAACAATACCAGCGAGATCTAGCTAGAAGATTGATTACTCAAAGCACAAAAAACATTGATCTTGAGCGGTCTCTCATCTCCAAAATCCAAGAAGAAGTTGGCTTTGATCAATGTCAACCTTTAGTCACCATGTTTAACGATTTGGTGACAAGTAAAGATCTTGCTGAAGTCTTTAATGAGCAATTATCACTAGATGAAGCTCCAAAATTTGAAGGATTCACACCGCTTGTGCTTGATAATAAAGCATGGCCAGTTCCAAAATCTTCCATAAAGATCCCTGATGAGTTGAACGAACTAATGACTAGATTCCAACATTTCTATTTGGGTCACAATGATAAGAAGAAATTGAACTGGAGCCCTGCCCTAAGTTATATGAGTATCAATGCTCGGTTCAAACAGGGTACAAAGGAACTTCAAGTGAGTACCTTCCAAGGAATTGTCCTTCTGCTGTTTAATGATCATGACTATCTTTCATTCAATGAAATCAAACAATATACGGAGCTGGACTCCAAAAGCTTGTCCAGTATATTGTATTCTTTGAGCATGGGTAAATACAAGATTCTAAACAAGGACTCAAATGGTGTTTATTCGATGAATGAAGATTTCAATGATAGAAAAAGAGTGATAAAAGTGAAGCAGATACAAGTTAAATTAAAAAACGGTGAAGAGGAAGATGTATGGATGGATACCGAGGATAATGGGTTTAAATCTGATAAAGATGAAATTGTCAAGGCATTTATAGTGAGAAATTTGAAAGTGAAAAAAGAAGTTGAGCATGGAGTATTGGTACAGAAAGTAATTGATCGATTCATCATAGAAACTGATGACGTGAAGAGAATATTGCAACAGTTGTTGGATAGTGAATATTTAGAAAGGGTAGATACTGAAAGATATAGATATGTTCCATGAGATAATAATAAAACTACATTGGTTTTGACGTGAAAAAAAAACTGTAGTGCAATTATACTTGTACATAGACAGGGTTAGAAGTGTTCATTAATCAGAGTGTTCATTCAGCTTCAAAGATATCATTAGCGTGAAGAATCAATTCTTCAATCAATTTACCTTGATAGCTCATATCACTAGCATTGAAATCGTCTTTTGGAAACAAAGTTGGACCCCAAATTATACCCAAATTTCTAGAGTTCATCAAATTGACTTCTTGCTTTGAAACAACTTTACTCAAGTGGAAAATAACACTTCTTAAAGTCCAATAAGAACCATCTGGTAAATCATAAACAACTTGATGGACTCTTTTCAATCTTAATTCTGGTTCTGGGATCTTGATATATTCTAAGAATTTCGGACTAGCAGCATTAGTTAAAAGAGCTTCTGGTAACGAACTGAAGTATAATTTCAACAAAGATGCAACT
Organism: Hansenula sp. Y91-04; assembly: GCA_037042445.1. Classification (NCBI taxonomy): domain Eukaryota; kingdom Fungi; phylum Ascomycota; class Saccharomycetes; order Phaffomycetales; family Wickerhamomycetaceae; genus Hansenula; species Hansenula sp. Y91-04. Next base: position 115,834 of record JAXQKK010000053.1, on the reverse strand, counting down.
GCATAAATGTCACTATCTGAAACTGAATTTGGATTAGGTAAGATAAGTTTGATATTACTTGGATCTTTATCAATCAAATCTTTCAAAGAATGTACAGTTGATACATTTCCGCTTGTTCTGTAAATACCTTCCTTATCTAAACCATATTTATCAATGACATAAATACATTGGCGAACAATTGATGGAACCATTTCTCCTTCAAATTCAATTAGTTCAGTAATTGGAGTTCCAAATGTCTTGAAATTGGATGAAGTACCTGGAGGTAATGGAACACCTTCATTATTAATCACTGATTGAGGTCTTGGTCCCCCAATGACAGAACTCTTTAAAGAGGCATCACTAGCATCGATATAAGGTGAAGAAGCAGCTGTACTTGTTGCCAAACTATTATTCTTGAATGTGTTATTTGTAGAATTCAAGCTTGGACTTGGAGCAGCTGAAAATGGGGTTTCATTATGAGTTGATATTTTACGTCCACCTGGTAAGCTATTATTATTGACTTGATTAAAACTTCTAACCTTGATTGAGCTGCTGCTTGTAGATGGAGCAATTGAAGGGTGTTGTCTGTATTCAACTGGAATTAACTGCTTGTTTGCAGCTGTTCCTGTACTTCTTAGTAAATATTGGTATAAATCACGTTCATTATTGATTGATGCAGCAATTGTCTTAATCGATTGAGCATCACTTCCAGAGATTGGACTTATGCTCAACCCACTATTTAATACAACTTCTTGCACTTTTGATGCATATTTTTGTAATTGGACACTCATTGCGATATCTATTTCGATAATAAGATCTTTCAAACTCTTTGCAGTTGCAGGTCTAAAAGTGTTTAAAAACACACTTCTTAAGCCTGTTGAGGTTGCAACTCTTTGTCTGTAATCAGCATCTGCTGTTTCAATCTTTCTAGTTAAGATTTCTTCTTGCTCTGTTGTAGTTTTAGAACCTTTTAAAGTAAAGGTTTTCTTTGTTGGATCAGTTGTTTTAAGTCTTTCTAATTCCAGACAAAATCCATCATATTTGCTTTTCGCCTTTTCAGCACTCGATATAGCATCAACAACTTCTTTTTCTTTTCTTTTGAAATTCTCCTTTGTAGATTTTCTTGATTTGGCTATTGTTGACCCTAAAGATGCTAATTCATCATGCATTTGATGTAAACTTTTGCTGTAACTGGATCCATGTTGATAAATTTTATCATCTAATTTCACTATTTTGTCGAAATTTGTAACAAATGAATCACTTTTCAAACTACTTGAACTTTTCAAAGCTTCTTGAGTTGATTTTGAAATTTTCTTTAAATGTTCAAAGTGATCCTCTTCCAGGAGTGCTTTCTTTCTGACATATTTAGCAAATTCCTCACAAGTCAGCACACTTCTCTTTAAACGAGAGAGTAACGCATCAATGGCACCATCAGAGTTCAATATTTTCACAATCTTATCTTCTTGAAGCAATTCTGGTGAAGATGCTGGGATAACCTTGGATTCATTGACATTCACTGGGATATTAGTCTCTTGCACTGCCGAAGGCTCGGCTGCTAATGGTTGACTTCCTTGAGACGACAGAGAGGTCACTCTTTCCTTAGTCTCTTGCGGCTGGGACATCTCAACGACAATTATCAGCTAAGCAGACTCTAAGGACTTGTTTACTTGGATGGGTACTTATTCAATTCAAAGTTAACACAAATTCTTTACAGAGAGCGCGATCTTCTGTGTTTTGATCGAAGATCTCATTCCGCAGCTTTTGGATTATTTTAGGAATTCCGACCCAAAACCGTTCACTGTGAGCTAGACTTCCCGTTACGGAAATAACAATGATTAATATCTACAAATTATAGAGTCTATACTTAATTAACACCATTTTGAATTAAATACGATAAAATCAGAAATTAGAAAATGCAAAAAACACCGTCATTACTTTTTCTTAGAGTCATCCTCCAAATTAATGTGATTCCCGTTATACGTTAGACGATCGTCACTTTCACTGCTATTCAAGGTTCTAATTCTCGACTGGCTAGATATTCTAGATAAAGAGGTGGGAGTGTCTAATTTTGGATGTTCTTGTGTGTTGAGTTGTGGTGACGCTGGTCTTTGGACTTGATCCAAATTGAGATTCAAGCTCAATGCTGATGGGTGAAGTAGATCAAGTCTCGTTTCTGGCTCGTTGCGTGGTGTAGGAGCAGGTGAGACATATGAAGACGATATAGGTGATACAGGATCAATAAGATCATCATCTTCCTCAATTGAATCACTTCCAGCGCGATCTTCTTGAGAATTTAACGCTCTACCACTTTGATCACCATACCAAAATGAAGATATCCCTCCAAATACTCTTGAAAATAATCCACCTTGAGATGATTTGCTCAAGATATTACCTGAACTATTGTACGCATTTGCATAAGAGCTGAAAGGCTTTAATATCAAGGCAGAGCGTGGTGTAAGTTCTAAACTTTCCAACGATTTTTCCTCCTCTGTAACTCCAAAAGTTGCTCTAGGAATAGTTCTATGGAAGCAATAAGGATCATCACTGTCAGTTCTATTTTCATCAAGCCATTTTCTCACGTCATTTAATGTGTCTGTGGTCTTGAACTCGTGTCTTAAAGAACTACCATCCAATAAACGAATTGACAAGGCACATACTAAACTTGAGGATGGTCTTCTATCACGCACGTTATTCTTTAATGCTTGGTTCTCATTCAAAATTTCATCTATTTTAACATCATCTTTTGCTTCTTCATCATTAGATAATCTTCTTTGTCTTTCTCTTTCTGCTTGCTTATGACGCTCATTCAAGCGACGCTCCTCTTCATCTGCCTTCAATAATCTTCTGACTCTTTCACGCTCCTCTCTTTCTCTTTGCTTCTTCTTGAGCTGTTCCTCTTTATATTTCCTAGCAGTAAGTTCAGCTGCCTCTTCTTTTAGTGTCCTATAATCACGTTTCCCGTTTCCGCGGGTTGGTGTCTGTGTTCTCGAGCTTGGTTGTGGAGTTGGTGCACTAGACTGTACGGAAGGAGCCTGGGATGAGGAAGGTGTCTGTACTGAACTTCTTGATGGAGTTGATGCTTCTCTGTCAGACAACTGTTGATTTTCATTCACATCCGATGAGATAATTTCAGGTTGTGGTGCAGAAGGAGCTGTATTCTGAGCAACAGCTTCGTTATTCAATACTTTTGTAATCCTATTAGTGAACTCTTCTTGCTCCAAATCTCCATGAATGATATCCAAGATAGCTGCAACTTTTATACAATAAAAACTGGGTATTATCACGTTTGGAAATATCTGTTCAAACAAGGCAAACTGCGTAGAGTCTTTTACCAACTTCAAAGCAACAGACTTTTCGGAAATCAACCTTAGTAATTCCTCGGATAGTAAACCATCTACCCACTTGTTTGATTCTTGAGATGAATCTGTGTTGAATACAATCAAAGGTTTATTTTGTGCCACCGCTGTGCTGACAGCTGTTTCAACGGTGGAGATAAAGACTGAATCCAAGTCAGCCATGATGTAGTATGATCTGTCCTCTTTTCCCTATAGCAGATTGAATCACTGGCCAATATAATCTATCCCTCAGTATATCCAGCTAAGAATAATCAAACAAATGCTATCAAATATAAGAATTCTATTGTTGAAGAGATGAGAATTACATTTTTAGGAATTATACACTACTAAATATTGCACAGCAAAATAACAGAAAAAACAACCCGCGAAATCACCCATTTGGGAAATTCACCCCATTCGATACACACGGACCGATTTATTTAACTACAAATCACAATTAGAGGATTACTACTATTGTTCATCCTCTATATACACAGCTTCTCTACTAAGGACAGTGATCCTTTTGAAGAATCTACGCCATTCCAAGGGATCTCCTTTGGTCTTGACAAACTCCACCGTCTTTAACTTCAAGTTCTCCACTTTTGAAATCTTGATACTACCTCTTAAATACATCTTTCTTCTATCAATAGTTTGAACACTGATATGAATGTGACGAGTGTTCAGGTAGGACTCCGTGACGTTTCTCTCTTTCTCTTCAAATCCAGCAGTAGGAACACCTATTCTATGTAACGCAGATAGCAAAATAGGTAATAGAGATTCAACAGGTAATATGGAAAAGAACCTCGTAAGTCTGTCTGCAAAGTTGAATTGTGGAACAGCTTGAAGCTTTTGGCCCTTGTTTCTCGTAAATTGTAGAATTGCAGGATCCTTTGATATAATTTTGAATATGTTTTCTTTCTCTGAACCCAACTTTCCAGCAAGTTGAGCTCTGTTGTGTTCGGAATAGATTTGTTGGGTCGCAGGTATGTTGTCCATTCTTTCCTCATGTTCGTCATCAATCATGGCAGCAATATCAGCCACTGGTTGTGATGCAATGAAATGGTCTTGTAGGGAATCGTATTTATCATTTTCGTTTGAACTTTGAATATAATTCTCATCTGAAAGTCCAATATGCATATTCTCAAGCAATTTAGCAGTAAGTAAAGATGAATCTTTACAAAGACCATCTGCTGTAGAGTAAGAGTTTGCTTGGTTAACCCATATGTGTTCCCGTACTCTGTCCAATTTGGCTCTTTTATCAACATCCACCTTCAAAATCATTCGAAGCAATGAAAGTATCATTGGAGAAAATTTATTCCAAGGAGCTGTGAGTATTTTTCCATCATTTTCAACAAAATGTCTATAGAAAATGTCTCTTGAAGTTGGTTCTTCCCAAGGTGTCTCACCAGTGAGAAGCACAAACAACACAATCCCACAAGACCAAATGTCACTAAATTCAGGATCATATCCTTTAGACGAAACAATTTCAGGTGCCATGTAAGGTGGTGATCCACACGGAGTATAACATAGTCTCTTATTAGCACTATTTTGTCTCTTGAATACAGTGGCGAGACCAAAGTCTGCCAACTTCAAGTTTCCTTGACCATCAAGCAATATGTTTTCAGGTTTAATATCACGATGTGCGACACCTTTTGAATGTAAGAACCCAATGGAATTGATCAATTGTTTGAAGTAGAAGTGTGAAATCTGTTCATCAACACCAATATCAGGTTCTATCTTGTCAAATAAATCACCACCTGTGGCTAGTTCCATTGCAATATACAACCAGTTTGAATCTGAATTGAAGTCTAATAGTTTGATAACATTTGGATGACCAGAGCAAGTCTTGTGAAGTAAAACTTCCTTTCCGACATCATCATCGCTTAGACCATGACGATGACATATTTTCCTATGTATAAATTTCACTGCAAAAACTTTTGATCTGTCGGATTGATAATGAGCTAATTTGACACTATTATATGTTAGCATTTGCCATCACTTCAAATTCACAATACTCACATGGCGAAAGATCCTTGACCTATGGTGTTTCCAAGTTGTATTTTATTGATCCTGGGCAATGGATCCAACTGCGAGAGCCTCAAGTTAGCAGCCATCTTAATAATGTATATACTGATTAGTGTTTGAATAGATCAAGTCTTAGTAGAAGTGGAAAAGTTTCACCTATGATCTATCACTTATGCGCGTTTTTGTTTACTTCTTCCAGATTTGGTTCGAGAAAATACTATTCTAACAATGTTTTGATATATTGCCTAATAAGGAAATCTAGAAACTCTATCTCGGCTATATAGAAGACAATACTGAAAATGTCACATTCGCTAAGTAATTAAATATGTCTCTTCATTTCAAGAAACAACCTAGCTAGTGTGCTACCATTCTCTTCCAATTCAATCAGCCTATTGGTAAAGAGGATTTCTAAAGTTTCGGTTAGAATTAGGAGGTTCAAAACGAAGGTTTCTTTCGTTGTTCCGAGAACAATATGTCACAATTATGTCAAGAGAATAACTCAATACCTCAATCTTCAAAAAATCAAGACCAAGCAGCTGATGAAGAATTATCACTGATAGCAAAAGTTAGACAGAGAAACCCAAATCTTCAACCATTGACAGAAAAAGAGGTTACAAATTTAAGAAATAATGGAAGACATAGCATTCAGGCACTGCCCACAGTACGTCCTACATCACCTACATCGAATAACAATAACAATTCGTTAAGTAGGCATCATTCTTTCACATCAACCAAGGATTTCCGCTCCAAGATTAATCGTTCAAGCTTCTTGAAAACTGGTGAAAAGCAATCATTGACTACAAGTTCCCCTTCAACTCAAAATTTCTGGAAATATCATGTACTGGAATTTGGTAATGGTTTATACTTGACAACTAATCCAGATTCAAAACATGTATATTGTCGGAATGCACCAGGATATCATGTGCGGGTATTGTTCCCTAGATTTGGTAATGGAGATACTGATAGTTCGGGAAATTCAGGGTTTCGATTACTATTCAGAAATGAAGTTGACGGAGATGTCTTTTTGACAGTCACTAAGTTCTCAGATGGATTTGAAATTGATCTTCTAAGGAGATACTATGAGAATAAGGATGGAGTCTTAGATGTTGTTGAAGATGATGTCCAGACTTACGATGATCGTGCTTCAAAAACTTCTATTGATGAACTGAAAGGGCAGCTTTATGATCCAACAGCTAGGCTCTTTAGGTATCAATTAGAGGATTTTGATAAAGAAAAATGGTATCTGGGATCCATCCCCCAATTTAAGAATGCAACAAAGTTAAAAAATAAAAGATTTGTGTTCTTCCACAAGGCCAAAACTGAAAAGGTGTTAGCATGTTTTAGACCACAGGAAATTAGAGCAAAGAAGAAATTAATCAAAAAGTTCAATAGATCCGTACAGTCAAATTCTAATAGTTTTTACTACAATGATGAAAATTCAGAAAATTCGGGTCTTTCTAGCAAGTATGATACTATCTATTATGCCCCAGGTGATGGTGTATTTCAGGAAGATCCACCAGATGATTCTCCAAACAATGAGAAACTTGGTTGGATCACTATATATGATGATTATGAGACTCTGAAAAGTCCAGGGATGTGGGAACTGATTCTAGGATTCACTTTAGCTGCTGGATTTTCAAAAATTCTTGAAGAAAATCAGTAATGAATATAATTCGATCAACTGTGTAAAGCTTGACGTTTTTCTGGTTCTGTAGCTTCTTTTTCAATATCAGTTGGAGACAAAGCCAATTCCGCCAATTTATCAGTCAACTGTTTTTCAGCTGCCGCTGCTTCATCCTTTTGTTGGGATGGTGATTTGTCTTTCGTGGTTTCTTGAGACAACATCTCTTGGAACTCTGCTTCAACTTCAGAATCATCAACTTGAGTCTCCAGGCGACTAAGCTCAGACGCAATCTTATCACTCTGGTATTTCTCCTCTTCTAGGTTATCCATGATTTCTTCCACTCTCTCAACACCTCCAATTTGAGTATTCAAGCTCTTCAATACAACTGTACCATTCTCTAAAGCTTTCAATAACTGAACATTACTAGACGATTCATCAATCTTGTACATTACAGATTCCAACTGATTGATTAAAGAAAGTTGAGTAGCTAGTGATTTCTCTGCAAGCTTCTTAGATCTGAGTAAATTGAGCGATAATTCTTTGTTGTTTTTATTACTCAAACTCTCTTTCAATTTCAATGACACATGATCAATTTTTGACTGGAGCTCATCACTCTTTGCATTTAAATTAGTCAAAGTAGATTTTATTTCAGCAATTGAAATATCCTCATCTGTAATTTCACTATCACCAAACTTGATGATGTTGTCTTTTACTCTGACCTTATTGATGTCTCTCTCCAAATAAAGTAACAAGAGTTCAAAATCAACACCCGAAAGGTGAACTTTCTTACCATGTAAAGCTATATTGAGGCTATTGAGGTACGACGAAAGTTCTTCTTTAGTGAATAATGTTCTTGATTGTCCAGTGAGCTTTTCAAGGCCAGCTTTATTGTCTAACTCCTTGACATATGACTCAAGAGTCTTTTTAGAAACTAAATTATCTGATTTAAGGTTGTGCCTACTATCACCAACTTTATATGATGTGTTCATTATGAACTTATTAACTGTCCAGCTTATTAATGGCCTTATCCATTTCCGTGTATAAATGCTATCTGTTCTTTGTTCAAAAGTCTTTATAGGTATCAAATCGCCAGACTGTATGAGCTCCTCAAGTACAAGATCTAGTGCTATAGGTTTCCCATAATCAGCTAATGTCAAGTTATCAGCAAGACCGTCAGTTGACAAGACAAAGGCATCCTTCAACACTTGTTGCTGGAAAAATGTTTCTATCAAGGACTTCCATGCAATCAAATTAGCCTCATAACCGTCTGGATTAACTTCTTTCAACTTCCTGAAATCTGAGTATAGAGAGTACAGCCTTGACTTCGTAAACAATGAATGATTAGTCACGCAATCTCTGATTGTAGACATGGTTTACTGGCTTGTAAGTCGTTGCTGATCTGATGTTGGATATTGTTTTGATATAATTTTTTGTGCCAGATTTTTTTTTAGGCAAAAGCACTTCAAGATTCGCCTTCCTAGTAAAATCTCGAGACTCAAAGCATTATTCAAAGCACAATGTCGAGTTATAACCAGAATGAGCTCCTCGAGAAGGTTCAGACTCATCTACAGCAGTTGAGCCACTCGGAAATTGATGAATTGGATGAAAAGTTGATCGACAATATCATTTCTTTGGCCACCATTGACAGATCAATTGACCAAAATCAAGAGTCAATCAAATCTTTGTTGGCCGCCACTGTGGAAACCCTTCACAAAACAGACCTTGATATTGATTTTAATAAGCTAATAGAGCTATTGGATGCTATTTTATCCAATCTTGATTTTGAAACTGTTGTTGGCTTGTTTCAGTTCGAGTCTATAGTGGAAGCTTTGAACTCTCCAAATGAGAATCTACAAATTCTAGCTCTCAAAGTTTCTTCTAAGGCTAATCCACCAGATATAATATCCAATACAGAAATTATTCCTAGGGCTATCAGTCTATTGGCTTCTGAAAATAGCTCAATAAAGTTGGTGAATGAGATTCAGAAGGCCATTGGTACATTAGTAAGAGGTGAGTTGATCAGAAGAAGATTGTTCAGTGAAGGTGTTGAATCGGTATTGCTAAAGATGAAAAACTCCAAGAGCGCCACTTTGAAATCACGCTTGTTGGATTTAGATGCTTTAGTTTTACCTTTTGTGCAAGAACACGAATTATCCAAAGAGCTATACTGCTTTACAGATTTTCTCGATGACAACGACATTCTCTACACTTTAAACCTTATACGATTCTACACAGAAATTTTGGATATTGTTGACTCTACATTGAATAGAAGCTGGCTTTTGAAAAGCATATCTCCTCAAATTGAGATCATTGGTGAGTTATACGCTAAGAGAGCTGAAAATTCAGATATAGAATATTTTGCATTAACTGAGATTTCTTTGTTTTTCAAGAAACTATCCAAGGTTTCACCTGAGACTTTTGCATCAATTGATAAATCATATATCGAGTTGGAAGCAAAAGATACATTTTTGCTAGCCAGTTTAGATGCAGGGTATTTGGCTATTTCGCATGCTAATCTTTTGAAAGCAATCGATATATCAGCCACCACTGTCCCAATTCTACGAAACCTGATATCTGATAGCAAAAGTTTTGATATTATAAAGCCAGTTTTAACTGCTGATAAACTGCTGAGACTTCCATATTTAGAACTTGTTGCAATTTTGGTGAAACTTTCGGAATTCCAGTATAGTGCGACATATCTACTAGATTATCTACCAAGAGTTATGAACAAACTGTTGCAAGGTGCTAATGTGGTTGAGCCTGAAAGCTATTCTTTAAGAAAAGAAACCATTGAGAACTTGGCTCAGTATTCTGATGAAGAGTTGAGTGTATGGAAAGAGCCATTGAAAGAAGAATATTACAAGCTCACACATGGAAAACCAGCCAAGATACAAACTTTGGTGCATGATGGAGCTCTCTAGTGGACACTTGCTAAACTATTCTCTCCATAATTATAAAGAATTACTTTCTTCGTCAGTTATTGTAGCAGTTTATGCTGTTCTCTCTGTAATTTTGGTATATGGATTATGTAATATTTTTATAGGCTACGTATAAATTTCGAGGCCTGTACTTTGAGATCACACCTCAGTCTTTAACACCATCTCACTGAATTCCCATGAGCTCTTTGAAAGAAAGAAAGCAGGACTTTGTCACTGGCTTAAGTGGTGGTGATATTTCTGAAATCAATGCTGTCACATCAATTGCCCTTATAGCGTATTTTGCATGGAGCTTAATCAACAAATATACTGATCTATTCAAAGGTGACAAAAAATGGGAGCCTTTAAGTCTCATCATTGACTTTTTGCTGAACTGGGCTGGATTATTGCTATCAATCACCATATATTCTAGTTTCCCTTTATACTTAGCTGCAATAATTTTGATCCCAGCCATTTCACTAAGCGTACTATTCGGCAAAAAGACCAAAAAGAATGAAGAGAAGTCTAAATCAAAGCCATTTACAGACAAAACATACTTACCAAAGAAACCATTCATAACTGCATATAGGGGAGGAATGCTTGTGGTAACTGCATTGGCAATTTTAGCTGTTGACTTTCATGTTTTCCCAAGAAGATTCGCCAAAGTTGAAACATGGGGAACTTCATTGATGGATCTGGGTGTTGGTTCATTTGTCTTTTCAATGGGGATTGTTTCGACTAGAAGTATCCTTCTTGCTAAATTCAACAATGTGAAGGTTTCTTATTTTACAAGATTGTGGAAGTCTGCGTCAAGCAGTTTCATTGTGCTTGGTTTGGGCTTTTCAAGATTATTTTTCGTAAAGAAACTAGACTACCAAGAGCATGTTTCAGAATATGGAGTCCACTGGAACTTTTTTATAACACTGGTTCTCGTTGGTCCACTCACAATATTTATGGATCCATTGTTCTCTGTTGTGCCTCGTTCTTTGGCCTCACTGGTCATTTCTTTGACCTATGAATGGTTCATCGTTAAGAAGGAAGGATTCTTGACTTATTTGCTTTTAGCACCAAGAACTGATTTTATAAGCTCCAACAAAGAAGGTATATTTTCATTATTCGGTTATTTGGCTATCTTTTTGGCAGGTCAATCTACTGGGTTCTATGTGTTACCTTCTGTGAAATCTAAATATAACCTATTTAGACCAAACACAAAGGATTCTCTAGTCCAATCGAAAACTTCGAAGGCAACATTGTTCGAAAAGCTAACGACAGTCTCCCCAATAACAGGTCTTATTATATGGTTGGTTATTTACTCTTCCCTTTTCAAGATTGTGCAGGATAATCACGATTATAACGTATCTAGAAGACTGGCTAACTTACCATATGTGCTATGGGTTTGTACATATAATATCGGTGCCCTTACATTTTACGCTTTGGTTGATAAGCTACTGGAAACAGGATCTTCATCATATGAGGACAACGTTCCTTTGACATTAGAGTCGTTCAATTCAAATGGTATGATTCTATTTCTTCTGTCGAATATCTCGACCGGTCTTGTGAATATGACCATCAACACTTTGGATGCCCCAACAGCAACTTCCATGCTAGTTCTATTTGCATACTCATTATTCGTGGCATCAGCAGCTGCTATCCTGTACTATAAGAAAATATTTATCAGAATATAGAGCCCCTAAATGTGATAACGTATGAAATGATGTGTCAAATTAACCTGTAGAATTTCGCGTTCTCAAAGTGTCAGTAACAATTTTGATCCAGTGTTTTGTTTTCATTTCAAAAAGTTATAACATGAAGTTCAAACAAAAGATTGTAGATATAAGCATAGAATGCTGAAGTCCTCTGTGCTCAGGATGGCTTCGAAGGATGTTCTCAATAATATTGTGGGTGGCTTGAATAAAGCTCAAAAAGCTGCGGTTACTAGCTGTGAAAAGGGCCAACTACAAATAATTGCAGGGCCAGGTACAGGTTAGTATTTGATCTATCTGATTAAGAGCCTTAGCTAACATTCATATAGGGAAAACCAAGGTTTTAACCTCTAGAGTTGCGTATCTTTTGATAGAGAAAAAAATTAGACCAGAGAGGATTATCGTTACGACATTTACCAAGAAAGCATCAGAAGAAATGAAAGAAAGACTTGGAGAAATGCTAAAGGGAACGGATATCAGGATAAATAGACTAAAGATGGGTACATTTCACAGTATCTGTGTAAGAATTTTGCGTCAATATGGACACCTTATTGGGCTGAAAACTCTCAAAATTGCTGCAGATAGAGATTGGGACGATGTGATGAAGTCTGTCATTGATCCATTAACAGATGAAATTTCTGAAGTGAGAAACCTGATAGCTTCTAATAAGCTGGATGGTGGGAAATTTGTTGATTTAGAGAGCAAATCAGACTCAAAGATACCCTATGATATAAAGAAAGTGAAGAAACAAATATCATCCTTAAAGTCCAAGGGAATATATCCAGATGATTACCTGCAACAGGCACATTATAATCGCGAATTACATGCTATATACAAGGCATTTCAAACCAAGCTTGAAGAAAAGGGATTGCTGGATTTTGATGATTTACTTGCAAAGACTAATCAACTATTGTCTAAACGACACTGCCTTTCCAACATACGACATGTCTTGATTGATGAATTTCAAGATACTAATACAGTCCAGTTGGAACTAATGTGCAAATTTGCAAGAGGAACCACTGGCGATGAAGACAATGTTACAGTAGTAGGGGATCCAGATCAAGGTATTTATCGTTTCAGAGATGCAGTTGCTTTAAATTTTGATTTGATGAGGAAGAAATATCCACAATGCAAAATTATTAAATTGAATGAAAATTATAGATCCACAAGTGATGTCTTGAACTTTAGTGAAGCTTTAATGCGTCAACAAAGTTCTCGAACAAAGAAATCACTAGTGTCGCAGTTCAGAGATACTTTCCCACCAGTCTATCAAACACATCCTTCAAGAGGAGAAGAGGCAGAAGCAATTGCAGATGAAATTTGGCATCTCAAATCTCTACCAGGTCTATTCAAATATTCTGACTTTGCTGTTCTCATAAGATCAGCACATTTATCAAGGGCAGTTGAGCAGGCATTGGTTAAGAGAAGCATACCATATATGATTGTGAAGGGACGTGCATTTTGGGAACGGAAAGAAGTGGAAATAGTTGTGGATTTCTTGAGATTAGCTGCTTATGATGATGATTCGACTGCTTTGTTGAGATTATTGCCTTTGTTTACCTCAGGTATTGGCCCAGTAACTATGAATAAGATAGAACGAATAATTGACCATCAAAGAACTCAAGGCCTAAATTCCATAGAAACGTTACAACAACTGTCAACAGGGGAACTTAAAGGATTGACTGCTAGAATTCAACAACAAGCGAAGGATTATTTAAAAATGATCCATAAAGTGAAGTCATTCGTGGCTAATGATAAATCTGATGTGAAAACTCTTTCGGAGCTGTTTGATTTCATTACATCTCAAGGAGCGCTCGTAGAACTTGTAAAAGATGACAAGGAACGAGCTGAAAATTTAAAGGAAGTCAAAGCTCAACTTTTAGAGTTCAAACCAGTGAGGGAGGATTTAATAAATTCAGAAGATAGTGATCCTGTTGAAATAGTTGAAGAAACATTTTTACAAAATTTTATTTCTTCAATTCAGCTATATCTCACTGACAACAAAAGTGACAAGGATCAAGGTGCTGTTTTTATATCTACAATCCATTCTTCAAAAGGTTTAGAATGGCCAGTTGTGTTTGTTCCAGGTCTTTGTGAAGGTTCGATGCCATCAAAACATGTTGATAAGGATGAGAATGCTGAAGAGGCACTTGATGAAGAAAGAAGAGTTTTGTATGTGTCTACAACAAGAGCTAAGCAGTTGCTCTATATTTCAACACCATTATCATCAAGCGCATGGATGAATAGTGGAGGGCCCTCAAGGTTTTTAACTAAATCAGTGTTGGATTTGGCGCATGAGAAACAGAAAGCACTTTCAAGTGAAAAGCATGTTGTGAGTCTCTACAATGCTCTAGGGGCACTTTACAATAATGGTGAGCATCAAGCTAGTGTGAAAACTGTCTTAAAAAGTTACGAGAAGTTGTTGCAAGATAGAGCTGCAAGAAAGGCTGCTTCTGAGTTTTCAGATGATATTACTTCAACATTTGAGAATGGCAATAAGTCTAATACATTTTTCTCAAGACCTGCTCAGCCTAAAGAAGTTAAATTACCAGGACCAGGAGTGAAAAACTATGCACCTAGTGCTAGTCCTGGTATGAAGCCTGTTAATAACTCAGGCATACTCGAACGAAGACGTACAGGATATAGAAGTTGGAATACCAGATTTGTATCCACTAATAGATCTACTCCAAATGATAAAGCACATGATCAGTCACTGAACTTAGACTCACACAATGTGCCTGCTCTCTCAAAGACTAATTTAGTACAAAAAGTGAGTGGAGTTGAATCCAGTACTCCAGTAGAGAAGGCACCACAAGTTGTGAAGAAAAGGAAAACATTAGGCGTTAGACGAAGAATGCCATTACCATAGATAAATAGAATCGCTAGAGATCATACGATATAGAGTTTATATTAATTAAGGAATTACAATTTAGTATAAAATTCAAGCAAATGCCGTAGTCATTAATATTTTTTTTTTCTAAATTTACACTAATATACAAATACTCCATAATAGGCATTCATCTCTTGAATCCTGGTGGAGGATTGAAACCTTTTGGAGCTCCACCAAATCCTGGTGGGCCTTGAGTACGAACTGGTGCAGTTAAACTTTGACCAGTACTGCTCTTTGTCGCTGTGTTCTTCAATGGTTTTATAACACCAGAACCTTGTTTCACACTTATTCTTGATTTTTGGTTTGCTGGTGGTGCCTCTATGGTGACTGATATCACATGTTCACCTCTTAATATCACTAATCCTAAAGTTCTCTTTTGTTCTTGTATTAAATTTGATTCTGGTTCATCTGATTTGTTTCTAGTTCTATCTTTTAAAGATAGTATTGATTTTTTTGTAAGTCTAAATTCCTCTGTGTTTGCTAAAACCAAATTATAGTGTTTATCGAATGAAAGAAGCTCACCAATAAACTGACGAGAATCTAATGTGATGACCTTAACACGATAGTTAATTAGATCAGACTGAATATAATGTTAGTACAGTTTTCAATTATTTTGATATTAAATCAATACTTACCAATCTTGTCTTCTTGGAGACATTTACGTTAGGCTATCAAACAATGTTAATTTTCAATCTCTGTCAACAACTGGTCCCAAATAAACTCACCATTTCCTTTTATTCCGCTCTTTTTATCTATTATAATCAATTCATTCGATACTATTTGTATATGCTCTCTAGTTATATTTTTCAACTAGTAAAGAATCCAGACCGGGTAAATTTTAATGGTTACGCAGCGCTGGCTGGCTGGTTAATACGCGCTTAATCAAAATCGTTTTGGGGTCTTCATTGAAATAATTCAAGTATCTTTATATTTCACCAATTGGGAACCAAATTGAATCAATTGAATAGTAGAAATGTCTGAAGAAGTTAAGGAAACACCAGTTGCTGCTCCAGTGGAGGAAACTAAAGAAGTTGTTGAAGCTGAAGCTGCTGCCCCAGTGGAAACTAAAGAAGAAGCAAAGGAAGAAACTAAAGAAGAAACCACTGCTGAAAAACCAGCTGAAACCGCTGAAGAACCAAAACAAGAAGAATCCAAGCGTAAACCAGAAGGTGAGCCAGCTAAAAAGGAGAAAAAAAGACGTCGTAGACAATATGATGATGCTCCAAAAGAAGATGAAGAGGATGAAGAAAGTGATGAAGAAGATGATAGCAAGATCGAAGCTGCATTAGAAGAAGATGGAGAAGATGAAGAAGATGATTTGTTAGAAATTGATCAAAGTAACATCATCACTGGTGGTAGAAGAACAAGAGGTAAAGTTATCGATTATGCTAAAACAGCTGAAGAACTTGACAAGGATGAGTCTGCTAAAGCTGATGATGATGACGAGGATGATGATGGTGATTTTAAGGAACCAGAAGTTGCCAAATAGTCAATTGGCTCCATGTGGCTATGTTTCATTTCGTTATCTGTCTTTGTATTACCTATATTGTTTATTAAAAGTTTTTCGATAATTATATTGTAGGACGCGTCTTAAAGACGCGTTTAATCTTTAATATTCTACAAATTAAAGTATATTTTCGTTCATGAATTAAACAGAGTATCCAAAATAAACAGAAGAACTAAAGCAGAAGACGAAATAATGAACAAAAAAAAGGTAATATAATAATAGAAATTCAGTGATTGTAGAAGGGGGAGGCTATATTCTGTCCGATTTGTAAATGAAATTTTTGCATGAGAGTTCGAATGTAATTAACAACAATTGCTTTTGCTTTTACTTGAACCATTACCTGGGGTTGGAGTCAATGAAATGGTTGGACCTCCTGAAGGTTTTGGTCCAGAATAATCAGACATATCAAATTGATGTTTTGACACCATATCATAAATTGATTTAAGTAATTGTTGGAAACATACATCAACATTTTCAGCATTTAAAGCGGAAGCTTCGGTAAATAATAATTGATTTTCTGCAGAAAATTGTTTAGCTTCTTCAGTTGGTACTGCTCTTAAATGATCAAGATCAGATTTATTACCAACTAATTCAATAACTATGTTTTCATCAGCATTTTCTTTTAATTCTTTTAACCATTTACTAACGTTTTCATAACTTTCTGATTTGGAAATATCATACACTAATAAAGCACCTACTGCACCTCTATAATAAGCACTTGTTATAGCTCTATAACGTTCTTGACCAGCAGTATCCCAAACTTGTGCCTTGACTCTTTTACCTTCAATCTCTACTGTTCTTGTGGCAAATTCAACACCAATGGTGGATCTGGATTCCAAGTTGAATTCATTACGCGTGAATCTGGATAAAAGATTGGATTTACCAACACCTGAATCACCAATTAATACAACTTTTAGGGGCTTGTTAGTATTCAACATTTAAAGATAATATCAACAGCCTTCTGTTCAATTTAAAAACAGATTCCTGATCCTCTCATAATTACTTACTTTTGAATAGATATTCATAATCGTAGGTGTAATCATCTGTTTCAGCCATTTTGGACAAAAGTTATGTAATGTTTTGTAGTTATTATGATTAGCTGTCAATTCTATAATTAGACTAAATTCTGTATGAGATCTGTTGATTGTAGGTTATAAATGGAGTCCCTGGAGGCCTTTCTGATGAAATTAATGGCTATTTGATGGTATTGAGACTATATCTAATGAGTAATCAACAGGGCAAATATATCAATTATTTCTTCACAATGTAAATGATCAGTTTTTAATGTTTTGTGTTTTTTTTGCTGAAAGGGCAAAAATGGGCAAATTCTGGAGTGCGGTAACCGAATTCTGGGATAATATGGAGAAATGTTTGGAAATAAATTGGTGATTTATATAGTGATTAGTTGTTATATTTGGTGATTATGAGATTAGTTTGATCTTGGTAATTAGAGGGTGTTTTTTCCGTTAAATTTGGGAGTGATTTGGGTATTATTATGATCTTTTCTTCACTATTGTAGTAGTATACCAGAGCTTACTTAGCTCCGGATAGCTGCGGTTTCACCACCACACAATTACAGTACACTTATGAAGGTAATTTACACATTGGAGATCATTCTTATAGCCCTTTATAGCACTATTATATACTTATAAACTAGTCTAAATCTCTTCTTTTCCGGGTAAATCAGCTAGTATGTTTATAATTATTTGTTCGCGACTGGATTCTCGCAAAACGTTTTCGCGGTTTTTCAGACGCGTTGGTAAAAAAAAGTTGTGAAAAGCGTGCAATAAATTGAGTATTCAAATGGCAAACTCATCAAAGTGGCGTTGATATTCATTGGATTTGGATACTCGTTAAACTGTTGCTGGTTGAATAGATCTTGATTGGTTGTTTTCTCGGTGCTATTAGCTCTGTTAGTCAAGTTTTCTAAATTGTGACATATTTATAACACAAGTACAACTACCCACAATTAATTGCAGAATCTAAGGACAATTGATACGGATCTTGATTAATTTGCCACCATGTCTGATCCTAAAGTTGACACCATTGCTTTCAAAAAGAGAGCATCTTTGCTTCAAAAAAAATTAAATGATAATGAATTAAATGGAGCTGATTCCATTTTAGTGGTTATTGGTTCTACTGATGAAGAGAATCCATACCAAAAATCAACAATTTTACACAACTGGTTATTAGGTTATGAATTTCCAGCTACAGCATTATTTATTACCAAAGATAGCATCATATTTGTAACCTCTGCTGGTAAGGCTAAATATATCAATTCTTTAAAATCAAGTACTTTACAAATTTGGACTCGTACAAAGGATGTTGACCATAATAAGAAGCTTTTCGAAGATTTGGTTGTTGAAATTAAAAAATCTTCTAAAGTCGGTATAATCGCAAAGGACAGTTTCCAAGGTAAATTCATAAATGAATGGGAACCAATTTGGAAATCAGCTAAAGAAGGTTTAGAAACAGTCGATATTGCTAGTGCTTTATCTCAAGCTTTCGAAATTAAAGATGAAGATGAATTGAAAAAATTGAGACTCGCTTCAAAACTTTCAACAAGTTTCATGGATTTTTTCCAAAATGAAATGGTTGGTATCGTTGATGATGAAGCCAAAATCTCAAATAATCAACTGAGTGAAAAAGTTGAAAACAAAATTGATGACGAAAAATATTTAAACACTTTAAAGAAAAAACTGAGTTCTGAATTGGATATCAATCAATTAGATTGGTGTTATACTCCAATTGTTCAAAGTGGAGGGAAATACGATTTGAGACCAAGTGCACAATCTAACGATGATCAATTACATGGTGGTGT
This sequence comes from Hansenula sp. Y91-04, assembly GCA_037042445.1. Lineage (NCBI taxonomy): Eukaryota > Fungi > Ascomycota > Saccharomycetes > Phaffomycetales > Wickerhamomycetaceae > Hansenula > Hansenula sp. Y91-04. The sequence goes on along the minus strand of JAXQKK010000053.1, from coordinate 97,035 downwards.
GATTGTTGCCTCTTTGGGTATCAGATACAAATCATATTGTTCCAATGTCAGTCGTACTTTCTTGATTGATCCATCTTCTGAAATTGAAAAAAATTATGATTTCTTGCTTCAAGTTGAAAATAAAGTTATACAATCTTTAAAACCAGGATTAACAGGATCTCAAGTTTTCAATGAAGCTTTAAGTTTCATTAAATCTCAAAGACCTGATTTAGAAGCTCATTTCACAAGAAACGTTGGTTGGGCCATTGGTTTAGAATTTAGAGATTCAGCATTTGTATTGAATGCAAAGAATGAAAGAGTCATTCATGATAAAACAACCTTTGATATTACCGTTGGGTTCCAAGGTTTAACTAATTCAGCTTCCAAAGACCCAAAGGCTAAAACATATTCACTTTTATTATCAGAAACTGTAAAACTTCAAAATAAAGAAGTTACAGTCTTTACAGATTATATAAAAAATAGATCAGATGTTTCATTCTATTTCAAAGATGAAACTGAAAATATTAAAAAAGAAGTTGCAGACTTGGGTGATGGTGACAGACCAAAACGTGAAACTTCAGCAAGTACATCAAATTTGAACTCCAAGATTTTAAAATCTAAACTACGTACAGAAACCAAAAACCATGATGAAAATGAAGAACAACGTCAAAAGCAGATTCAAAAGGAACTTCATGAGAAAAGACAAAGAGAAGGTCTACAAAGATTCAGTGATACAAATGCTACTGATCCAAATGAACGTAAAGTTGTTTTCAAGAAGTATGAATCATATGTTAGAGAAACTCAAATTCCTGGATTTGTTAAAGATTTGAAAATTCATGTTGATCACAAGACAAACTCCATCATTATCCCAATTTCTGGTAGACCAGTTCCATTCCATATCAATGCTTATAAAAATGGTTCCAAGAATGAAGAAGGTGAATATACTTATTTACGTTTGAATTTTAACTCACCGGGTGTTGGTGGTAATACTTCTAAAAAGGAAGAAATTCCATATGAAGATGATCCAAAGAAAGAATTTGTTCGTTCTTTAACATTGAGATCAAAAGATAATGATCATATGAATGAAGTTTTCAAACAAATTTCAGATTTGAAAAAAGAAAGTACAAAGAGAGAAACTGAAAAGAAAGCTATGGCTGATGTTGTTGCACAAGCTAAATTGATTGAAGCTAAACCAGGTAGATTAAGAAGATTGGATAATGTATTTGTTAGACCTTCGCCAGATACAAAGAGAGTTCCAGGTTCTTTATCAATTCATGAAAATGGTTTAAGATATCAATCACCATTAAAACAAGATTCAAAAATCGATGTGTTATTTAGTAATATCAAACATCTGTTTTTCCAACCTTCCAAGGATGAATTAATTGTTATCATTCATGTTCATTTGAAAACTCCATTGATTATTGGTAAAAAGAAAACTTTTGATGTTCAATTTTATAGAGAAGCTTCAGATATTTCTATTGATGAAACAAATGGTAATAGAAGAGGTCATAGAAGATATGGTGATGAAGATGAATTGGAACAAGAACAAGAGGAAAGAAGAAGAAAAGCAGCTTTGGATAAAGAATTTAGAAGATTTGGTGAATTGATTGCAGATTCTTCAAATGGTGTTGTTGATTTAGATATCCCATTCAGAGAATTAGGATTCAGTGGTGTTCCATTTAGAGCCTCTGCCTTCTTGATGCCAACTAGAGATTGTTTAGTCCAATTAATTGATCCACCATTCCTTGTTGTCACTTTGGAGGAAATTGAAGTTGCACATTTAGAAAGAGTTCAATTTGGTTTAAAGAATTTTGATTTAGTGTTTGTTTTTAAAGATTTTTCCAAACCTGTTGTTCATATAAACACTATTCCAATGGAATTATTAGAAGATATCAAATCATGGTTAACTGATGTGGATATCCCATTCAGTGAAAGTACAATTAATTTGAATTGGATAACAATTATGAAAACATTACAAGCTGATCCAAAACAATTTTTCCTTGATGGTGGTTGGTCCTTCTTAGCTGGTGATTCCGATGACGAACAAAGTAGTGAGGAAGAAGAGGAATCCGAATTCGAAGCTAGTGATTTGGATCCAAGTGATGAAGACGTGGCAAGTGAAGACGATTATAGCGAAGGTGATTCTGATGGCGATTCAGGAAGCGATTTTGACGAATCAGAAGAAGAAGGTGAAGATTGGGATGATTTGGACAAAAAGGCTGCCAAGGAAGATGCAAAGAGATATGATTGATTAGTTTCATATCATAATATTGTGATACACATTCCTAATTTGGAGTGTACATGATGATAGCTTTGGGTAAGCATCGCAGGATATTCTTTTTACAGAACAGTTTAATTTGTTAAATCTTGTTTAATCCCTCTTGTGTTTAAATTATTGTTGAATTTTGTACAAATAGGAATTGATTATTTTGTTTTATTGTGATGAATGTAGCACAATGTAGGATATGTTTTGTCGCTGTCCTCACCTATTTTGGATATGAATTTAGCGATGGTTATTATTAACTGCATGTTTTGTACCCGGTTTATTTTCGAAACGTCAAAGTCGTGGCTCATTATTAATTAAATGTCTACTTTTTTTAAACTTTTAAGCTAATTATGCCAATCATGTCCCGCCATGTCAAATCTACACATGTCAAAAATTGATATGCACTTGTCAAAATTGATGTAGCAAGATCGTCTAGAAACTCAAATTGTAAGTGATCTGATTAGTTCGTTTAGAACACAATTCCTGCTCTGTTTTTGGTACTGATTAGTTATAAAAGTATCGGTGATCCAAGATGCTTTATAGATTTGTCAACATTTGTTATTCTGGAACATTGTACTCACAAGTTGAGGTTGTGGATGGTGAAATTGATGTAGTTTGAGAATCGTTAGGCACAAATGTTAGGACCCAAGGAACTATATGTACAACAGGTTAAATGACAAATATTAAAAAACGTAGCATATCAGTTGAGCACAATTTAGAGGCTTAAAGGACCCAGAATCCTGTTTTAGTAGTATTAGACTCGTATTTAATCAGGGCAAGTTAAGGTCCTATGAGTTAAATGAATGCTAGAAGAGCAATAGCACTGGTGAGTTTCATCGTTCACCCAAAAAGTTCACCCTAGAGATCCGCTTCCTATCAAACCCAACAGTGCCAGCTACAAAATATTTCGAAAATATACCGAGCTATCTCAGGGATCCTGCTGAAGGCTATAACACGAAAACCGTACCTTTGAATCGTATAAGATGATTCATGAAAAGACCCTAGCCGAGTAGCAACTTTGTTAATATTAAGTACCAAACCAAGACATTGTACGCTATATAGTTATTACAAAATCGCCGAGGGCCACTCACTATATTCTAGACTATATTGACACATAACCTAGTGGTGAAACCTAATTTGCCTATCTTATCAACTAGATTCACACTTTGAGACAGCTTGGAACATAATATGACAACTAGTTCCATTTCATAATTAGGAAGATTTAGACGATTGTGCTTAAACAAGATTGTCTATTGCTTCACTTTGCCTACTAAGGTTTAAAGATTTACTTCTACTTAATTTGACGTGTGTAATGGCCGTTCCATGTGTCAACTAAATCGAAGATCGGGTTTGATCCAAATTCATGAGCTATGAATGGTTAATGAGGTTACACTAAGTATAGCTTTGAGCTTGTTGTACACTTTGTCTAAGGAAGATCCTTAGGTTTTCAAATAACCGGCCAGATCACATTGATGGCTTAATAACAGATCTTGTTGAGAAACGTTTCTTCAGGTTAATACTAATCAACATCCTTTAAATCGACCGATCACAGCCTTCTTCCCCTGAATTAGCTTATCACGTTTGCTTAGCATTAATAGCATGTTTGTGAACCAGGGTCTAAAAAGTTCCAGTAGAGTCAACATTTGACATATATGTACTCTAGAAAGCCGAGCACAACTTAAATCAACAACCTCGCTGCTGTAAGAGCACTATTGACTAAGACATAGCACATCTCACATCCACAGCCAAAATTAGTGCAGAACTAACTAATATGTTAGGTACATATGTAAAAGTAGCTTAGGGTCCATACACCCCTTGAAATCAGCCAATCGTATATCGAGTTATTAGCTTGTACGTTTGGCATTTTGCTTGGTATCAAGGTTAAATTGTAAATCCATCTAAGTTGTAAAAGCCGGTTATGGACATTAAATTAGAATTGATCCACTAGTGGCTGAAATGCTTGGTTTTTTAATCTGATTGGATTTTTTCCCAAACTTTCAATTAAAGATATCGCAATAGCTATGTAACACAACGAAATCTGATAGGTGTACATACACAAGCTGTAAATTAAGGAACCAAATTCTGATGCGTAATGCCCTGTACTCTTTGAAGCGCTATTGCAGGATCAACAGTGGATTTTGAGGAACGTAATACCATCACCTACGTCTTTATGGCTACTCTTTAACACGATTTTCATTTTGTGGTTGAGTTAAGTAAAGGTGCAGCTGTCTTTTGGGATATCTTATTATGAGTCGCTATTACACTAAATGTCCATTAAAGCAGGAATTTAACGGAATCGAAGGCTACGGCCTTTTGTCAAATAGTGCCACAAGGTGTTTTTTCCATAAAACCTACGGGTCTTTTTGGATGTAAGAAAATGTCTATGCATTTTGGCATCTAATACGTCCCAACGTCTGATTGATTATCCAAGATCAAGATTTAGGTACAGTACAAAACTATTGCTTGACTTGATAATTCTAGAAATAACACAATCTAACTGAAATTTTTATATAAATCAAGACAAATTCTCAAGTTTTGAGGTTTATACAAATTTCTAATACACACATACAAGGTTTTCGGAAAAACTTTTTGCACCTGTCAAAAAAGTAAAAAAAACCCTGGAGTTTCTCCGAAAAACGGACTTAGTATACACAACTTTTAATTATGCCAGTCTTCAAATCAGATCAGAAACACAAGAAGGATGATTTCCACACTAGTGATAGAAGTATACATTCTTTATCCAGTGATAATGGTAACGTATCTTTAGAAGACCCAGTGGCATTGAAGCCAGTGAAGTCGATAGCCACTTTAAAAGATGATGAACCAATTGCATATACAGGTGTACCAGATGATGAAGATGAAAAAGATAAAGAATTAACAACAGTTCCAACACAACAATCATTGAGTAGAAAGCTTGGTGATTCTCATGATAATCTACTATCACCAAGAGAATTAAAAATTGTTCTTCTGGCAATGTCATTATCATTAATGGTGTCATTCATTGATCAAAATGGTATTGCAATTGTATTACCATATATTGCAAATGATTTAAGTGCAGAATTAACAATTAGTTGGGCAGGTACTTCTCAACTTATAGCCAACTGTTGTTTCCAATTATTATATGGTCGTCTTGCAGATATCTTTGGAAGAAAATATGTCTTATTAGTTTGTATTTTCATGCTTGGATTTTTCGATCTTGCATGTGGATTAGCTCAAACTGGTGCACAATTTTTTGTATTTAGAGGTTTAACAGGTGTTGCTAATGGTGGTGTTACTTCATTAGCTATGGTTATCATGAGTGATCATGTCACTTTGAAAGAACGTGGTAAATATCAAGGTTATTTAACTTCTTTCATTGGTATTGGTAATGCTATTGGTCCATTCTTAGCTTCTGCTTTTACTATGCATAGTAATTGGAGAAATTATTACTATACTTTATTTGCAATTGTTACAGCTAGTTCTGGTATTATCTTTTGGTTTTTACCAAATTCTCATTCACCAATCAGTATGAAGGAAAAACTTTTAAATATTGATTATTTAGGATTTTTCTTCAGTTCTATTGGATTAATTTTAGTTTTAATTCCAATCAATGGTGGTGGATTAACATTTGCATGGGATTCAACAAAAGTTATTGTTATGTTTGCTGTTGGTGGTGTATGTTTAATTGCCTTTTTATTCATTGAATGGAAAGTTGCAAGATTACCAATGGTTCCATTCAGATTATTTACTTCTCCAACATTAATCATTGTATTTTCACAATGTTTCTTCTTTGGATTATGTTACTATCCATTATTTTATTACTACACTTATTATTTTGAAAATGTTAAAGGTTATACACCAATCATAACTGCTTGTTTCTTCTTATGTGTTGTTATTCCTCATGCTTCAATGTCTGCTATTTCTGGTAAGATTGTTACTAAAACAGGACATTATAATCCAGTTATTTGGACCGGTTATACATTATGGACTTTAGGTTTTGGTTTACTTGCTGGTGTTCTTAAAGTTAGCACTCCAGATGTTGGTATGGCTTTCATTATGATTTTGAATGGGTTAGGTCAAGGTATGACATTTCAAAATACTTTAATTGCAGCATTAGCACATTCTAAACCACAAGATCGTGCTGTTGTTATTTCAACAAGAAATGTTCTTAGATCATTTGGTGGTTCATTTGGTATGGCTTTTTGTTCATTAATTTTTTCATCTACATTCACTAGAAATTTGAATAATAATTCATATATTAATGAACCTGCTAATGCTGAATTGAAACAATATTTAGCAGATCATTTGTTTTCCAGAATTAATTTTGATCAAATAAGTGTTTCTTCTGATCAATTGGATTATGTTAAAGAGCTATACATGCATTGTTGTAAGAATGTTTACATCTTTTGGGCACCATTGATTGGTGCTTGTTATGTTGGTTCATGGTTCATTAGAGATCGTGGTGTTGCTACAAAGAAAGATGCTGAAAGAGAAGCTCAACTTCAAAAGGAAAAAGAACAACCAGAACAAAAAGCCTAGATAAAGGTGAATATTTATAATAATCTGTCATTCATTAATTCATTTTTTCAATTCTTAGTCATGCATTTGGTCTTTTATATTAATTAAGGTGTTTATAGAGATTTTTTTTCAAGTATACAGATACAATTTACTAGAACTATCATGAATATTTACACAGTAGTAGTTACAATCAGTACCTGAATTAACATTAAAATTTATTCTAGTTGAACCATAAATTATACATATTATTCACATTACAATTACATTAAAATTCATTGGCCACCACCATAGTAGTACCTTCTTGGTGACCCCTGAACAGCTCCATTATTATTATTATTTCCCGGGATATTATGACCAGTTTGCTGTTGGTGAGGTTGAATTGGAGCTGCAACAAGGATTGATTGAGGTGGGAGCTGTTGTTGTTGCACGATCGGAGGATAAGCAGGTTGGTAAAAATGTGTTCCAGCAGCGGCGGGAATAGGGATGTGGACATATGTGTGTCCTGAAGCGGTGGTTTGCCCTTGTTGATGGATTTGATGTTGTAAAGGCCCATGTGGTTGTGGTGGTGGTGGTGGCTGTTGTGTGTAGATGATATTTGGATAGTTGTGAACTGGTTGTGGTTGTCTCGTTAATGCTCTTTTATAAGGTGGTTGAGAAAAGTTTAGAGCAGATTCATGGAAATGTTCCACTGAAGGTAATCCAGTTAATGGTGCTGAATTACTAGAGCTGGGAGTTGAAGATGGTGTTGTAGGAGCTGTTGGTTGTAGGAATATTTGACGAGCTGTATGTGGATGATGAGGATGCGATAATTGTTGTTGTTGATAAGGAGTTGTATGTGGTTGTTCTTGGATCTTTGGTAATTTATTTGGTGGTAATTTTGTAGCATAGGAACTATTTGAGGATAAATATTTTGTAGCTATATTTGAACTGGAAGAAGATGAAGTTGTTGATGGTTGATCATAATCATCATTTTGATCATCAATTTCATCAAATTTTCGAATTGTACTTGAAGGAGTTGATCTTTTTCTTTGTCTAATTCTAGCACCATGTTTATATAAGAAACTTGTTAAAGCAGTTGAAGGGAAAGAACCAGGGAATTTTTTCGGTGTATAAACAGTAAATTCATCTGAAATTATTTCTGATCTATGATAAATTTTCCCCTTATAAACTTCAAATAAATCAAAATTTAAATTAAAATTACCAATTTTACGTACTGATAAATCTGAAAATACAAAAGTTATTGCATAATTACTTGCTTTTGGTTTTTCATTTGGTAAAGATTTTTTTAAAAATGAATTTGCAGGAGATGAACTTCTTAATGATATTGGCATACCTGAACAAACTTTTGTACCAATAAGTAAATCATCAATTGATTTTTCAGATTTATTATTGAAAAGAATTTTTTCATTTTGTCCCTTTATTGTTTGTAATCTTGCAATAACGAAAAAAGTTGAATAATGAGCCCATGATGGAATTTTTGATAATCTCATTTCTTTTATAATTTTTAATTCTTCAATTCTTTCTAATGATCTTGGATCATTTTCATTATATAATTGATTTAGAAAATCATCAGTAAGGAAATTATTTGAATCATGATGTTTTGATTTAAAATCATCAACTTTTAATTGTAAAACTGGAGGTGGATGAATTGGACGATGTTCAGAAAATGGAGGGAAAACTCGACTTGGAGGTCTTGGAGAAACTTTTGCATGAGAAGGTTGTTGTAATATAGTTAAAGAGAAATTTGGATTCTTTGGCCTTATTAATTGTCTTTTTTTGGTATTTGAAGATTTATTTATTGTTTTTGGTTCAATAGATACTTTTTCTTGAGATGGGGGACCAGATAGTAGAAAATCAATACTTGATTTTTGTGAGGAGCCAACGGGCATGATTGATTGATTGTGATTTTGTTGGATTGAATTAATTAGGTATTCTGGTAATTGTTTAAATATATCCAAAACTTATTCAGGGATGTTTCAAGTATCAGGTGGAATATGGATTCAGTTGCTTGTTAAGAGGATATTGGTATTTGTAAATTTTTTCCCTTTCAAGTTGTTGTTTTTTTTTTGCATTCGCCAAATGTATCAAGTTTCCAAATTATTTTTTGTATGTTTACAGCTTTAAATAATGATTGAAGATATTGTTACTTTGTATAGATTTGAAATTAAATGAATTGAAATTTGTATTGTGTTTGTTTCGGATTTCAAAACTTGTTTAAAATTGAGTTGATCTTTTCATCGGGAAGTTTTTCGATCGACAATCCAACGTAAGGTACCAACTACAATATACTTTTTTGATTTAAATAATTACACGAGTATTAATGATTAGAGGAACTTATTTTAGTATATGTGGAATAAATGAGTTACGAGATATGTAATGATGGTGACTAAGTAACTGTAGAGGTCTTGTTCTGCATTAAATCAAGCTACCCACTAGTTGTTTAGTTAAAGGGTTCATAAGTATACTAAAGCATAACAAAGTACGGTCAAGTAGGCTTTACCCACTGAGTCCAGTAATGAAATTCTAGAAGGTAAAAACCTCACTCTCCACCATTCACCCATTAACTGTGGTACTAACTACGTTTGCTCAGTTTTACGGTCGAATCCATGAATCCATGGCAAGAGAATAATAAATTTAACCCATTATGCATCTATTCACATTGTACCAGTACAACTTGTACCGAGTATTTCAAACTGTACCCAGCACACTAAAGCACAAAGATGTGAGCTATATAATTTGATCAGATCATGAAAACCAGGATCGTACAATATTCCACTTCAGTTTATAAGAGAATAGAGAAATTACACACTATTCGATCTGATCAAGTGTTAATGACTGTACTCACAAAATTATATTTATCAACTTCTCGGATAAATTTCCGCGTTTCGCCGCAATCTTTTTTTTTCATTAAAACTTCATTATTACACTCCAGAACAGCTCTACAGCTAAACAATTAAACAACCTATATTATCTTCTCTATAGCTAGTATATATCTAGCTACCAAAATTGCGGCCAAAAGAGGCAAAAAAAGAATAGAACTCCTCATGGGGGGCTCGAACCCCCGACATTTCGGTTAACTTCCGCTAAAGAAATGGATCTTTCCCTTAGTTTGACTGTAAAAGCCGAACGCTCTACCAACTGAGCTAACAAGGACGAGTTCTGACGCCGGAAAATCGTTGCAAAAAGTCGACCTATGGCCCCGGACATTGGCGCCTTCGTCTATTTTGTTAATTATTAGAAGAACTGGATAGATAAATGTATCCTTAGATAGTTTAAAACGATAGTTAACATAGACAAGTAGCGAATTCATATATTTTTTATAGTGTTAGCGCTGTTTAAATGTGTGTTTTCAGCGAATTATTTTTTCGAAATTCCACAGCTAGTGAACACCAAACTTTTCACAAAATGATAGCCTAGCCACAAAACCACTTCTACCCCGAATTAAGAACTGATATTTAATTATGAAATCAATCCAGGCTTTCAAAAGTGTCCAATATGTCTTAATTTGGGATTGGGTGCACTAGTAATATTATATTAACCACTAATTTTGATGATCATGGAAGTTCTTGAATTAGGACGTTTCTCTAAATTAATCGGATCGAATTAAAACTTCGACAGCTAGCTGTTAAAACCCAAATATATAGCTGTTAGTATTCCATTAATCGACTGATATTCTAGCTTGTTTAAGGTGCTCAATCCAACCATCTTGGAACTCAGAGCTAGATATAATTCAATTCTATAATTTATGATCATGTGGGAAATTTTGAAGCAAAGTTTCATTAATTAACTTAGATGCCAACCTAGAATTAATTAAAGGTAATTTAAGTTAAGTTGAGTTATTATAATAAGCTCTAGTCGTAGTTCAACCATTAGAGATTATAATGTCGTATTTTAAATATATAAATATACGGATTGGTCTGAGAAGGAAGAATAATTTGAATGATGATATTGTTGTTTGTTTATATAATTTAATGATATCTTTTGGTCATGTTCAATCGCATCACAATATTGGTCTGCTCTATGAAAACTATATTATAAAATAACAAGATGGAAATATGAGTTCAATTTATACCTGAATTAATCGACATTAAGTCCTGTGTAACTCAATATGATGATCTTAAATATGATTGGTCAAGCTCGATATGTTTAATCTGCAATCTTGATTGGACAAACAGTTGTTAGAATCTTCTGGAAACCAAATAATCAAACCAATGAAATTTCACGATCAATAAATTGAATCAACATGAACTAATAAAAAATCAATAAAAATCATTTTCGGATTATTCCATAATCCGACATATAATGCTTAAAGTCTGCTAATGTTTCTTTTAATAGAAATTACATAGTTACTTAGGGTGGTCTTGCGACTTGATTTTAAATTAGGAAAGACTAAAACGGAATTCCGTATCTAGGGGTATCAGCTCAAATTTTCACAAACTTGAAGACCGCAAATTTTGTATACTATGGCACTTTCTCCAACTGATATCTTGCCTATTTACAATCTATATAAATCTCAGGGACGTTTCAAATGACAGGTAAAGTTTATTTCTTAACTGGTTCAAACCGTGGTATTGAACTAGAATTGGTCAAAAAGCTTTCAGAGAGAAACACAAACACAATAATTGCTACTGCTCGTGATTTATCAAAAGCTACAGAGTTGATTAAATTTGCTGAATCTAATAAAAATGTTAAACTAGTTACTCTTGATGTCTCATCAGAAGAGTCTATAGGAAATTTGGACCGTCAATTGGAATCCATTGCAAAGGATGGATTGATGTATTCATCTCTAATGCCGCAATAGCTCAAACTTATCAAGAGTCATTAACTATTGAGAGGCAACAATGGATAGATCATTATGTTACCAATGTAGTTGGTCCAATTGAAATCACCAAAGTTTTGAAAAAGTATTTATTGAAAAGGAAAACAAGGCAAGTCATATTTATCTCGAGTATTGTTGGTTCATTATCCAGTTTCTTTCCTGTATCAACTGGTGCATATGGTCAATCAAAAGCAGCTCTAAATCACACTGTTTTAACTTTAAGTAATGAATTGAAAAATGAAGGTTTCACAATTGTTGCAGTGCACCCAGGAAATGTTACAAGTGATATGGGTGTATATGGGATGGGTTTGATTGGCTCAAACCACCCAGATACGGTCAAGTTTTTGGAAGAGTCAAGAATTGACCCCGTTAAAAGCGCTTCTGATCAAGTTAATAACGTTTTCAATAAGCTTACTGAGGGAGATAATGGGAAATTTTTCAGTTATGATGGAAGTGAAATTCCTTATTAGTTCCGTCTACATTGGAAGTTCGGGTTTTAATCATTCCGTGCACCTGAGACAGTACTACCAATCAGATGTTGAAGAGTAACACATATTGATAGAAATTATCCTTCAATAAAATTAATATGTAAAGCTGCGGTGTTCTTTGTAAGAAAACTCGTTCCATTAACGGTCCTCAGTCGATAGTAATTTAATTACAAGGTCTTTGATTCATCAAAATGCCAGCTTATTCTTGGCCGAAATCCCTTAATTCCAGTAATTTCGAACTTATACAACTATATTAAAACACTTGGCATATTGAAGACTGAAGCTTCTTAAAATATTGTGACTGGATATCATAATTAACATATATACCAAGCTTATAAATTATTATTATAAGAAATCGGGATTAAAAGTTAAAATGGCGGATTTTGCGGTCTTCGGACAATCAAATAGATCACCTAATTTTTAATGAGATCGACGTCTACCAGAAATGAATGGCTCTAAAGCTCGAGAATGACAAATTATATATGAATCAAGTACAAGTATATAAATACTAGAAATGGTCCTTTGGTCGTTAAATGGATACATCACAACATCAAACAACAACCATGTCAGGAAAAGTCTACTTCATTTCAGGTGCCAATCGGGGTATTGGGTTCCAACTCACCAAACAACTTTCTGAAGATCCATCAAATACAGTCATTGGATCTGCTCGTGATATATCAAAAGCAAATGAGCTACAAGCATTAGTTGATTCAAATAAAAACGTCCATATCGTTAGTCTTGATGTTTCTGATCTTTCTTCTATTGAAAAACTTGATTCCCAGCTCAAAGATATTGCAAAAGATGGTATTGACGTTTTATTCTCAAATGCAGGTATTTCTAGATCAACAAAGCCTGCTATTAAAACAGATATTGAGGTTTACGAAAGTCACTTAAAGACCAACACTTTAGGTCCAATTTTCCTTACTAGAGCTTTGTACAAGTATTTCAAACTCAAAGACACGAAGCATCTAATTTATATCTCAAGTATAGCTGGATCAATTAGTTCACAGATCAACATTAGCACTTCTGCCTATGGTCTTTCAAAGGCGGCTTTAAACTACTTTACCAAAGAGTTGTCCCTTGAGTTGGAAAGTGAAGGTTTCGTTTCTGTTGCTGCGCACCCAGGTACTGTTGAAACTGATATGCTCAAAAATGCTTTAGCAATTGCAGAGAAAGAGTCTCCCGAAATAGCTGATCTCGTGAAAGCCTTTCCAAAGTTAACTCCAGAAGAAAGTGCCAGACACTTGATAGACGATGTTGCCCTAAAGCTCACAAAAGATCATAACGGTAAGTTTTTGAACTATGATGGTCAAGAATTGCCATATTAGTAAACCTTTATAGTTCTAGATCTATATGAACACATCCTCGCCTTTGATTAATTTACCTGATCTTGTAAAGACATCCACACGAAGTTTGTCGCCTCTTTGACATTTCCAAACAGGCTTGTGAGCAACACCTAAAAATTTTGCATTGATATAGATTATCCAATATAAAACTTCAGAATCATCCTTCCAATCTATGAGTATATCTTTCCCTTCGAGACTAATCTTCTTTTTGATTGCGGTAATCGGGTCTGTTTTAACTTCGCTCTTTACTCCTTCTATAAGTAAATCACCAACGACCAACTCACGCACGATATTTGGGTCACTACTTTGAGGTACCACAATCCAAGAGTCAGTGTTTCCATCACTATCGTTCATGGAGGAACTCATCTCATCGGCATTATCAATCCATCGAATTTGAGCACCTTCAAGCACAAAATGTTCTCTAATGTTGAGTCTAGGTAGCGCAAATGATGTCTCAATATATTTCCAATTCTGGTTTGTGAACACAAGGGGGAGTCTGAACACACCGTCCCTCACTCTTGAGATGGTTCTATATCTCCTTTCGATGTAGAACTTTATTTCTAATTGAAAGTTAGATCCTGATGGTATCTCTGATAAATATCTGAAGCTTATGGACACATTAAGGTTATTAGAGTATATGTCATTCTTAAATTTGAATAACTCAAAAATACTAGCTTTATTATCATTAAGAATTGAATTCCTATGAATAATTTTGAGACTTGATCCTCCATTGAAAGCATCATCATGTGATATCTCGAATCGTTTTTCGTCCGTTATGACTGGTATTGGAAGCTGAAGATTACCATTCACCCAATTGTTCTTGAAGACTGTATGAGCAAAGACTCTAAATTTTGAACCTTCACCAGTGCTGAAATTTGTATAGAAAATCACATTTTGGTCCTTCACATATAAAGGTGCAGTATAATGTGTATAGTAAGTAGCAACACTTCCACCGGTTTGATCGCTTGTTTCATCACCAACCCAGAACTTTTTGTCATTCAATATAAAATGTTCTTTATCAAAATTCTCATACACCCAAGCAGGTGCAAACAACGCTACATTTGAAGAGTATGTTTTCAAGAAATTCAGAGCTATTCCTGTCTCAAATCCTCCGTTTCCAACTTTTGAACCTCTACCCCAAATGTCAATTCCAACGAAAAGCTTTTGCTTGACTCCTTGCAGACCAATATTTAATATGTTTTTCCTCAGATTTTCTTCAGTCCACCAATAGTTTGTGAAGAACAAATCAGTAGTAGAAAAATGATCGTAGTTCCACTCATTAACTCCATTTTGGTAGAAGACTCTGTTTTTCCCAGAAATAAATGAATCATACCAAATTAATTTCGAACCAGGAATGACATTATGTAACTTAGACTTTAAAGCTTCGTCAAATAGAAGAAGATCTTGAGCTTTGGAGTAATTGGAGAAATGGGACTCAATGTTAATTAACCAACCATCAAAACCGTAGTGTCTGGCCAACTCAACTAATATCTCCACAAATTTGAATTCCCCATTCTCTTTCTTAATCAACAACTTATCGCTTTCTTTCAAATCCATGCCTTCGAATATCAAGGTACCCAAAACTGGTATTCCTTGTCTATGCAATGAGTTTATCCAAGAAACTGATGGTACTGTGACTCTGTGGTGTGAAAAGTATATGAACAAATCCACTAATGAAGGATATTGAATGAAATAATGTTGGCCAGAAGGATGAGGAAAGTAACCCAATGGGTTTTCATCTTCATTCTCGACGTAATTTCCTTTAAAGTCATGACATACTAACACTTTTGAATCTCCTTTCTCTGATTCTCTTGTTCGAGTATAGTTTGTGTATGATTCTCTGGGTATTCTAAATGAGTCAAGTGGAGATTTCACTTCTTTCTTGTACCATTCTTCTATTTCATCAAGATTTGAAAACTTTATACTTGATATCGTATCGTTCTCGTATGTTTCAGCGGGATTGGTCATTCTCACTTGACGGTGTGCTATTGTTGTTTGTTTGGCGGCGTTTTTTGTAGGGAACTTGAAGTTGTTATTGTTGAGGCAAATTGATCTAGCAAGGAGGCAAGCGTACGTAGGATTGGAATTGATATCTGAAAACACCTTTAAAGCTGAGGCCAGGACAAGAGTAGTGATCTTTCACTGGTCATTTATTAGAACAAAAGTTATGAAGTTGTCAGGTCAGATGTTTACATATTTGACACTTTTTTAGCTGCAGGAAAATTCCCGTAAAAATTGGCAGACATATAATCTACAAAAAAGTCACAAAGATGAATGGTACGTACGAGATTATAAACTCTGCTAAATATATTGCATTATCTTTTCTTTCTTAGATTTGTTTTTAATTCTTTCAAATTTTTGTTTATCAATTATTAAAATGATGAGTACTTCTCATCAAGAATTGAACTAGTTTACATGTGATTATTTTATTATGCTGTATTTTAGATGCTTTAAATTTCTCATCAAGAAAGCTTAAAAGACTTCTGAGAAACCAGAGACAACGTTCTTTTGGAAACCACCTTCTTTAGCAGCAATTTCATAGTAACTGTAAATAGTGGTGACAGCCAATAAGATTGAAGTACCTGAACCTAAAGTACCAAGTAAATCACAAGCAACTGATAAAGCACCAATTGAAGCACCACCGAAGGCGGCAGCAGTTGGAATGATTCTCTTCAATTCTTTGTAAACAGAGGTTTCACGGTGACCAGCGATAACTAAACCTTGATCTTTAAATTGTTTAGCAACATCTCTTGGAGCAGTACCTGAGATTTCAATCCATGTTTTAGAGAAAATGGCACACACTGAAAGAACAAAGGCAACGTAAACGACAGTTTTAATTGGGTCCAATAAAGCTTCAGCTAAAGAAAATGGTGGTTGGATATAGTAAGCAATACCATTTGTAGCAAATAATTGAGCAGCACCTGGTCTAGCATCCCAAACACCAAATAAACGAACAACTGGGTTCATTGGGAATCTTTGGAACAACATTTGTGAGATGATGAAGAAGTTTGAGGTCAAAGCTGATTGTAACATGATAGGAGTGTTTGAAGTGTAGAACAATTTGATTGGGTATAAACCATATGGACCTCTTTGTCTTGTTGATCTAACTGGGATTTCATAACGGAAACCTTGTAAGTAGACAACAAGGAAGAAGACAATAAATGTAGCCAACAATTGGAAAACATTTGGTAAGTTTTGTCTGTAGAAAGCTTCAACAAGGGCTCTTCTTTTATCTTTTCTAGTACCTAAAAGATGGAATAAAGCAACGACACAACCTTCAAATTCATCACCACGACCATGGTTGACAGTAGTTGGAGCAAAAGCCTTCCAGAAGATTTGTTCACAAATGTTGGTAGCCATGAATAATGAGATACCTGATCCTAAACCGTAACCTTTTTGTAACAATTCATCTAATAGGATAACAATGATACCTGCAAAGACCAATTGAACAATCAATAACAAACAGACACCAACACCTAAGTCACTTGGTTTACCGTAGATACCAGTGAGAACGTAAACAGTGGCTTGACCAATGGAAAGTAAAATTGCAAACAATTTTTGAGCAGTTTGGAAAGCTTCACGATCTTGTTTACTCTCCAAATTAACATCCAACAATTGGGTACCTTGTAACAATTGGAAAACCATACCAGATGAAACAATTGGTGAAATACCTAATTCCATTAAGGTACCTCTGTTTGATGCAAGCATCATTCTTAACCATAATAATGGATCTGAGGATTCAGATGAAACGATACCATATAATGGGATTTCACTCATAACCAAAAAGATCAATAAAGTGACACCAGTCCACATTAATTTTTGGTTAAAAGGCACTTTTCTTTCAGGCGCAATGACCTCAGGTAAGAAGCCTGTGAAAGGTTTCACAAGATCTATGACACGGACTAAATTGATGGGGGTTAGTAAATCTGATATCACTGGGATCATTCAATGGACACACGATCTCGAAGTGCTGATATTGCAATAGCGACGATCTTTGGTAGCCTCTTTCCAACACTACTTACAACTACTCATCTCTTCTTTGTAGACTCAACTAGATGCTCCGGACTGGAATATTAAAAGATGAACTCTTCCAAGATGTAATTGACGACCTCAATCCATTTGAACAACACTCGATTTCTTCAATTTTGAAAAGATGCCAACGCGACATGAAAATCGGTCAGAGCCACCTTCAAAAATCGCATCGGCCCGGGTAATTAGTGTAAGTCATGTGATCATGGGTCACGTGGGTACAGAAGTTTATATATGATGCTTATTTCTTACAGAAAGAACTATGATTAAAGCGATGTTTATAAGTTGAAATGCAAAATTTATGATAATGATATGCCTCTCTTAGTCCACACTCCTTTCCAAGCTATGATCAAAAGGATGGCACTTAGAAGGAATGAGAATGAAGTGATCCAGAAAACAAGACTAACACAGTTACTACTACTTTGAATGGATTCACCAGAGACTAAGCGACAACTCGAGTCATACACTAGACCGAATATCATACCAAACGATGATGCACCAATAGCTGGTGCAATCATGAATGAACCCCAAGCAGACCCAAAAATTTCAGGACCCCAGATGGAGAACACAACAGTAGGGTATAAAGTGAACAGACCACCATAAGAGAAACCTGCCAATGCGCTGATAATAAAAAACTCGTCATTAACAAATATTGAACTGGCAATGATGATTTGAGTTAATAATCCGAGGATGATCACGGACAACAATAGCAGACTTCTTGAAATTTGATATTTGGATACAAGAAGATCCGATAATGCACCTAATGATAATCTTGAGAGTGTGGAAAACACTGCATGAATCGACACTTGGTCTGATATAAATGATTTTGGAGATATAGCATTCACTAGTGATCCCATATTTGTGATGTACATCTCTGAAGGACCAATGCTTAGCAAAAGTGAAAACAGAAGAATATAAGTTGAATAATCTGTCAAAAACTTCACAAACTTAGCTCTGTGTTCTGGTACAAGATCGTCATCGGTTGCCTCACTTTCTTGATCAGCTAGTAATGGAGTATTTTCTCCACTTGAATGAGTTTTCAGTAACACATCTCTCTCTATGGAAACGACACTTGAGCTAACCCAGTTGAAAATCCCCAAAAATAAGTATAAGAGGCTGAAGAATTTAAAGGCTTTGTATAAATCCAAATGACCATCTTTTTGTAGGAATTGTAACTTTAACACTTGTGCTCCAATAAGTGATGATAATCCATAACAGGTAACCGGGGCACTGATTGTCAACCCTTTACTTTTTGGGTAAATCTTTGCACAAGTCAACAAAGCTGTAAAATATAATGAAGAAGTGGCACAACCTATGAAACCAAAACTTATAGCGAGATACCAGAAATTCAAATTATGACTAACAACAAGACTTGCAATAGTATATCCTGGTGCAAAAAAGAGTACTGAAATGATAGACAATAGAACAGGACCATGACAATCAGCCAAGTAACCCAACACAGGTAATGGAAGATACATCCCTATCGAGGTCAAACTTCCCACAATATTTATCTGAAACTGTGTATATTTTAGCTGATGTGAAAGGACTGGTGTGAATAATGGGAATAGTAGCACTGATCCAGCACAAAGACATGAGATCAGTGATATTGTGCATGCTATTTTCTTTAATGATTTTGTGGAGTAATGTGTTTGAAGAAGTAAACGAATGTGCTTCGTGAGGGCACTTTCTATGTTTGAAAGTGCCATGATAATAATGCTATGTTGATGGTTGATGTGCTGAGATACCCTATAATTCTAGATAATACGGATCGTTCGTGGAATATCAAAGCTCTGTAAGTCGAGATTGTGATGTTATAAGTTGATGAGATTTCAAGCTTCTATGACTGATTTTCTGCCATTACAAGTCGGTTCGCGGACGAGTCAAAGAAAAAAGAAAGTAAGCCGCGAATCTAATCTGCAAAAGTCCTACGTGGAAGTTAAACTAAGTTCATAACATGGTTTCATTAGCTATTCATAAATAACTTGATCATTTTAAAAATTGTTCTATATAGATTCCTATTTCTTAGAAGTTGCTTCTAAGAATTTATCAATTTCCTTTTTGCTACCCAACCAGATACCAGATCTATCATGAATGGCTTTTGGAGTTAATTCCAAGATACGTTCACCTTTATCTGTGACAGCTCTACCTCCAGCTTGTTCAAATAAGAAAGCCATTGGAAAACATTCGTACAAGATTCTTAATTTACCACTCTTGGATTTAGCATCTGATGGATAAGCGAACAACCCACCATATAGTAAAGTTCTGTGCACATCAGCAACCATTGAACCGATATATCTTGCACTGTATGGTTTTCCAGTATCTTGTTGAGGTTTTTTCAAGTCAGCAAAGAATTGTTGAACTTCTTGAGGCCAGTAAGTAGTGTTACCTTCATTAACAGAATAAATTTGTTTATCACCATCAATTTTCAAATTTGGATGTGTCAAGATGAATTCACCTAATGAATCATTCAATGTGAAACCGTTAACACCTTGACCGGTAGTTAACATTAAATGAGCAGAAGCACCATACATTGTGTAACCAGCTGCAACCATTTCAGTACCAGGTCTTAAAACATCTTTTATGGAACCCTTTGAACCCGGGAGTAACTTGTATATACCAAAAATGGTACCGACTGAAACACCGGCATCTATATTTGAAGAACCATCAATTGGGTCACAAACAACAGCGTAGTTACCTGGACCGTCAAAGACAATCAAATCTTCCTGTTCTTCTGAGACAAGAACTTTGACGTTACCACTACCTTTCATGGCATTTATAAAGATTTCATCACCAATGACATCCAACTTCTTTTGAGCATCACCAGTGGAGTTAGAAGCACCAGCCAACCCCATAAGGTTGACTAATTCAGCTTTACGAATATTATGTGCAATAAATTTAAAAGCGAATTGTAAAGAATTCAATAATAAGGTTAATTCACCGGTAGCTTGAGCAGCGACTTTTTGTTGAGAAGTCAAGATAAATCTTGATAGAGTGATCAAGTCAGTTTTGACATGATGTTCATCTGAAGCTTTGTGTGACATATTTTTTATGAATTGTGTATGCGAATTGAGTTCCATAGAAGAGATAGATTGAAAGGAAGGAATGATCAATTATTGATAAATTGGGAATCTTTGATGTTTATATAGTTCCCACGTTGAAAATCGGGACATCTCTACTCTGTGGGGTGCTTAACTACCAGCCCAGAGCCAAAAGGGCCCTGACAGGGGCCCTAAAGGGATAGTTCTCTTTAAATTGAAACTAGCAATTAGAGAGGATATTGATCTACACTATTCTATTACTTCATGGCTATATTATGCTTCTATGTGTATTATTTATCGCAATTGAGTAATCTTATTGCTAGTTTGCGAAGGGAGAAAGGTCTATACAGCCCCGGTGGGTTCAGGAATCAGGATGGGCCTGGAAAAATTCAAGAGCGAACCAGCCTGATTCCCCAGACAATAGCATTGTTGAATTGACGGGAAGAGACGTCTGATCATTCTAGGCGGAGCGTATAGCCTACTGAACAGGCTATTAAAGGACCTAAAAGTAGAAGACTTAAGTAACTAGATGGAATATATATGATACTGATTCTCCTTTGGAAGCTTTACAAGTACCATGGTGAACTTTCTGGTTGGAAGAATATTGTTTCCCGGGAATTAAAGTTGAGCTGCTTAGCACGTCAAACTAATTTAAATATAAACAACGATTTGTTCATGAGTAATTATTACTACACTGTAAGCTAGTACGTTCAATACTTATAAATCACTGAGTCCTGAATCGCTATACTGATGATATTTTGCAGCTACACATTACGGTGAAGTACTTGAGAGTGCTGATTAGCAATTAAATCGTTTGCTAGCTATATCAAACGGACTTTGGAAGTACCCATCCATGATTACTATTGTTTGCCCTATGAGCCGTTCCTGGTGGGATCCATGACCAACTACAAACTTGGGTCCGTGTCCTCCGGGTGGAGGACTCTGCCTAGAGGACCAGTAAGAGGTCCCAGAGTAAATTCTCTGTGCGTGCTGGTACCAATGTTCAAAAATAATAGAATGCATTCGCGCAATAATACAATCCAGTCGCGAATTATCCGCGAATGCGATCTCCAAATCAGATCAGACGAAAAGAACCTTTCAAGACTTGAACTGAGAGAGTTATGAGAAGATTAGACAAATTCAACCATACTCAATCACATTGTTCTTTGGGCGCTAATATAACAAGTTCATTAATATCCATTAAAAGAAGTACAGTTTCCCTAAAAGTCTTAAAAGTCAACACTGCACCGTTAATATAGAATTATAATCATGGCATCCAATTCAAAATCTAGTAATAATCATGATTCAAAACCAGATCTAAAGCAATCAAACTCAAACAGTAATCACAATAATTCACAGAAGCAAAAACCACTGACACCAGCATCAAGTCTGCCTTCTAAGCCATCCTTCTCGAAGAAATCGTCTGGTTGGGCTGCAATCGCCGCTTCAAAGAATCAAGACAATGCCACCGCCGCCAACTTAACCTCTTCAACCTCTGGCTCTTCATCTCCAGCTCAGAGAAAACCAAGCAGACAAAACTCAAGTGCTAACAACCAACGATCAAACAAGAAGTCTACATCTCCAAAACCTACGGAACCAGTGGGGAGTGATATAGCGCCAAAGAAAACACATGCGTCGTTGAACAACTTCAATAGTGAAGATATATCGAATTATCTAACAAAGAGAACCGAGGAATTGGCACTCAGTTATCCAATTGTGAATTACAAAATAACTGGATCAGAATGGTCAAAGCTGGGAACTAAACACCAGAAGAAGAATGAAAAAGATGTTGTTGTAATTGAGTTATCGAAGTTTTTGAGTAAGAACTGAAAAATAAAAGGAGCCATTTTGCAATAGATGTAAAGAGTCTTAATATACGTAGCATTTGTTCTTTTCAAGCCCTTTCTTTGATGATCTTTTTGAAGAAGAATCAAAGACTGAGCTGTTGGTTTGAATTTTCGCGACGTCCTTTCGTTGAAGAATCTAAATTTACTAGTTATAATTCACTAGTTTCTTGTGTAATTTATTCAGAACACGAAAAGCTGCTCATAATGACAAATTCCTAGAAGCAAGTTAACGATACAAAATTTGTGAAGAGCATAACGGCTGGTATTGTATCTGAAGAGAAATTTCTAATTGTTGCTAGACCCCATAGTTTAGAGATCAGCCGAATTTCCAAAGATGATGGCATGTTACAATTTGTGAAAACGATTGAAATCCCAGAAGAGGAGATAATAGACATTACCGCATTGGAGCTCAATGCTGAAGTTATGGCTGATTGGCTGCTACTGGCGTTTAATTCTGGTAAACTACGGATGATAGCTTTTAGATCTATTGAAGATCATTTCACAGCTGATGAGTTCTCTTTGAAGTTCCGTGGTAAACAGTATCTTATACAGCCTGGTTCGCTATGTACAGATGGAATGTATGTGTCTGTGTACACGATTCAAAATGTTCTTTTGGTATTTGAAAGAAATATAGAAGGCTCTGTAAAGAATATGGCTTTTAAAAGAGCGATGGACATTCAAAATACAAAACCTTTGAAATTTTTCATGAAGCCTATGATAGCTCCCCAACAACATATTATAAGTGGAAATAAACCAACTGAGGTCCTCTTCTGGGATTCATTAGAAACTGCACCGGGATTCTTTGGGCTCGCTATGATTCACAAACCAAAAGAAGGTAATTATTTTCTGACAAATCCAGGTTTGAAAGTAAAGTATGGTGGAGATTTTATAGCGGGTTCCAGCGATGATGAACTTCCAGAACCGATTTTTTCATTTGCAGTTTGTATTGACCGAGTTGGTTCTATTTTGTTCAGTAAATCTGGGTTTTACTACCGTGCCTCGCCTTATTATTTTACCATCAAAAAGAATGAAACATTCAAATCAGATGAAGGAACAACGGTGACATTTGGTATGAATGATTATGAAGGATGTTATGCGTATTTGAATATCCCTCAGAGGTTGTGGGATGTAAAAATTGGTATAGTTTATGTCGATTTGGAGAGGAAGGATTCATATGCCTATTCAATTTTATTCGTGGAGAATAATGCTGATGTATACATGATGACCTTCGATATCAATAATTTTTATGGGGAAAACATGACGGGCTGTTTGGAAGTATGGACAGTAAGAAAGATTGAGGGTTCCTTACCTGGTTTAATTCGTCTCACTACATTGAAAGATGGTGTACTTTACGCTACTACAGACTCTTATGGCACTTATTCGTTTACAGTGGAAAATGATAAAATCAAAATCTTACAAAAATTTGAACCTAAAAGAGCATTATGGAATGAGAGACCCTTGACAAGTTTTCTTCCAAAATGGAAGATTTTTGACGGTGTAGATGGCATTTATGCAATCTCAGAGGGTGATTCAAAAATTTTCCAAAACCAATTTGTTGGCAATAAAGCACAAAGATACAAATCAATTGACTCTGGTGCTATACTTGATATCAAAATAATTAATGGTGAAACTTTAATCCTCAAAAAGAACGGATTATGGAATCGTGAAAAACTTACTAAACCACTATCTATATCCCATGGTATAATTCTCGAGAGTGGAGAGTTGGCTACAGTTTCAAACTCCAAGATTGTGTCGAAAAATCTTGAAGTTGGCTTATCTCACTTGGTACCAGATTTGGAATTATCTGTGATGCAAGCCATTGAATCACCAGACGGTAAACTTTACGTGGCTCTAGGTAGCTGTGACGGTAAAGCCTATCTATCAGGCCCAGAGTTCAAAGAAGCCTTAACACTAGGTTCCTTTGTTACATCTGCTTCTATCTTTATGATTGGAGATATTGCTGTTTTCCTTTTTGGATCTGATAAAGGTGATGTTCAAGTCTATGTCCAAGGTATTGGTAGCGAGCTTTTAATGATTGGTGAAGGTATTGTGGACTTTTCTAATGTTATTGCATATAATGATCAAAATGTCGCACAGATATCATTCAATGAGAAAGCTCAAGTCACCGAGTTCTGCTACTTGGATATAGAACCTACAAGTGCTATACATCTTGACCATTCTGGAAATCTAATTATGTTCGATTCAGGTGATAACAAATTACTTCGTGTGAACACAGAAGAAGTCGCAAAATTTATAACATAATAGAGTAAAATTGCATGTTCAGCTAAACAAATCTGTATACCTCGAATATTACGTAATACTTTCACAAAAAGTTGATAAAACGACTAAGTAGGACCTACAATCACCAACAACCACTTTAGAAGAGTTGAACATTATAGTCGTTCAACTGTATTCAATCATGAGCTGGTATAAAGATTTAACAGATCCAAAAATAATGTAAGTCTAGATATAAGTGGGATTTCTTCGAGGCGGGTAGATATCTAACATTTTTTTCATAGAAAACCACTTGGTGGACAGATAGAGAGCCCAAGTGGGTTCCAAGAAGCAACAAAGGTGAGTGACGATGCTATTTGGGTTTCCTTACGAGAATTATTCCTAACTTCTATCAGTCAAAGAAAGCCGCTGCTCCTAGACAGCCTCAACAAGTGGATCAACTCAAAATCAAAGTAAGTACTCGCATTTCAGAGATTTATCATACTGATATCTAACACAACTTGAAGAAAGCATGGGATATCGCTACAGGTCCAGGGAAACAAATACCTGTTAATTTATTTATGAGTTATATGTCTGGTAATTCTCTACAGTTGATGTCAATGATGATGACATTGACGTTATTTACAGGACCATTGAAGGCAATATTCTCACTTGGTACCACGTTCCAAGGTCTAGAAACCGAGAAAACAAAACAAGACGTGTTCTTAGCCAAGATTACTTTTGTATTTCTACAGCTTGTCGTGATTGCGATTGGTGTCTATAAATTAAACAGTATGGGTTTGATTCCAAATAGAAGAGGTGATTGGTTATCTTGGGAAATTCCAACAAACGTGAGTACTTAATAATGTCAGAAATTTGAATTTTGAAGTCATTACTAACTGATATAAAAGTATCTAGAGAGTGTCATATCGATTTAATAAATCTATACATCTACCGTTATTTGTCCTGTAGTGTCTTCTAATTTAGTGTCCTTTTGCTCTTCTTTGGAAGGGCTAACTTCTGATGGTGGTTGATTCTTCTCCTTTGCAACTTCTTCTGGAGCTTTCACCTGTTTTTCTGCTTCGTCGTCTTTCTTCTCACTAGTTTGTTTTTCGAAAATTTGTTGCAAGTTGAACTTTTGATATTTATCATAATTATCAACCACACTCATACCGATGTTGTTTTTAAAACACTCCACGAGAACTAACTTTTGATATTTCTTAAGATCAACTTTATGTCCATGGTCTCTACCGACGCACTCGGCGACTTTTTTAATTATGTCCATTTTGTCAATTGTATTAAAGTTTCTCGAACTGACTTTAATTGCAAACGTAACAGGCTCTTGACCTTCTTCTTTATGGAAATGAGGCTTTAGTACTTTTTGAGCCAACTTTGTCAACTCTTCGACTGAAGCAGAAACTGAGAACGTTATAGGTGTCAATTTTTGAGTGTATCTAGTCGTCTTAATTTTCGACTCAAATGACTCTTGACATAATTTCTCAACAAAATCCACTGGATCCACTGGTTTTCTTGTCTTGCAAAATACTACACATTCACATCCAAGGTCAATAAACTGGAAAGGTTCTTTCTTGACGTTCTCTTTAGTTTGTTGTAGTTCTTGTAATTCTTTCTTGATAGCATCTTCTATTGAAAGCTCCTCTTCATCCTCTTCCTCTTCCAGATCTGCATCTTTATAATATTCTTTAAACTTGTCGTCAAACAACAAACTCAATTCTTTCTGACAGTTCTTTTCACGATGTCTAGCACATGTAGCGTATATACCTGAAGTTGAAGGATCAATTATACCCGATGAGACTTTGTACTTGGAATTGGTTAACAAATGTGGAGATCAGTGAAATTATAAATTATCTTACTTTTCTTTTACGGTCTTGATTTCCAGAGCTGTTGTTCTTTCTCTTCTCCCTCATTTTTTAGCAAAATTAATAGATGTTGTATAGCAAATTGTTGGATCTTATAATCAATATTGGTTTATTTTGCATCTTATAGAATTTTTTGGTCTTCGCTAAATAAAAAAAAAAAAAAAAAAAAAAAAAAAAAATGGATTCAAACGCAAAATCAAACTATTTAATTACTACAACAAAATTATAATCATCACAATCGTTTCAAGCATTAGATCTAAACTTATAAAACTTTGAATACTTCGAGGCCGATGCAGGATCTGGACTACTGATCGGTGTTTGTGGTCGGCTATCTGGTGAAATCTTCTTGATCAAGCTAATTGCATCATCAGGCTTAATTTGATCAAACTTTCTCATTCTAATGGTTTGATCTTTGTATTCATCAAGGTGGCCAGATTTTAACAAATTTATTGTTTGTCTCAACTGTAGGAACATAGATTGTAATGAATCTCTGCTTGAGCCGTTACTCTCACCTTGTCTTGAAGGATTTAATTCTCTTGTGATGGACTCAATATATGATATATCAGTGTCAAAATTTGTCACAGAAGCTTTTGATAATATTGATTGCTCATTTAAGTTTTCCAAAAATCTCTTTGCTAGTAGATCAAAAACTCTGTACAATAACAGAGTTTTGACTGAGTATGGAAGGTTTGAAAATGTAGAGTTGAACATATTTGTAAGGAAGTCACCAATATCTTTGATGAAGTAGTTTGGTTCTGGATTAACATCCTCAGTTTGCCAATCCCAATCTATAAAGTCCATCAAATCTTCAATTTTGCCATCAACCATCTCGAATAATTTCGTCTCTGTGATCTTTCTAGTTTCTGATATAGCATCAATTGATTTTAAATGAACCTGAGTATGGAAAGTACGGATCAATTGCTTTGAAACCTCTTTTGACATGATCAAGAAATATTCGAGATTGATCAAGTTTTGTGAAAGTTCTTCTCTCGTAATCAAACTTAATTTCTCTCTGAAGTGTGCATTCAAAACATTCAATAGTATATTGTCAACATTTTCAATAACTAACTTATTTAGAGACTTTACTTCATATTTATAATAGTCTTTTAAGAATTGAGTCTGTTGACTGATAAATGCCCTTACTTGAGCACAAACCATCGGGTATATTGTACTGAATGGTAACACCTCTGGGAACTTGAGCTCATTTTCAGGTTTGGTCATTTCATACCAACTGATATTAATGATCTTTCTATAGAGTTTGATATCGTAAATTGCCATTGGCATTGAATCATCCTCTTCAGTGAGTTTCTGGAATTCATTTTTGAAGCCAAATGTGGATAATTGTGAGAATTTTTTAAATGTCATAATCAACAAATTGTAGAAATGATCACTGTTGAGATTAAAATGTTCCAAAATTAAATAAAAGTTACCAATAACAGTTTTAAAATCAATTATTCTAGGTATTTCTATTAACCCATTGGCAATTAGATCTTTCAGGAAAGGATATATTTTGGCAGAAAGATTCTCCCATAGATCATTTGTCTTTTGTGTAACAGTATTAGGTATCTTTTCAGATACCATACGATGGAAAATCAAATATCCAATCAATTTAGCCAAGAAAGACTTGAGGTTTTCATTTGAAATAATGAACTTTTTAAATTGTTCATTCTTGACATCATTGGTCAAAAATGGGTACAAAATTTTATCCCTTCTCAGATTTAACTCCTTATTAAATTCAGTTTTTAGATATGCTGATTGGTCCAAAGATTTAAAAATTAGAAGTGTATCATAGATGAAACTGATATTCAAAAAACTTTCGACTTGCGGTAATTGCTCTTGTGGTGAAACATAACTGTCCCTTAAACTAACTTCAACCGAAGAATTTAACTTGTACCTATCAAAATCTCTATTTTGTTGCCTATAATTATCCCACTTAACCAACAACTGCGAAAAAGCTTCATAATATGCTAATGATATCTTGTCGTACCTCGAATCCAATGAATTCAAATTCCTCTTGACAAGACTTATTGATTCGTCTCTTATTAAATTCTTCATAATGGGTATTGAGTTGTTGATATTATCCAAAAATTGGAAGTCTTTATCGAAATCTTTATTAAGAGCATCTAAATCATTGAGATTCTTTAACGCGTTGAAGAATTTGTTGCTTTTAATCAATTCATGTGTACGATCCGTTAATTCCAAAATCTGTAGAATTTTATTAATCAATATGACAGATTCATTAATTTTGTTGATATTTTTCTTCAATCCCAGCATTTGGAACTTTTTCTGTATCGTCATATTGGAAGTTTTCGCTAGATGATCATTGATATCCAAAACTTGTTCGTTTATTGTTGATGCATTATGAGAAATCTTTGAAATTTCAGACGTGGTATTTCTGATATTAGATTCATTTTGATGTATGCTAGATGTAAGTTCGTCATCTTTCTTGGACCCTTCTGCATTCAATGTCTCTAGTAATTCATGTATTGTATTGGATTTCAAATTTGATTTGATAATGGGAACCAATTGATCCAGGTAGTTGTTCGAATTCAATAAAGTTATGGGATCGCTTTCATTGAGAAAGCTCAATTGCTTGTAAGTACTACTGTCATTGAGCTTTGACATCTGCAATCCATTCCAATTCCCGGAATCAGCCTTTCAACAAACAAGTACTCTTTAAGTTGATCTTACCCAACCAAAGTTGACACCTTCGCTCAAATTGTCTGGAATCTGATTGTTTATGCCGGCTATGATGAAATCGTTGATCAGAGGTAATTCGGGACATCCAAACACCACTATGGTCATGTGACTTTTACAGAAATTTGGTCATGTGATTCATACCGTGATTTAACGGAATTCCGGACGGATTAAACGCAAAGAATACCATTTTCGAAACAAATGCACTATGGCTTACAAAACGAACGATTTCTTCTAAGATAAGTTTCACTTAATAATGTGTTTACTACGACAAATTATTAATTATAGTGCATGGACTTTATGGATACAATGGAGTTATGATCAAGGCTCCGATGGTGTATCCAGCATATAAGCGGACAATCTTTCTTCAATGTCAACGTACTATCAACAACCTAGAGTAACAACAAGATGGTTAATTACGTTGTGACAGGTTCCAATAAAGGTATTGGATTAGGATTAGTCAAAGAGATTTCAAAAGACCCTAATGCTAGAGTCTTTGCAACTGTGCGTGATCCTACAAAATCAATCGAGCTAAACGAATTTGCTAAAGAACATCCAAATGTTGAAGTTATCAAGTTGAGTGATATTTCATCTGTTGAATCCACACAAGAGGCTGTCAAATCTGTTGAATCAAAGCTTGGAAAAGATGAAGGAATTGATATCATTTTCTCGAATGCTGGTGTCTCATACTCATACGATAAAACTATAGACACTAAACCTGAAGTATACTTAGACCATTGGAAGATCAATGCCTTGGGTAATTTAATCACAGTTCAACAATTTTTCAAATTACTACAAAAGTCTAATACAAGACAAGTATTTTTTACCTCTAGTATTGGGGGATCAATTGCTGGATATATTCCAAATGCTATAGCACCTTATGGTAGTTCCAAAGCTGCCTTGAATCATTTGATCAGAGATTTGAACGTAGATCTCAAGGCTGAAGGATACTCCTTTATTGCCGTTCATCCTGGTCTAGTTACCACTGAGTTGGGTAATATTGCTGTTGAAAATTTACTAGGAGGTGATTTTGAAAGTGCAAAGAAGTTGTATGGGTTGATTACTCCAGAAGAAAGTGCTGAAGGTATAGTTAAGAACATTATCAAGGGATTCTCTGGGGGAAAAATTGATATTGACCATTTGTGGGGTTATGATGGTACACAACATCAATGGTAGACTGACTACAATAAAATAACTAAAACTGCAATTTTTTTAAATCATAAATATACACATTATATAACATCAAAACTTTATCTTTATACACGTAATATCTATATTACTTCTTTAAAGAGTTAACAAAAACAGTACCTTCAACACTTTGGACTTGTTTTCTCTCTTCTTCCATACTTAGCTTTTCGCTGATGATAGCTTGTAATTCATTTTCATCCTTAGCAAATCTAGCATCGTGATATTGCAAGAATTCTTGCTTCATTCTTTCTTCCTTTTCGAGTCTTTCCTTGTGCATGACAACGTGTAAGTTACGGTACATGTATAAGAAGATAAAAGCAGAAATGAAACCAGCAATAGCAGTAGCAACGAATGGCCAGATTAAATATGGATCAATCAAAGCTGAGGTACAAGCTTCAGAAATAGCTGCAGAGATAGATTGCATGAACAAGAATAAAGCCATCACTAAACCTTTCATATTATCTGGAGCTCTAGTGTAAGCAATTTCATAAGCAGCAGTGTTGGCAAAACATTCAGATGAGGCAGCTAAGACGTATAAGACAACTTCAACCCAGACAGAGATTGGTGAGACACCTGTACCAACATCACAATCAGTAGCATAGTAACCACATGGAGAAGTTTCGTAAACTTTCCATTGAATAATAGCACCGGCAACAGAAGATAATGAAGCTAAGATGAAACCAACAAAAATTCTGTGAACTGGTCTGAATTCAATTTTATACTTTCTGAGGAGTGGGTAAAGGACATAATCTAAGAATGGAATGAAAACAATGATGGTTAAAGGATTGAAATTGTTGATCAAATCGTTTGGAACACCGTTTGTAGTCATGGCATTAGCTTGAGAGTTTTCAATACCACCAATACCGACATCGTTAATGTTGTAAATGATGAAGAATAAGAAGATCTTACAAGCATCCAAAGTGACTTTAACATCATCGACAAATTGGTCAGTCCATGAGATTTTCTTGTGACCTTTTTTGTTAACAGCTTCAGTTGATTCAACTTCACCTCTTGCAATAATATTTGATGGTTTAGCATAATCCCAGAAGTTGTGTTCTTTTAATCTTTTGATCCAACCACCTTTCAAAGTGTAAGTAATAACTTTTAAAGCTTCTTCTAAGATGGAGACACCGCTTGGTCTTTCTTTTTTCAATCTTGGTGATAATAACATTAATGTTGGAATCATGATAATATAAGCAATACCTGGAACTAAGAAAGCTAACCAAAATCCGATTCTTTTAGCACAGTAAGAAGTACCTAATGATAAAAAGGCACCTGCATTAACAGACCAGTAGAAAAATAAGGTCATTCTTTCTAAAGTTGCTTCTCTACCAACAATAACTTTTTCACCTTTTTTGTTTGTACCAACAATATCACGCTTGTGTGGATATTGATCAAATAATAATGGTAATAAATTTGGCTTGATAAAACCTGTACCAAGAGCTAATGTCAAGATAGAAATGATAGTTGGAGCCAAAGCATTACCACCTTTAATAACTGATGGAATAGCAGCAATAATCAAGATGATATGAGAGATAGCACCGACCCAAACACCGTACCAGATGGTTTTCATTCTACCCCATTTTTTATCAGAGATATAACCACCATATAAAGGAGTCAAGTAGGCTAAGAAAGTCAATAATAAGGTGATGGCTGAAGCTGTTTGTAAACCAAGACCTAAAGCACCAGCGTTTTGTTGAGTTCCACTTGGTGGAGCACCAGCACCATTACCACCAGTTGGTAATTTCAATTGAATGAAATTGTTCAAACGATCTTTAACACCGTAATAAGAAGCTCTTTCTGAGAATTCTACAAGACAAACTAAATATGTTGCCCAAGGAGCATGACCTAAAACTCTTGGTAGAGTACCGTAATCTTCAGCTGTAGGTTCTGGATATTTTTCGTTATATTCCACTAGTTCATCATATTTATTATTGTTTGCTTCAGTGTTTACTGAAGAAACTTCTGGGTCTGTTGGGCTAAGTCTTTCTTGAAACTTTTCTTTGATATTAGCGAAACCTGTTACAGTTGTTAGTACCTTGGCATCTTGGTATTACTTATCTTCGTGTTTATACGTACCCATCTTGGCTCTGTGTGTGTGTATTTTCCTGATCTGATTATCTTGGATATTGACGATTAGAGGAAATGATTTGCCTTTTATATAAAGAGACTCCAGTCTCCATAAAACTTGAACAATCAGAGGCTCGTAATTATCGATAATCATACCAGAAGAGCCAGATAAGGATGTCGTCAGTTTTCCGTTCGTCTTAAAGTAACCATATGCTGCACGAGAGTACGGTGCACTATGCCAATATGGAACTATATTTACATCCAAAAGCTAAAACGCTATCTTGATCTTACATACGGCTCTCCAAGACTCAAGTTAGCTATACAGCTCGCCTCTTCAAGGTACTACATCTTGTGCCTTTCCCAAGTGGAGAGAGCCATTTTAATGCTTCAACATTAGTTCTAGTGAATTTCCAAGAACTATCTCCAATATTTCGGTGATCCTCACCATATTCATCAACAAGAGTGACCATAAAAGGCACCAGGTAGCTACTCTTGCTTAAGTTTGTGACGTGAGTCTCTTGATGATAGCTGTCACAATTCTTTTTATTGTCCAGAAATGTCGCCGTGTGAAGAATGCACTTGAATGCAAAAAATCCTTCAGGGCCTAAAAAACTTGAAACATTAATAGGTACCGAAGCACGGTATATCGTCAAGATTAGACTCGCCATGGACCCAAGGGATCACTAATCACTGGGAACTAGGGCCCTATTGAACCCTTTAGTACAAGAGTTTTGGGGTATCAATTTTTAAATGTATCTGATGCGTTTATTCCTGTAGCTTTCCCTAAAGCTCCATGTTGCCCTTCACTATAGGCAAACAACGGAAATTAAGGGTTCTGATCTATGTAAGATAGCTTAATTGTAGCAGGTACCCCTTCATACAAGGCATATAATCGATAGAAAAATCTAACTGTAAATACCCAGATAGACTCATGATACATAAGTTGTAACTATGTATTATAAAGATCGAAACATATTTTTCCTTCACCAAGTCGATGCTATTTATGGCACATTTTGTGTCTGGATTAGCCAAGGATACCAAGAACCTGGAAAATTAGCCTGATTGTTTCCCCAGAGCTGAACTACTTTTAATTAATCCTGATTTTATCTTATTAGCAACAGTATTATAATGACGTCGAAATCATATTTCAACGTACTAAAGTGACTTCGACTCTTAGTGTATCCGGTAACTTAATTACGATATCTGTGGAGTTTAATACCTCTTGATTCTTACTCCTCTACCAGCTGGACTCTGGAGCCGTTTCCTTCGGCCAAGAGCATAAGGCATATAAGCCTTAACGCTCTTCAACAAACCAATGTACAATGCGATGTACTTACCATCAATATTATGCAAGCATTGGTTGTTCCAAAATAGCACACCTATCTTTTACACTCTTTTCTACACAAGAATTACCTTGAGGCTTGAGCCTCCAAGCTCTAGCCTCTTACTAATGTTTAACCTACATCAATTGCTTGATTGGGTTTGTGATTTTTTAACGTCCCCGATTTGATTAATCTGTACGGCTTCAAAGCTACTTAAAGTTTTGAAGACCAACTTGTAGGCATATTATCGCAGTGACCGATCTCGATGGAGAGAAACCTCGGTGAACGGAAATTTCAAGTGTTCAATTAATTACCAGAGACACCCATATTTTACAGTTATACCTTGAATTTTTCCTTCACACGAAAAATCTTCCAGCCAACCTTATCAAGATATATCGAGTAGGAACATTATCTATGCCCTGCAATCAACCTTATCGTTATTGTCGTATCTCTCTTAAATCAAAGGTAATCTCATCTAGAAGTGAAGTTCTCTCATATCAGTATTGATCACCATCATCACAGAGCTCGGATATCACCATCTATAGTATCAAAAGCCGTTGGATGATGAGCTAACCTTCAGGTGTACCCAATGGACCTAGTCAGCTGTCAAAGATGAAACGTGACTGATATGGTGGAGTAGTGGCGCTATCGACAGAATACAAATCTAGTGCATATTTGTTATACTATGTAACCAGTCTACTAGTAATGTATGTATCATTATAGATCTGTTCTTTAAGAAATAACAATCTCACATCGACGGATTCAAATGATTGGAAAATCTGTTTGGAGTATGTCACAACTTTCCAAATTATAATTAATATCATTCTTTCCTTCGATATGGCTGAACAAGATATACAGATCTCCAGAGTTGGGCACTAGATAATTGTTTTAAGGACTGCAAATTTCTCAGATCTTCTAGCTAAAATATATCTAATTTGTGGAATTAGGAGATTGTAGACTAATGAAAAAGTTTGCAATAGACACTTTGGTCATGAAGTTTAATGTAATCAGATCTATGCAGCTTGAAGGACGTCAGCATTACAAACTAGTAGTCAGCGATCACTGCAATTGCTTTTGTGGTACATCAATTATTGTTTGGTTAAATGGTTGATTAATAGATTTCAAAAATCCTTAGGTTTTTGTGTCACATAATGCGTGCAGGTAAGAGCATAGTAGTTGAGCTTACTTCTTAAAACCATTAGGATGCCACAAAACTAAAAAAAACTGCTTTTACTACTCAATTTGGTTACCACCATCAGTTTTTGGTTCAGATAAATTGATTCGATCTCTGAGCTCTGAGTCCTTGAATTTTTTTGCCAGGAAGCTGCCTGTTAATCCACTTTATCTGAATGATTTATTTTCGATAAACAACGAACCGAACTTTCAAGTACCCTATAATGTAGTAAGCACCATGTTATGCTCTATCCAAGGAGCACTATCTTTAATAACTTGAGCATCGAAGGGCATTTGCAAGCAATAAATCCAAGAAGTGCTACACACATTTCGTTTGATATCAGTTCAATTTTCTTGAAATTATCACTTTTCCAACGACAAAGAAAACTCGAGCGTTTTTGGAAACAATATTATCAGTTGACGTTAATTTGTTTCTTCAAGAAATCTTCACGATGTTGTGATTGACCCTACTGTAAAAAGACAGTTACACGTTAACATAGACAATCGTCGAAAAGAATGTGGCATAGGAACAGAGACAGCAATGAGCCGTCAATACTGTTGTATTAAACATGCTATTTAGTCTTTGGTGAAATGTATTTTAGTATGACTTTCTAGTTAAAGCATACCCAATCTGTTCTCTTCTTGTACTTTGAAACCACCATTAAATCGACCACAAAATTATTCTTCACCACTATAATTATGCTATGTCAGCAGCTACGGCCTGCAATATTACCACAATTAATAACTAGCAAATTAAAAGCATAAGTTATAAATGTTATTAGCTATATCAAATTATATTAATTATATTAGAGGATCAATTAATGAATGAGTCGTTTTTCACGGTATAGATTTCTACTAATCAAAACCAATGGATTTAAACAATGTTAAAGAATCTCAATAAAATAAACTAGAATAAAAGAATGAGAGGAAAATCCTCTATATATACTGTGAATCATCTAAAACAAGTTGTAGACGATCTAGCATTTAATTCCTGCATGTTTGTCTTATGCAATTGACCAATTAATCTTCAGTTTAACCAATAGTCTTTAACCTCAATGTACAATTTGCACACCCATTAACTGCATTCTTTACCAACTAATTTCCATAACAGGATAGCAATAAATCTATTAGAATATTGTAGAAATACCAAAATATAAAACTTGCATATAAAAATCACAACAAATTATCCGAAATAAAAACATCCGCGGATTTCGTACAATCCGACAGAATGTGGCCTCAATATTGGGAATATAATTATGCTACTAAACAATAATAATATATAATAATAATATTTATTATTATATAATTATTAAATATAATTTAATTAAAGTTTATAGATTTTATAGAAATTTTAATGATCAGTTATATCCAGATTTATAAAACAAATGATGGAAAAATTTCATGAAGTAAAAAAACTTGCCCAAAACAAGACAAAACCTATCACAGTTGAATATTTAATTATTTCTGAGGAGATTCATGTCTTTCAGAGCTTTTAATCTTAAATATGAATCTTAAAATTTGCAAAAACAACAGAAGGCGCTTATTTCCGGAGGGTAAATCAGGATTTTTCAACGACCAGAAATTTGCATAAAAGTGGTTTCGTGGTCTAGTTGGTTATGGCATCTGCTTAACACGCAGAACGTCCCCAGTTCGATCCTGGGCGAAATCATATTTTTTTGCTCCAATAACAGCCGAATTTTGGCCATTCTTTTGGTTAATTTGCTATAGAAATAGATTCAGATATTGTATGTAGGAGCTGATGTGTTTTTGATGTGTTTTCGTTGTGTTATTTTACGTTTTTTTATGGTGGGTTTTTCAAAAATAATATCAAAATTATATACAGATTTGAAAAATAACAATTGAGCGGCATGATTAAAAAATCAATTAGTGACACTCGTTCTGCGTACAGCTGGTTATGAAGTATAGTGGCGAAGGTTTGTTGGACGTTTGTATTATGGCTGGTGGTATCTCGGTAGGGTTGAGATGGTGGGCTATTTCGAATTGATGGGATGAACATTCAAAACATTAAAATGAGACGAGTTGATCAAGTGAACAAACCAGAAACCATGTTTTTGGACATCTTGTCTTTCAAAACTCTTGATTATTCAGTAAGCCGGTATGCTTCCTTTAATATAGTACAGTTTGTGATTGAGTCTTTGAGACTTAACGGTTCACAATTTGGTCAATTCCTAAAGACTTAACCCAAGTAAAGTCGAATCCCGTATCTACAATTACATTGTTGTCTGATTAATCTCCACCAAGAGTACCTTTATTTATGGAACTTGGAAACATTATTTTGTTGTTGCTTCATAGTTATAACTTATTTCCTCTGCTGAACTCATTAGATCAATCAAATTTACGAACCTTGGAAATGAAAAGTTGGAGATTTACTATGAACGTTTTTGTGGTACATAAATTATTGTTAGTTAAATGCTTTATAAAAATTAATTCATTTTTGTGTCACATAGTGCTTGCAGATATCAGCATGATTAAACTTTCTTGATTAATTCGAAATGCCACAAAATCAAAAAATTACTGATTTGTCAATTCACTTTGGTAGCAGAAGTGGTTTTGTGTTACGAGATCTACAATTCAATGATTAAATTCGTTTTTGTGTCACAGAGAACTTGCATATGAAAGCATAATGAAATGAAATCAAAATGCCACAAAACCAAAAAATTGCTGTTTATTAGACCTCGCTTTGGTTACAAAATGGCTTTGTGGCACCAAATTTCTAGATTTTGTGGGTTTTAAAATGGTTTTGTGTCACTGTGACTTGCATATTGATGTCTCAGAAGATGTTTTTGTGTCACTGGACTTCAGTCAATTTAGTATGTTTTTGTACTCTAAAGTCTCTAGAGGGAAATTTCGAGAAAGTTATAAAGTCCCCAAGATCCTGATTTCTTTTTATCTTTTACCAATCACTTATTCACTGTTGGTTTTTCATCATTATTCACCATACATCCAATGTCAATAGGGTTCTTTTCAGAATAGGTTCCAAGTGTTGTGTTGATGAATGTGAGAAGGTCTATCGAGTTGTCAATCGATGATCTTGGGGTTTTTGATTTGAATCTGGATTTGAATCTGGATTTTGATATGTTATTGGTATTGCTGCTTTATTCCAGAGATTCATTTGACGAACTGGACTCGTTGTGATTCATCCACCATTTGTTATTGAGCTGAGAGACTTTGGATGTTGTCTATATCCTGTTTGAAGATTCAATTCCTCTTTTGGTTTTGATTTGGAAGACCCTGGTTGTTTGAGATAGGTTTTGGGCTGCCACCTTCTTTTGAAGGCCATTACTGATTCTCATTCAAAGGATTGATACATTCATAACTTCTCGTGAAGGCTTGGTTGATTCATTTGATTCAATCTAACATTTGTCACTGGAGTTTCACGTACTGTTAGCGATGTTCTTTTCAGAAGATGGATGCTCCCAGGTGCTGTTTTTATTTTCCATTGAACACATTCATCATCATCAATAAAACACACACTTGTAGTTGGATGTTTGGTCTTTTTGGTTCAATTAGTTGTTTTGATTTTGATTTTGATATTCGTTTTCCATTTGGTGGGTCTTCTTCAGGTTCTTTTGTTTTGAGGGTTGGTTTTTGGTTTCATTTGATGTTGTCATCTGGGGTTCTTCTACTTTGTTGGTTGTGAGGTTTGACATTTTGATGGTTTTGTCTATTTGGATTTTTTGCATCAGTTACTGTTATTCAGGTTTGTTCTACTGGGGTTTATCAATGATTCAATAGTGCTGGTCTAGGATTTTATTTATTTATCATTTGGTTTTCATCTGGATGGTTTTTCCAATTGGGTGCTGCTTTCAACTTTTCATCAACTTCTTTTCGAATGGGTTTCCACTTGGGGTTTCATCTGCTGCTGGGTTTCATTTGCTGATTTCTTCTATGGGTTTTCTAAGATTTATATTTGGGGTTAGTTCATTTCATGAGTCAATGATACTACTATATGGGTTTATTGGTTTTGTCATTTGCTTTTCGTTTCATCAGCTACTATTCCACTGCGGTTCATTTGATTTAGAGGTTCTTCATTTTGGGTTTCATTTACTGGTTTTCATTTCATCTATTGCTTCCATGGGGGTTTATGTTCATATTCATCGTTGAGGTTTCCAAAGAGGTTCATTAAGTTTGATGGTTTGGTTTGGTGGTTTCATTTGATGATTTTCATTCGGAGGTATCTACATTAGCTACTATCTATGAGGTTTTCGTTTTGGGGGTTCATTTGGAGTTCATTTGGAGGTTCATTTGGTTTTGTTGTTTAATTGTTTGATATCTGGATTATGTTTCTAGATTATTTGTCTGGATTGTTTGTCTGGATTATTTTTCCGGATTATGTTTCTGGATTATTTTTCTGGATTATATGTTTTGGATTATTTTATTTTCCGAACTTGATGAAAGGTTGTTCTTCATACACTGTGTTCAGATCCTGTTTTCTGTCTTCTCTGAAAGAAAAGGTTTTCTTCAATTTTTGGAGATTTCATTCAATGCAGTGAATATGATACACTACTGAAGATTGTTTAAGATTGTAACAGTCAATCACAATCATGACGTTTTGTTTCTAAGTAGCTGTGAATGAGCCTTAAGTAAGAGTTTGACGAAGATGGGTGCAGCTTAATTGATTGTTGAGAGTCGCTGGTTTCTGGGACCTCTGGCAGGGTTCCAAAAAGAATAAATCCAGATATCTATTTCGATAGAATGACTTGAGATCAACTGATCCTGAACGAGAAACAGTTGAATTGGAAATGCAAAACAATGAATCATATTCTTGAAGAGGTTCTTGAAACATCATTAGAGATTGATCATTTGAGCTTTCCAATCTTGAACAACCTGACTTTATCTTTTTTATTATTTTTCATTTTATTTTATTTTATTTCATTTGATCGAGATTTAATCCACGAGGAGAAGGGTCAGGTTCAATTCTCTAGTCTACTGGTTTCACGGTTGGTAGGATCCCCAACTATTCTGTCAGTGCACGGGCAGATTTCAAGAGTAAATCCAGGTTCCATTTGGAACTATGACTATGAGATATTCAAGACTTGACCCAGTCATGCTTATTGAGAGCTTCTCGCTATTGGATTTGCTTGCAAAAGCTTGAACTCATGTGGTTGTAATCAATAGCTGACAAACATATAATCTCGATCAAGAGGAGGGAAAGATGGGTAGGATGGCGGGATAAATCTTTCTTTTTTATATTTTTTTACTTATAATAGCTAATTATGCTATATGGTTTTTAATTTCATTTTTATAATGATATTTGACAAAAGGGAGGAGGGAAGATGGGATGGATGGTGGGATAAATCTTTTTCTCTGAAATTTTGTTGATATCTCTTTTTTCGTATATTTCATTTTTCTATATTTCCATGTTTTTATGTATATTGTAATTTTAAAATGTAGAATTCGATTTGATGTGAACAAAAGACATTGGTATATAGTGTATAATTACAGATAGATTCATAAACTTAAAAGCAAAAGTAATATTAACGTAAACGTCTAAACAAGTTTTTTTTTTTAAATCAATATTAGTATAAATAATTTAAGAAACCTATTTCTTAGTATCAAGTGTACCTGCAATAGCTTCAACACCAATTTTTTCATCTCTAATTGAAAGTTGATCATCGACAATTCTTTCAACATCAGAAGTTTTATCTTCACCGTCTCTACCATTGCTATAAGCAAGATATTCTTCTTTCAACTTATTTTCCTTTTCTAATCTTTCAGCATCCATAACTTTATGTAAATCACGATATAACCACAAGAACCAGAATGCAGAAATGAAACCTGCTACACCACAAGCAACAAATGGCCAGATTAAGTAAGGATCAATCAATGCACCAGTGGCAGCACTTGAGATAGCAGCAGATAATGATTGCATAAATAAGAACAAAGCCATGACTAAACCTTTCATGTTTTCTGGGGCTCTGGTATAAGCGATTTCATAAGCTGCAGTGTTGGCAAAACATTCAGAAGCAGCACCAAGAACGTACAAGACAACTTCAGCCCAAACAGAGATTGGAGAAACACCAGTACCTACATCACATTCAGTAGCGTAATAACCACATGGTGAAGTTTTGTAAACTCTCCATTGAATAATGGCACCAATGACTTGAGAGATGGCAGCAAGGATGAAACCAAAGAAAATTCTTTGAACTGGTCTGAAATCAATTTTATACTTTCTTAATAATGGATAGATACCATAATCCAAGATTGGAATTAAGACAATAATTGTCAATGGGTTGAAATTATCAATTAAATCATTTGGAACACCGTTGGTAGTCATGGAGTTAGCTTGAGAATTTTGGATACCACCAATACCACCGTCATTAATGTTGTAAATAACAAAGAATAAGAAAATTTTACAAGCATCAAATGTAACTTTAACATCTTGAACAAATTGATCAGTCCATGAAATTTTCTTGTGACCTTTTTTGTTAACAGCTTCAGTAGATTCAACTTCACCTCTAGCAATGATGTTTGAAGGTTTAGCATATTCCCAGAATTGATCAGTTTTGATTCTTTTAATCCAACCACCTTTCAAAGTATATTTAATAACCTTTAGGGCTTCTTCAATGATTGAAATACCATTTGGTTTTTCCTTTCTAAGTCTTGGAGCCAAGATTAATAGTACTGGAACCATGATGAAATAGACAATACCTGGGATTAAGAAGGCTAACCAAAACCCAATAAGTTTAGCACAGTAAGCAGTAGCTAAAGACATGAAAGCACCAACGTTAATAGCCCAATAGAAAACCATAGTCATTCTTTCCAAAGTTGGTTCTTTAGCAACAATAACTCTTTCACCATTTTCTTTAGTTTCAATGATATCACGTTTATGTGGATATTGATCATACAACAAAGGTAATAAATTTGGTTTAATTAAACCTGTACCAATAGCCAAAGTCAAGATTGAGATAATTGTTGGAGCTAAAGCTGCACCACCAGTTATAACTGATGGAATAGCTGCAATAATTAAAATGATATGAGAGACAGCACCAATCCATAAACCATACCAAATAGTTCTCATTCTACCCAATTTTTTATCAGAGATATAACCACCATATAATGGAGTTAAATAAGCCAAGAAAGTTAATAATAATGTAACAGCACTTGCTGTTCTTAAACCAAGACCCAAAGCACCTGCATTTTGTTGAGTACCTTTTGGAGGAGCACCAGCACCATTACCACCAACTGGTAATTTAATTTGAATAAAATTATTTAAACGATTCTTGACACCATAATAAGAAGCTCTTTCAGCGAATTCAACAAGACAAATTAAATAGGTGACATAAGGAGCATGGCCTAAAGTTCTTTTCAAAGTGATGTGATCTTCAGGTGTTGGTTCAGGATATTTTTCATTATATTCAGTCAATTCATCAAATTTATCTGCAATGTTTTCATCAGATGAAAGATCATTTTCGAGATCTTTATCACTCTTGACTGTGATTCTCTCTTTAACAAAGTCTTTGACACCCATTGTCTCAATCTTGTTGTGATTAACTTGAAAGGAATAAATTCATATTTAAAAAAAAAAGGGAAGATCTTCATTGACTTTATATACCCTCGAGAATTTTTTTATTTAACGTCTCATTAGGGCCTAGTGAGTACGAGGAGTTCTAACTTCTAAGATAAGAATCTATAAGATTCGACAACCACATGCAGCAGTTGCTTGATAAAAGAAACAAGACAATCACACAAGTGTTGCCATGAAAGACGAGATAACCCACTGTAATTTTGGAGATTTATTGTAAGTAGGAGCCTTTAACTGCTCATTAGATTTACAATATCCGTACTTTTGTTTAGTAACTGGCATCACACTATACCTTTTGAACTTTGCTTGACCGATCAATAATCATTGGTACATGACAAGACTCTGGAAAGGGCTTGGGAGCCATACTGGGGGTATACGTAGGGTGTTAGATATCAGCAAAAGACACTAAACCCATCCCATCCCAGCAGAACCAGCAATCTCACCAACTATAAGACCCCTCCACCATCACCACCATCATAACCACCAACCACCAACACCATCACACACACATAACCAACCTCTTATCATCAGCTAACCACACTCCAAGCCCAACTCGCTGATCAGATGTACCGATAAACAGAAAGACACATATGCCAAAAGAGTCTCTATCGCTCCAATTCGCGAAATCGTCGCAGGGCGAAAACACCAAGACAATTTTTAAAGCAGCAGCTGGAATTTGGCACTGGGCATTTTTTGGTGATAAAGTGAATTGATGATTGATTGTACGGCATTTTGGGATAATTGATTAACAGTTGGCATGATGTTTTAGTACGGAGATATTGCGATATGGAGTGTTGTTTGTTAACGTAGTTTACTTGTTTTGTGTTGGTCCCCGAGGATTGGGAAAAAGAAAGTGTAGTGGACCCTGAGATAAGGAATTAATCAAAAAAGGGTCCAGCAACGTCTGATCAAGTGTTGATTATCAGCATTCAGCTTAAGTGTAGAGTTACTTTCTATAGCTTAATAGATTCCAGATACCTGTTACATATTAAGCCTCAATGCCCAAGGCCCACTTGACAGGAGTGCCGGTACATCACATTTGTGCCACAATAATCAAGAGCCATAATTTCATTGTATTGTATTGGTTCGGCATCTGATGCAAAAAAAATATTTACTACAGCAAGCGAAACTGTTAAGTCTATTTAGGTACGGGCTAAGATTACTGGTTGCATTACAGGTTAAACTTAATGTAAAAACATTCAATAAAATTAACAGCTTATTTCTTTAATCCGGTACTAGCAATGGCATTGGTGACTACTCTTTCATCTTCAATAGTCATCTGTTGACTAACAACAGCTTCCAATATAGCTTCCTTACCATGAATATCTTCTCCAACATCATTGAGATAGGCCTCGTATTCGGCCTTGGCTTTAGCTTCTTTTTCAATTCTCTCCTTCTCCATAACAATATGTAAATCACGGTATAACCACAAGAACCAAATTGCAGATAAGACACCTGCAATACCACAAGCAACAAATGGCCAAATCAAATATGGATCAATTAGGGCAGAAGTACAAGCTTCAGAAATAGCTGCTGAAAGTGATGAAGTAAACAAAAACAAAGCCATAACTAAACCTTTCATATTCTCTGGAGCTCTAGCATATGCAATTTCATAAGCTGCAGTCATT
Organism: Hansenula sp. Y91-04; assembly: GCA_037042445.1. Classification (NCBI taxonomy): domain Eukaryota; kingdom Fungi; phylum Ascomycota; class Saccharomycetes; order Phaffomycetales; family Wickerhamomycetaceae; genus Hansenula; species Hansenula sp. Y91-04. The sequence continues at coordinate 53,008 of JAXQKK010000053.1, read as the reverse complement.
GCAAAACATTCAGAAGCTGCACCTAAAATATATAAAACAATTTCAGCCCAAACAGAGATTGGTGAAACTCCAGTACCAATATCACATTCAGTAGCATAATAACCACATGGTGAAGTTTTGTAAATTCTCCATTGTAAAATTGCACCAATAATTTGTGAAATAGCTGCAAGAATAAAACCAAAGAAAATTCTATAAACAGGTTTAAAATCAATATTATATTTTCTTAAAACAGGATAAACTGCATAATCCAAAATAGGAATTAATACAATAATAGTTAATGGATTAAAATTATCAATCAAATCATTTGGAACACCATTTGTGGTTAATGAATTAGCTTGTGAATTTTGAATACCACCAATACCACCATCATTAATGTTATAAATAACAAAAAATAAGAAAATTTTACAAGCATCAAATGTAACTTTAATATCTTGAACAAATTGATCGGTCCATGAAATTTTCTTGTGACCTTTTTTATTAACTGCATCAATTAATTGAACTTCACCTCTTGCAGTAATATTTGATGGTTTTGGATATTCCCAAAAACTTGGTTTACCAATTCTTTTCCACCAAGCACCACCAAATGCAAATTTGAAAACTTTTAAAGCTTCTTCAATTATAGAAACTCCATTTGGTTTTTCTTTCTTTAATTTTGGTGCTAAAATTAATAAAGTTGGAATCATAAGAAAATAAATTATACCTGGAATTAAAAAAGCTAACCAAAATCCAATAAGTTTAGCACAATATGAAGTTGCCAATGATAAAAATGCACCAACATTAATAGCCCAATAGAAAATCATAGTCATTCTTTCCAATGTTGGTTCTTTTGAGATGATGACTCTTTCACCATTCTCTTTAGTTTCAACAACATCACGTTTATGAGGATATTGATCATATAATAATGGTAATAAATTTGGCTTTATGAAACCTGTACCTAAAGCCAAAGTTAAAATTGAAATAACAGTTGGAGCAAGAGCTTTACCACTAGAAATAACTGAAGGAATAGCTGCAATGATTAAAATAACATGAGAAATTGCACCAATCCAAAGACCAAACCAAATAGTTCTCATTCTACCTAATCTTTTATCAGAAATATAACCACCATATAATGGAGTTAAATAAGCCAAGAAGGTTAATAACAAAGTGAATGCAGAAGCAACTCTTAAACCAAGACCTAAAGCACCAGCATTTAACTGGGTTCCCTTTGGAGCAGCACCAGCACCATTACCACCAGCTGGTAATGGTAATTGAATAAAATTATTTAAACGACCTTTAACACCATAATATGAAGCTCTTTCAGCAAATTCAACAAGACAAATTAAATAAGTAACATAAGGAGCATGACCTAAAGTTTTTTTCAAAGTTGCATAATCTTCAGGTGTTGGTTCAGGATATTTTTCATTATATTCATTTATTTCATCAAATTTATCACCAACGTTTTCATCTGATGATAAATCAAGATCTGCTTCACTTTTATAAGTGATTCTATCTTTAACAAAATCTTTAATACCCATTTTTTAATAGGTTCTTGGCTTCTTGGCTAAACGGTTATCGTACCTTTGCAGAGGATATTTCAGGATCTTTATACTCTTTCTCTGAGGTACTTCAGCCAGGCTGCAGCAATTTTAACAAATCAGATTCGTATTATTAACCAGGGAAGTCGTAAGATAATCCAAACCAAAGCAACATGAATTGGATGTACATTTGGCAAACCTATCTGGCAGGAAGAAAAAAGAAACACAATAAAGTACTCCTGGGTCCTTTAAGGGTTCACCCAAAAGAATTTATCCGTCTCACATATCCCCAAATTTATGGAATTTAATTGGAGGAATGTATTGCATCTTAATTGTGGTATACCTGTTAGCTAAGGATCAAAGGGCACAAGAGTCAAGACTGGAGCCACAACAGAGTGGTTTAAAAACATAGAATCCATCCATTAGCTTTGGAAAACGGTTGCAATTCTCAGGATTAAAGCACTGTAGAATTCATATGCCGTTAGCGATGCAACAATGCTATTTGTGAGTCCCTGGATGTACTTTCGAGCAGTTGACTGTCAATCCACCTTATCTCGGTGATTTATGTTTTGATAAGCAACAACAACTATGTCAAGCACCAGTATCCTTATTAAGCGCCAACCCGTTTAAACTCTCCATGATTTACAAGCAACAATGACGTCCTCATTGGCTTCCCATCAATAACCATCAAAACTATCCATTGTCCAATACGTTTTAGGTACCAACTAGATTCCCAAGAAATACTTGACACATTTAGTTGATCCATTAATCAATTTTCTTGACATTATTCTCATTTCTCGAATTTTTCCAACCGATCACAAATTGGGCAATTTTTTGAACAATGCGCAAAATTTCTTATCAGTGGCTTTTGTGATTAAATTTTAAAAACTGTTAAAGGAACCAAATGAACTCTTTCTGCCTATCGTGTAAAGATTTCATGGAGTCCAGGGCTTAGAGATAACTGTGTAGCTGATAAATGCCGTATGATGGTACCCTGGAATCCCGTGGGTTTCTCATGGATCCTATTTGAGATCTAAATCCGTCAGACGACTCAGGAGTCAGTACTCCACGACTTTATCTAGGTGCGTATGCTGGTTGGTTGTAACGGATCTGAATACTTAAGTTATCCCTATCATCATTAAATCTGTTTGTAGATTCTTCTGATTTATTTCTTCTCGATAGCCACGGATCAGGAATCAACATACTAATCTGACAATGGACAATTGTAAGAGGTAGATACCTGATCAGACATACTTATCTACCCCCTTGGGAGTTATAGAGTGTGGAGTTGTATATTAATTACTTCGTTCTTGGAACTTGAGACACTATGGGCGTTCAAATCCGGACACTTATTGTGAATTATTCACTGAAGGTTAGTTTGAGAGCAAATCGACCCCAGTGGATTGGAAAGCTACATATAACTGTTGATAAATGGTTATAATTAATACAAAAGATAAAATATTTGTGATAGTAGTGAACGTTTTTAAATGGGGTTCAGGATCTATAATTTAGGGTATGTAAAATTACCCATTATACATAACTGTTGTACCTTAAATAATAAAATTATGCAGATGTCACATTTGACAGGACAATTTTTTAACTCATTACATTGTAAGATTATCTTCCTAGAGATTCGATGAATCATGATCTTTGTTTCCAATATACACTTCTCGTAATGACTGCTCACATCTTCTGCGTTTTCAGCCATACTGCTGCTTTCATATATGGTCATTTGGAGTATAACATTACATACTGAATACATTTTAATTATTCACCCCATGGCTATTTCCTTCTGTACTCATCAAAATCCTTGATGAAGAAACTACTCTCGTGAAGATTTTTTTTCTAAGATGTACTATCATTCATCTACAGGTTTTTCTTAGTCTGTTTTCAATGAACGTTTATTTTTATTAAACATCTAAGATAGTTCTTAAATCAGTCCAACCCAGTATAGATAGCTGTAAATCCAGATTCAGAATACTCAATGTCATAGCCATTAGTGCTATTAAAATACACCTCACCATCCAAATCTCTATGATGAATATCATTTTTACCTCCGCTAACACATGTACCAATATTGACTGCACCACAAGAAATAGAACTAGGAAAAGCATCCTTGGGACCTATGAGTAAATAACCCTTCCAATTTCCACCATGTGTTGAATCTAAACACCAAACATGTTTTGGATGAAGGTGTATATACTGGTTATAAGCTTTATCTAATGCACCATCAATAGTTTCCTTCTGAGCTGTGGTATCACAGTCTCTACCAGAGGCTGAATAAATATATCTCATAACAACACCACCTTGATTTGCATCGTGTGAAACAACACCACAATTTTTGTCATGAGACTCATTTACTATGGTTTTAGAAGCAGAACGTGAGGCCACAACCCATGCTGTGACCAAGCCTGCAAATGCTATTATTGTATCTCCTACATGAAGATATAGACCGCACACCTCGACGTTAAGTCGTTTTGCAAGGCCCGTTGAATTGCCGTTAATGGAATTGTTATAACTGTACTTGATGTTCTCTATGATACCATCATATTGATCCGTTGTATCAGCATCACCTGTCGCTATGTCTAATGACAGAGCTGGATTAAGAATTGAATTATCAATGACGGCGCTTGATGTAGAATGAACTCCCAATAACAGCCAAAACAAGACAAAACACTTGAACTTGAATGGCAAACCCTTGCTTCCCAATTTCATTACGAATTAATTCTAATTGTATCTCAATGTTTCTCGTATCTTCAAAAGTCATAGAGCTCAGTTTCTCAAATGATCGATAATTATAAGCAAAAAACTGATAAAATAACTGACTGTGGCCTTCCTTTTATAGTTTTTTCTTCTCTCCTGTTATTTCTACACTCCTGTTTCTCTCACATTATAATAGCCAGTATGCTTGTATCCTTGTAAGAACGTAACACTGCTTAATATCCTAATGACCAAATCTTTCTGCACTGTGTCTACTATGATCGGCCAAAATGCCAGGTACTTTGGAGAAGTGACTATTCTTTAGTTATACCAATGATGAATCTTTGGAATTATTCGTCATTCCTCCACCCAAAAAAGGGTAGTTCTTCTACTTCAAAAGAGTATAGCGCACCTTCGGCAAACTTTATTTATATCTAATTGACATAGCCAAGAGATCTGACAAGAATACGACAAAACTCGATACCGATGAGCAAATGTTGGAACTCAGACAATCTTATCAGCCCCGTAAGCATCTTGATCTAGATCAAGATACGCTTCTTTGTTATACCAATGTCATTAACAATACTGACATTATTAGGCGTTAAGAGAAGGATGATTATTTCGGGCAGGAAAAATGTCAACATGATCAGAATCGAAAAGAGGCTGGGACATCCAGGTTTTAATGCAGTTGGGTTAAAGATAATTTTTAGTTAATTTTCTTTAGGTATAGGTATGGTTATTCTCAACTAAGTCAAACAGTACCACCCGGGTCTGTTCTATGGTTTGCAAGTACGACCAATGATCGGTAAAGAAAAAATCAGCGTGAGCTCTAATATTCTTTAATCCTCTAATTTATTTTAGAGGTACATTCGACGTAAATTGAAAAGCTTCATCATCTGTAATATTGTCTGTAGATTAAATAACATGGCTTTATGCGGGATCCACTACGACATTATTTATAACGTCTTGGAGCCTGCACTGCGTATATTGCAGATCATATACCGTGTATATAATCACTTCCAAAACCTGGAAGCAAAATTTGGTTAATTATGCTAATTAGGCGTTAAGGTTATGGAATTATTACATAATATAATTAATATAATTCTATATGTATATACATTTTATTATTAATTAATAATTAAAGTTTATAGATTTTGTAGGAATTTTAATGATCAGTTATATCCAGATTTATAAAACAAATGATGAAAAAATTTCATAAAACAAAAAAAAGTTATCCAAACAAAACAAAACCTATCACACTTAAATATTTCAGCTTTTCTGAGGAGATCTATGCCTTTCAGAGCTTTTAATCTTAAATATAGCTCTTAAAATTTACAAAAACACCAGAAGGCGCTTATTTCCGACGGGTAAATCAGGCTTTTTCAACGACTAAAAATTTGCGTAAAAGTGGTTTCGTGGTCTAGTTGGTTATGGCATCTGCTTAACACGCAGAACGTCCCCAGTTCGATCCTGGGCGAAATCATATTTTTTTGCTCCAATAACAGCCGAATTTTGGCCATTCTTTTGGTTAATTTGCTATAGAAATAGATTCAGATATTATATGTAGGAGCTGATGTGTTTTTGATGTGTTTTCGTTGTGTTATTTTACGTTTTTTTATGGTTGGTTTTTTTAAAAATATACAGATTTGAAAAATAACAACTGAGCGGCATGATTAAAAAACCAATTAGTGACACTCGTTCTGCGTACAGCTGGTTATGAGGTATACTGGCGAAGGTTTGTTGGACGTTTGTATTATGGCTGGTGGTATCTCGGTAGGGTTGAGATGGTGGGCTATTTCGAATTGATGGGATGAACATTCAAAACATTAGAATGAGACGAGTTGATCAAGTGAACAAACCAGAAACCATGTTTTTGGAGATCTTGACTTTCAAAAAAACTCTTGGTTATTCAGCAAGCCGGTATGCTTCCTTTAATATAGTACAGTTTGTAATTGAGGCTTTGAAACTTAACGATTCACAATTTGGTCGAATCCTAAAGACTTAACCCAAGTAAAGTCAAATCCCGTATCTACAATTACATTGTTGTCTAATTAATCTCCACCCAGAGTACTTTTATGGAACTTGGAAACATTATGTTGTTGTTGCTTCATAGTTATAACTTATTTCCTCTGCTGAACTCATTAGATCAATCAAATTTACGAACCTTGGAAATGAAAAGTTGGAGATTTACTATGAACGTTTTTGTGGTACATAAACTATTGTTAATTAAATGCTTTATAAGGATTAATTCATTTTTGTGTCACATAGTGCTTGCAGATATCAGCATGATTGAACTTTCTTAATTGATTCGCAATGCCACAAAATCAAAAAATTACTGATTTGTCAATTCACTTTGGTAGCAGAAGTGGTTTTGTGTTACGAGATCTACAATTCAATGATTAAATTCGTTTTTGTGTCACAGAGAACTTGCATATGAAAGCATAATGAAATGAAATCAAAATGCCACAAAACCAAAAAATTGCTGTTTATTAGACCTCACTTTGGTTACAAAATGGCTTTGTGGCACCAAATTTCTAGATTTTGTGGGTTTTAAAATGGTTTTGTGTCACTGTGACTTGCATATTGATGTCTCAGAAGATGTTTTTGTGTCACTGGACTTCAGTCAATTTAGTATGTTTTTGTACTCTAAAGTCTCTAGAGGGAAATTTCGGGAAAGTTATAAAGTCCCCAAGATCCTGATTTCTTTTTATCTTTTACCAATCACTTATTCACTGTTGGTTTTTCATCATTATTCACCATACATCCAATGTCAATAGGGTTCTTTTCAGAATAGGTTCCAAGTGTTGTGTTGATGAATGTTAGAAGATCTATCGAGTTGTCAATCGATGATCTTGGGGTTTTTGATTTGAATCTGGATTTGAATCTGGATTTTGATATGTTATTGGTATTGCTGCTTTATTCCAGAGATTCATTTGACGAACTGAACTCGTTGTGATTCATCCACCATTTGTTATTGAGCTGAGAGACTTTGGATGTTGTGTCTATGTCCTGTTTGAAGATTCAATTCCTCTTTTGGTTTTGATTTGGATGGCCCTAGTTGTTTGAGATAGGTTTTGTACTGCCACCTTCTTTTGAAGGCCATTACTGATTCTTATTCAAAGGATTGATACATTCATAACTTCTCGTGAAGGCTTGGTTGATTCATTTGATTCAATCTAACATTTGTCACTGGAGTTTCACGTACTGTTAGCGATGTTCTTTTCAGAAGATGGATGCTCCCAGGTGCTGTTTTTATTTTCCATTGAACACATTCATCATCATCAATAAAACACACACTTGTAGTTGGATGTTTGGTCTGTTTGGTTCATTTAGCTGGTTTGATTTTGATTTTGATTTTTATTTTCCATTGAACACATTCATCATCATCAATAAAACACACACTTGTAGTTGGATGTTTGGTCTTTTTGGTTCAATTAGTTGTTTTGATTTTGATTTTGATTTTCGTTTTCCATTTGGTAGGTCTTCAGGTTCTTTTGTTTTGAGGGTTGGTTTTTGGTTTCATTTGATGTTGTCATCTGGGTTCTTCTACTTTGTTGGTTGTGAGGTTTGACATTTTGATGGTTTTGTCTATTTGGATTTTTTGCATCAGTTACTGTTTTTGAGGGTTGTTCTACTGGGGTTTATCAATGATTCATTAGTGCTGGTCTAGGATTTTATTCATTTCTCATTTCCTTTTCATCTGGATGGTTTTTCCAATTGGGTGCTGCTTTCAACTTTTCATCAACTTCTTTTCGAATGGGTTTCCACTTGGGGTTTCATCTGCTGCTGGGTTTCATTTGCTGATTTCTTCTATGGGTTTTCTAAGATTTATATTTGGGGTAAGTTCATTTCCTGGGTCAATGATACTACTATATGGGCTTATTGGTTTTGTCATTTGCTTTTCGTTTCATCAGCTACTATTTCAATGGGGTTCTTTTCATTTAGAGGTTTTTCATTTTGGGTTTCATTTGTTGTTTATCATTTCATCTTTTCATCTATTGTTTTCTTACATCATTTTATGGGTTTACTACATGGAGTTATTGGTTTTGTCGTCTGGTTTTCATAGGGTGGATCTTCATCAGCTACTATTCCAACGGGGTTCTTTTCATTTAGAGGTTTTTCATTTTGGGTTTCATTTACTGGTTTTCATTTCATCTACTGCTTCCATGGGGGTTTATGTTCATATTCATCATTGAGGTTTCCAAAGAGGTTCATTAAGTTTGATGGTTTGGTTTGGTGGTTTCATTTGATGATTTTCATTCGGAGGTATCTACATTAGCTACTATCTATGAGGTTTTCGTTTTGGGGGTTCATTTGGAGGTTCATTTGGTTTTGCTGGTTAATTGTTTGATATCTGGATTTTGTTTCTAGATTATTCGTCTGAATTTTGTTTCTGGATTATTTGTTTCTGGATTATTTGTTTGGATTATTTGTCTGGATTATTTGTCTGGATTATTTTTCCGGATTATGTCTTCTGGATTATATGTTTTGGATTATTTTATTTTCCGAACTTGTTGAGAGGTTGTTCTTCATACACTGTGTTCAGATCTTGTTTTTTGTCTTCTCTGAAAGAAAAGGTTTTCTTCAAATTTTGGAGATTTCATTCAACGCAGTGAATACGAGACACTACTGAAGATTGTTTAAGATTGTAACAGTCAATCACAATCATGACGTTTTGTTTCTAAGTAGCTGTGAATGAGCCTTAAGTAAGAGTTTGATGAAGATGGGTGCAGCTTAATTGATTGTTGAGAGTCGCTGGTTTCTGGGACCTTTGGCAGGGTACCAAAAAGAATAAATCCAGATATCTAATTTGATAGAATGGCTTGAGATCAATTGATCCTGAACGAGAAGCAGTTAAATTGGAAATGCAAAATGATGAATCATATTCTTGAAGAGGTTCTTGAAACATCATTAGAGATTGATCATTTGAGCTTTCCAATCTTGAACAACCTGACTTTATCTTTTTTATTATTTTTCATTTTATTTTATTTTATTTTATTTCATTTGATCGAGATTTAATCCACGAGGAGAAGGGTCAGGTTCAATTCTCTAGTCTACTGGTTTCACGGTTGGTAGGATCCCCAACTATTCTGTCAGTGCACGGGCAGATTTCAAGAGTAAATCCAGGTTCCAATTGGAGCTATGACTATGAGATATTCAAGACTTGACCCAGTCATGCTTATTGAGAGCTTCTCGCTATTGAATTTGCTTGCAAAAGCTTGAACTCATGTGGTTGTAATCAATAGGTGACAAATATATAACCTCGATCAAGAGGAGGGAAATATGGGTAGGATGGCGGGATAAATCTTTCTTTTTTATATTTTTTTAGTTATAATAGCTAATTATGCTATGTGTTTTTTTCAAATTCATTTTTATGATATTTGACAAAAGGGAGGAGGAAAGATGGGATGGATGGTGGGATAAATCTTTTTCTCTGAAATTTTGTTGGTATTCTCTTTTTTTGTATATTTCATTTTCCTATATTTCCAGGTTTTTATGTATATTGTAATTTTAGCATGTAGTTTAACGAAATCAAGTCAGTATGAACTAACAAAAGTACTGTTGATGTTTTAATCTACGTTTGAATTTAGGACATTAAAAGTGACATTAGACATTAAGTTTATAAATAAACTAAAAATAAAGCTGTACTGCTTATATGGTAGCACCCACTTAATTTGAGGATCCTCTTAAACCAGGAGATACTTTTTCTTTTTTCGATAACAGACCAGCTGTTGATATACCTGGGAGAATCTATTTCTCACATATTATAAGTGAATGATCTTGATAATTTTTTCTTTATGATCTGATTACTAGAATCTGTTGATTGTGAAGATGAAGGTTTTGAACCTGGGAATTTAAATGCAAAATTCATACTTTCTGGTGGTTTTATACCATCTTCATTTGTTTGTTCAAATTCTTTTTCTTTAGATTCATCAGTTACAAGATCTAATGAAGAACGTGTAAAATCTAAAAATTGTGATTTTAAACTTGGTCTTCTTTGGAAATTAATTGAAGTCATTGTTCTTCTATGTGGTAATTTTGGTTGTGAAATATTGGAATTTGTTGTTGTAGATGATTGGAAACTTAAACTTCCATGAGAACTTGCTCTTTTCAAATCTCTTCTAAATCTAGTCAATTCCTTTTCACAAGCATTTTTATGATTATTATCATTCATTTCAACATATTTTTGAGGAAAACATCTATGACTTTGTAAATCGAAAAAAGATTTATAACCACCTTCTAAAACCAATATATTTGGATAATCCAAATGAGGATAATTTTCTTGATTTTTATTACGATCACAAGTTCTTAGATGACTCGCCATAAGTGGTCCTCTATAAGAACTGAATTCACAATGAAAGACAATTAATTTTGTCTTTTTACTATCTTTTAAGAAATTATTTGAATCATCATCATCATTCAGGAAATTATCTTCTAATTCTTGTTGAGATGAAACATTAACTGCACCATTAATATGACCACCTTGATATTCATATTCAAATCTGCAATCCACAACGATAACTTCATCAAAGAATTCTTTATAATAACCATCCAAGATTTTACATAAAGTTTCCACTTTAATTCTTGGTATTAAATCATTTTTCACATTAAAAGTTTCAATTTTTGATTTTTCTAAAACAGAATTTGATAATACTGAACCATCAAAATCTTCATTATTTAAACCTGATGATTGGAAATTATTTACTGGAGATTTTGTCATTAAATTTCCAAACATATTTGTTGTATCTGTAATTTCCTTTTTTGAATAAAACATTGAATGAGTACGACGAACTTTTGCCTTGATTGGTCTTTTTTGAAGTGGTGAACCAATTTCTCTTTTATTCAATCCACCAAGTTGATCTTGTTCGTTATCATCAGCATCATCGTTTTCTAGATCCAGGTTCACACTTCTTTCAGCAATTGGAGAAGGAACACAAAGAAAATCAAGATTAGTTGTAGAGGTGAAACCAGATGATGGTTGTTCATATATATCATTAATGATTGTTAAGTCATTATCGTCGTTAAATGTTGTTTTAGGGAAATCAATATTGGAAACACTATATGAATGTAATAATCTTGAACTACCCGCTATGGAAGTTTTAGCTCTTCTTAATGGTTTTTTATTCTTGATGATATTAGTTGTAGATGAAGATGAGATTGAGTCGACACTTGAGACAGATGATATTGAATTGATTGAAGAAATGCTTAAATTTGAAGTTGTTCTTGATGAATTGGTTGAATCATTATGTAGTCTTGGTCTTGATCTTTGAGAATTTTTTGTCATTATTGATGGTGAATGATCCATTTCTGGATCTATTTCGAAACTGAATTGATTTGAAGTTGATGATTCATTAAAGAAAAGAGATCTTTTAGGAGTTGGAATCATTTTATGTGATCTATAATAGTTAGTGTTTGATTCCATAGATTTTTATTTTTTTTGTGACATTTCACAAATTATAATACTCACTCTTGAATATGGAAATTTTCACTAAGATCAGCAGCTAAAGTTGAAGTTGGAGAATCAAATTTTGAATCATTTTGTAGATCGAATAAAGTATTGATACTTCTAGTTGCTAAAGGTTTTGGTTTTGGTTTTGAAGTTTTCTTTTTGAAAATATTTTTGGAAAGTGAAGGTGAATCTGGTGAGTTTCCAAAATAGTTTTCAATATTCTTCAATATTGAATTATTTTGAATTGGAGAATCTAGATCCATATTGAAATCTCTCATCAGAGAAATTTGTTCCTTATATTCAAACGAATGAATTGTAAAGAAAGGGATCAAAAGAGATCGGCCAAAAAAAAAAATTTATATTGTGATCTCTCTGGTATAACCCTAAGAAAATGTACTTGCCTCCGATTAATTGTGCACACAATGTTAAGAGCAGAAAGGGGGCAGAGAGAAAAGAGAGATACACTTTAATCTGTATCTCCAGACTCCAGAGTAACGAATGTAAAAAAAAGGTATGGGAAATGTACGATGCCTTTTTTTGCTTCTGTTAAGAGATCAACAGTTGGACAGGATCTAATAATAATGCCTTGATGATGGATGATAGTACCCTTTAAAAAAAAAGAAGGAGTTTTAGAAATTCTTCAAGGTATATATTTAATGTAATTTCCTTCTATTGCCTTTTCCTGATCTGTTTCATGATCCATCAAAACTTGTCAGCACGCTTAGTTAAATTATTCAATTTACGTGTTTTAAGAAAAATGTTTATTGTTGCCTCAATTCGTTTTTGGAAATTGTAAATTGCATCAAATTGCATATCATACTTTAGGTTAAAACACTTCCTAATTGGGTAATCAGTGTTGTTTTGGAATTTCCCAAAGAGGGAATCCAAACAATATGCGAGTGAACTTTTCAGGAAAGAATTTTGATTTTTTTGAAACAGATGAAGCAGATCTTGCAGCTAAGAATCGATGCTTTGGGAAATGTATTCTAATTTGATGTGAGTTTCAACTTATTCATTGAAACAGGTTTAATCGTACTAAGGTTTAACAGCTCGAGGAATTAAGAATTAGCGAACCAGGAACTAGGGGTTCTCTTGGATAGTTTGTATCCATCTCTACCGAACTGATTTGGGAAATGTTTTAGGCTTGTCTCGAGTACACGCTTTTTGTAACATCATATAGGAAATTTGTAAACAAGTGGAGGTTACTTTACTTTGCGATTAGATCAACACTAGGTACCAAAGTTTTAAGAGTCTAAATAAAGTAACCATTATTAGATTACTTATGATCCAACGGTTAAAATAGTCTTCTTTGTGGTGAGCATTCTTTTAGATGGAGTGATCTTGGTTCATGTCGAAGAAACATTCCTGAGTATTGAACAACGTAAACCATCTGAACTTCACTAACAGGAGACACACCCAAGATGTACCCTCTGTAATCGATATCTTCGATATTGATCAACATTTTGTGTAAGAATTTGGAGAATCATGATCCACTGAAGTCTGTAATAGAAATTTTCACTCAATGCGTTGGTGATCAGGTACCCAAGAAAATGGGTACACTTACTTTCCCAAGTTTGGAATTAAACAAGGTTGTAAATAAACATGTACGCGACGAGGTTGCTAAACTTCAAAAAGGGTATAAGTCATGGGTAATAATTTTTTCCATTTCATTAAGTAGAACCCTTATGTATTATACCTTGCATTTAACCAAGCAAGAACCGTTAAAACGTACACATTCATAAAGCCTTGAAGTTTAGCCCAGGCCGCTGATTTCCTACGAACATAAGGTATGCGGATAAGTAAAAGCTAAAAAAAAGCTGTAAAGATTTGTGATTTGATTTTCTGATTGTTGATCATGTTTGATTAATTCACACTTCAAACGTCAACAAAACCTCAAGAACATGAAACAAATTAATAATGCTCAACCTTTGGGTACTACTTTTGGTCATATTCAAGATGATCAAACTGTTTCAACTTTCAATCATCTAGGTACCACCTCAGTTTGTTTAACCGTTTCAAATCATGTACTAATTGCCCTTTTGGAAACTGATTACCGAATTTGGATCAATTTGTTTATTTTCCTTTGCATAACGTACATATTTCAAACTCATCGAATGTAAACAATAAAGAGCATTAAGCAGAGACACCTGAGTTCCAAAGCATTGCAGATTAAAGAGGTGGATGGAAAGCCGGTTGTTCTTGAGGTATGGATAAATAAACAAATTGAGCATTGGCCCTTGGGTACCCATACTTGTACATATGTCAATTACAAGGAATGAAATTAGACCCTGAGTTGGTTATTAAAGTTTCGAGAATAATCTCAAGTGTGAACAATCAGAGCCTATATCCTTTAACCGTTACATACTCTACGTCATTAATATCTCTATGCCTATTTATTATTAAACCAAAATATCCCCCAAACCTTTCTAACCTGTTAAAATCAATCTATATTCCCAAATATTCATGCATATTCTTCATCTGTAATGAACTTCCTTGTCTTTTTGGTCCAATTCTAAAACTTAAAGTATCTTCAACATCATTATATAAGCCTCCATCTTCATCTTCATCATCATCATCACTACTTGATTCACTAAGATCTGAATCAACACTTTGGAAAAAAGTTGAATCATCAAGATAATTGGGTACTTCTTTTTTAGATCTTAATAAAGAATTTAAATTTAATGAATTTGTAGAGGAAGATATTTGAGTATTTGAAGATCTTAATGGTGGACGATTAGGAAATGGTGATGTTGGTCTTGTGAAAATTGGTGATGTTGAAAGAGATGATGGTGTTGTATGATTTTGACGTACTGTTGTAGTAGCTGTAGTGGTGGTTGTTGTAGTGGTGATTATTGGAGGTGTCATTGTAGTTTCTTTTTCTAATGTATTATCATTAGGTAATGAAGTTGTTGAAGCTAAGAATGGATTTTGTTGTTTTGAAATTGAAGATTTCCTTATAAAAATAGATTTAAATTTTGATAAAGTTGTATTTGAACTTGTTTTAGCAAAACTTGTTGGATTTGAATCACGTTTAAAAAGATAATATTCATTAAATTTTAAAAATTGTAAATTTGAATCTTGATCTAAATCTTTTGTTAAAAAAGGATGAGATTTTATATCATGAATATCATATCTTTTAATTGGATTTTTATTCAACATTTTTTTCAATAAATCATTTAATGATTGAATTTCTAAATCACCAGTTTCTAGATAATTAACTTCATTATTAATAATTTCATTAAATAATTCATATTCATTTTGACCATTAAATGGTAATTTTTGATAATATAAACAATAAATTGAAACACCTAAAGACCAAATATCAATCTTGGAATCAATTTTAACACCATTTGAACCACCATTACATAATTCTGGAGGTGTAAAAGCGGGAGTACCAAAATTTGAATTATTTTTAATTAATTTTTGATTTTGAAATTTATTTAAACTTATACCAAAATCACTAATTTTAACAAAATTATCATTATTCATTAATAAATTAGATGGTTTGATATCTCTATGAATTATACCTATCCCATTTAAATATTCTAAACCTAATACAACATCACGTAAAATCATTCTTATTAAATTAATTGAATATGAATAATTTAAACCAAATTTTAATTCACCTTTTGAACAATATTCTAAAATAAGGAAAATTTTATTAAATTTCCTATCATTTAAAATTTCATATAATTTTAAAATTTTAGGGTGTTTAATAATACATTTCATTATATTAATTTCATTATTAATCTTATTAATTTGTTCATCTGGATCTTTATTTATAATTGAAATTTTTGAAACTTTTGAAATTTCTTTAATAGCATATAATTTATCATCTTCAATATTTAAACCTAGGTAAACTTTACCATTTTGTCCATTACCTAATTTTGATATTAGTTTATATTGATTTAAAAATTTTTCTCCTGTTTGAATATCTTTTGTTAAATTAACTTCATTAGTTGTTGGTATGTTTGAATTATCCACTATTGTCATATTTCCCAGGCGAACGTGAAGTGCCAGTGATTATCTCTCTCTCTTTCGAGTAGTAATATTACTCTTGGATCTATTAATATAATGTTTGTAGAGTTGTGTAGTGAAGTTGTATATCTTATTTTTAGTGTCTTGTGAAGATATTGTACGTGTTTTTTCTTTTTGACTAATTTTTTTTTCTCAGATTTGAAATCTTGAAATTTGTAATTTGGTTAAATTTTTGATTAATGATAATGGTTTTATTGATTAATATTAATCTATTCTATCTTAATAGAATCAGATTTATATAGTCTCTTTTTCCCCAAATTTATATCCCTTTTATTCATAATTTTATCCTTTATACCCTTTATATCTCTCTAAGCTTACGTAAGATAGAATACCCAATTAGGCAATAACTTGTTAATCTACAATGTTAATCTACAATAATCTACAATAATCCTTTTAAATAAATCAATAATGTATTCAAATCATAAAATTCATGGATATAAAAAAGATGGTGATAATTCTTTTTAACAGACAAATAACTAATTCATAGATAGATATAAAAAAAAAGAGATAACAAATAAAACGATAAAACAATAATATAAAAGAGATCATATAAAATAAATATAAGGAGAGTGTAGTAAAGGTTTTTTTCATAATGAAGAGTACTACTTTCCATATGTCTCAAACCGGTGAGTGGAATGGGAGAGTACTCTATGATAACAAATGGGATTAAATCAATGTTTGTTATGAGTTCTTAAATGTTGAGCTAAATTATCAGATCTGCTAAATTTTTTTTCACAAAATTTACATGGAAATGGTCTAACATTTGAATGTACAGATCTAACATGTCTTTTTAAATGTTCAGATCTTCTAAAAGCTTTTGTACAACCATCACATTTAAAAGGTTTTTCTTCTTCTTCAATAGTTGGATCTTCCGGAATCAAAGGAGTTGTAGATGGAGATGTTGATGTTGTTGATGTTGTAGTTGTTGTGTTTGTAGTTGATGGTGTTGTGTTTGTTGTTGTATGAGAAGTTGATAATTGAATTGGAGGATCTAATGAAAGATTTGGTAATGAAGAAACTAAAGAATCTGATTTTCTTCTTTTTGTAATTGAAGTACGTTGAAATTTTTGATTTGAACTTGTTGAGATTGAATTTGATTTTTTTTTGGTTTGGTTATTGGAAGAATTATTTTGATTAATCCAAGTTGCAATAGCATCTTTAAATTCATCATTCATTGACCAATTATTTGGTTTTAATTGGGAAGTTGGATGGATAGGAGTTGTTGAAATGGGGGTTTCCAAATCTATTGAATTTGTATCATGATCATTATATTCAAATTCCGAAGAAGTTATAAATGAAGAAGATGAAGAAGTTGAAATTGAAGAAATTTTTGGAGTTAATTGTTTTGGATTTATTGTATGACATATTGGAGGAGTTGTAGAAGATGATGAGAATTGATAATTAAATTGATAAAGATTATCATTTGTTAAAGATTTTTCTTCAGATAATTGTCTTGGATCATTTGTATTATTTTTTTGTAATAATAAATCATACATATTTTCTATTTGAGAATCTTGATGTAAAGAAGGATAAGTTTGGATTTCTTCATTATTAGTTTCATAAGATTGATCAATAAATGAATTGATTATATCTGATTGAAGTATTGACATTGTTTGATTCTGGGTGTAAATATAAGCGGTGGGTTTCAAATATTTAAAAGAATGGGGTCAGTCCGTTTTTTATTGTTGATATAAGAAGCAAGAGTGAAGTGATTCAATGATATTCATAAGATTCTTAGCCAGAGGTTGTTGTTGGTTGTTGTAATGATTCAAGTTGTTCTTGTTGAGAAATTGTGGGTCGGCAGAAGCAGCAGCAGTCAGCAGTCAGTCGATTTTGATAGATAACAAATGTGTTGATGGGTGCCAGAGAGTGTAGATATCAATGAGATGGAGTGTTTGAGCTATAGTGGATGATCTTAATAAATGGTGGGTCTGTAACAATTAATATAAGTATCAATTGAATATATGATCCAATCGTATCTTGTTTTATCAATTGTGTGATTTATGATTTGAATTGAAATGTGGTGAGAAATTTAAATTTAACCATGGAGCTCTGATTATGTAATAACCATAAGAGTAACTATACTCTATACTATGATATACTATAATATCTACTATACTATGATATACTCTATCTATATAATGATATACTATACTTTATAATGATATACTATATACTATATCTATACCCTTTTCTATTAATTATCCATCATCTATATATCCTTCTACTCCATTAACAAATCTATAATCCTTTATCAATATCTCATGACCTCACTCAGCAAACTACACTATACACTATAATCTACACTAAACTATACACTATAATACACTATAATACACCAATACACACACTCTACACTATATAATACACTACAATCTAATATAATCTAATATATATCCCATAATCATAATCCATAATTCTATACACTTCCCAATCAGGAAACATCACCATTTCCCAATTCGGACATGATTGCACTCAGGGTAAATTTCAGGTATAAGGCCAAATGTAATACTCTTATTCAATAAAGATATTTAACTACACTTGCTACTCTAATTGACACTAGTATATCCATTAATCACTTACTCTCTATTAACAATGTCTATTGTCAACTCAGAGTACTCCACTAAATCCAAAACAGCCTCAGTGTATCAAACTGATGGGAAACCTTTATCCCCTGAAGCTCTATACAAGGCAAAATTAAAATATGGAATTTATAATAATCCAACAACTCAATCAATTGGAGTTCCAGCTTCTTCCACTGCATCAGATACTGCTGCTTTATTAGCCACATCAACTGATTTATCAATTGAACCTTACAAGAGACAATTGGCTGCTGATGCTCAAACTGCTGCGTTATTTGCTAGAAAAGATACTGCTCCTCAAAGATGGAGTAAGGATCATATTGATACTGATGCTGCTAATGCTGCATTACATGCTAAAACCATCAAGGAACAAATCAAACCAACAGATTTCTCAAAATCAAATGCTGCTGCTGCCTCGGTTTTAACTAAAGGTTCTCATTCAATAGCTTCTTCAAATTTATCTTCTTTATATGAATTTGATGCTGTTAGAAATGGATCTAAAAATTCACACTCAACTCTTAATATTGATTTATTAACAAAAGCATCAAAAGAGCGTGCAAATACTTTAATTAATGAACGTATTAATCCAGAAAGAGATGCTTCAAGATTAGGTTTAGTTACTGATAAAGGTGATGATTCAAAATTGGAAACTTTTGCAGCTGTTGGTGCTTTAGCTTCTCAAAAATTACCAAAACCAGTTGATCCAAATCTTGAAGCAAGAGCTGTTTATAAAAATTCTTTAGTTGATCCAAAAGTTTTAGCTAAAGCAAGACTTAATGCTGATTCAACATTATCAAATATTGAAAAAAAATTGGGTGAAAAGGATTTATTTTATAATCCTGAATTTAATAAAGCAGCTATTGCAATTGCTCAAAGTCATGCAACTAAAAGATTAGCTACAACTGATAAAGTTAATCTTGGTGGTGGTTTATTTATGAGTCAAGAAGAATTAGATTCAATAGCTTCTAAAATTGTTAATCCAGTTTTGGCTGATATTACTAAAAGAGCTGCAACTCAACGTGAAAAAGATGCTGAATTAGCTAAACAAAAAGAGGAACAAATTAAAGCTCATCGTCAATTTAAATTACAACAACAAGCTAAAAAATTGGAGGAAAAAAGATTAAAAGAAGAGGCTAAAATTAAAAGAAGAAAAGAATTGGAGGATGAAAAGCAAAAACAAAGAGATTTGAAATTAGAATTGGAAAATTCTAAAAAAGCTGAATTATCAAAACATAAAGAAATTTTGACTGCCAAACAACAAGAAGAAGAACGTAAGAAGAATGAATTATTAGCCAAAAAGCAAGCTGAAGAGGAGAGAATTTCATCTGAACAAGATGCTGCTTCAAAATTACGTAAAGAAGAATTAACAAAAGCTCAAGAAGAACGTGATTTAAAATTAGCTCCAATTATTGAAAAATTAAAAATTGAAACTGATAAATTAGCTGTATTAAATGAAGAAAAACAAGCAATTCAAGATATAACTGATTCACAAATTAAAAATTCTGAAAATGCAAAATCTTTATTAGAAGTTTCACAAACTGAATTATTGGAATCTGAAAAACAATTATCACAATTAAAATTAGATATTGAAAATTCAACAACTGAACAAGAAAAATTATTAAAAGAACATGAATTGAAAAAACAAGAAGCTGAAGTTGCATTAAAAAAATCAAATGAAATTGAAGCTGAAGCTTTATTAAAACAAGCTGAAATTGAAAAAGAAAAAGCTATTGTAGAAAATGAACGTTTAAAATTAGAATTAGAATTAGAAAATGCAAAAATTGAAGCTTTACAAGAGGAGAAAAAAATTGTGGAAATTACACCACCAAAGAAAGATGAAGATGAGGTTGTAACATCATCTGCAACTGATAAAGAAGCAACAACAACTGGTAAAACAACAAGTGGTGTTCAAACAATAGTTACAGGTACAGGTGCAATCACAAAGGATTTTTCATCAACAAAATCAGTTGTTGATGCAAGTGGAACAATTAGTCCAAAAGAAAATGGTGCAGATAAAGTTAAAAGTCTTGTTGATGAAGCATTAGGAAATAAAGAAATTGATGGAGGTGAATTAAAACAAACATTTAGTGGATTTTCTCAAGGTTCTGTAAAAGATCAAGCAACAACAACAACAAATGCAGAACAATCTGTTGAAAAAGATGATAAACACAAGAGTTTTTTCAAAGAAGAATTTTAACCAATAAGATGTAATCTTTTTATTATAATTAACTAGTGAAGGATTTTCCAACCAATGAGTATTTTTTTTGTATAAGTATATTAATATGTTGTATTATTTTAACCATCTTTAATTGTAAATGTATGTAAAAGTAGTATCCATATCCTAGTTGTATAAACGATGAGGTGATTGAAAGCAATGGGGTCCCAATGTGCATATACATTCAGCTTAGATATGGATTATTTATGAATAATTAATGGCCCGGTGTTTGAAAAACACACACAATGAATAAAATCAATTCATAACGGTTCGGGCATATTAGAATTGTTGCTTAAATGACAGGAAATGATACGACAGTGTGGTATACTCCTTTGTAATATGTATTATTGCTGTATTCATCTTATCTTGATAATCTTAACTCAATCTTAAGGAGACCATAGTACCGACGTTGGGAATCATTTATAATGCCCTACCAAGAAATATTGTTTAATTTAATTAATTTAAAGATCCGTTAAGATTGGTCCACTTTTATGCTTAAATTTCTTTGCTTGGGATAAAATCTTAGCTTCGTAATTATTATGTACTGGTTTTATATCCATACATTATGCCCATAAATGTCTGTTTAATTCAATTAATTCCAGACCCATGACTACCACGCTAGCTAATTATTTGAGGCACTTTTTTTTAGTTATTTTTTATTAAACTAAAACTACAGTTTTTTTTAACTGATCAATCTGATAAAAATTTTTTTCTTATATGCACGATGCATCATTTAACGACACATAGTTAAGCAAAAAAAAAGAATAAAATTCAGGGTGGATGTTGGGAGTATGTAAAAGCCTTCTGTGGTGTTAGACCCTTGAAATTATGGTTATTCTTATTTGATGATGCAGCAAAGGGGTGAGATCCATCCAAGATTGTTGGGTAGATTTAGCTAGGGTTGTACACTTGTGACTTGTTATACTGTATATTCTTGGTGGAGGTGCTGCCTTATGGATAAATTAATTTAAAATTTCAACCAATAGTTAATAATGATATGCAATTTAAAGTATTACAAGTGAAGTGTACTTCGGGAATTCATTTCTTTTTTAGTAAGGAATTATTATACCTAGATACTACCTTGATTTTATAACTTGCATGAATAGATATTGAAAATTTATGGGTGAGATTTAATATAAAAAGGCCCCAAAGAATTCAATTATTTTATTCCCTCTTTTGAATTTTATTGTGGATAAGATTAAAGATGACTGATATTGAAAAAAACGTTATTGAATCAAATATATCTCCTAGAGATTCAATTGATGATCAATTAGTTTCAAAAGAAACTAGTTCAAATCATTCTCA
Organism: Hansenula sp. Y91-04; assembly: GCA_037042445.1. Taxonomy (NCBI): domain Eukaryota; kingdom Fungi; phylum Ascomycota; class Saccharomycetes; order Phaffomycetales; family Wickerhamomycetaceae; genus Hansenula; species Hansenula sp. Y91-04. The sequence goes on along the minus strand of JAXQKK010000053.1, from coordinate 31,204 downwards.
ACAACAACCATCAGATGATTCTTCAGATCATAGAGTTTTCCATTCAAGAGGTGTTGATCGTATTGAAGCAGTTAAAGCTTCAATGGATGTTTCAAAACGTGGTAAATGGGCAAGAATTTTATTAGCTATTTCATTATTAATTTGTGCATGGTCATATTCTTTAGATTCTTCAACAACTTATAATTATTCTCCATATGCTACTTCATCTTTTAATCATCATTCAATGCTTTCAACTTTAGCTATTGCTACTAATTTAATGTCTTCTGTTTGTAAACCAATCTTGGCCAAAATTGCAGATATAACATCAAGACCAACAACTTATGTTTTGGTTTTAACTTTATATGTCCTTGGTTATATTATTGTTGCATCAAGTTCTGATATTAGTGCTTATATCATTGGTGAAGTTTTCGTTGCTATTGGTAGTTCAGGTATTGATTTAATGAATACTATTATTGCAGCAGATATTACTCCATTAAAATATAGAGGGTTATTATTTGGTATTTTATCAACTCCTTACTTAATTACAACTTGGTTTGCAGGTTTAATTGTTGAAGCTATTATTGGTAAAAATTGGAGATGGGGGTATGGTATGTTTGCAATTATTATGCCAGTTTCAATTGCTCCAGCTATTGGTATTATGTTTTATTTAGATTATAATGCAACAAAAGATTTAGAAAAAGAACAAATTCCAATTTCAAAAAAATCATTTTCAGAATGGAGATCATTTTTATGGCAACAAATTTTAGAAGTTGATTTATTTGGTTTAATTTTGATGGGATTTGGTTGGTCATTATTATTATTACCATTTTCATTATATACAACAGCTGATAATGGATGGAAAAATCCTTCATTAATTGCAATGTTAACAGTTGGTTCATTATTATTAATCATTTATACAATTTATGAATTTTGGTTTGCTCCATATCCATCAATGCCCAAGAGAGTTTTATTAAATAGAACTTTTATGACTGCAGTTACAGTGGATTTTTTTTATATGTGTGGTGGTATGTTAAGATTATTATATTTTTCATCATATGTTTGGATTATTAGAGATTGGTCATATAAAAATTGGACATATTTTAATAATAGTTTAACTTTGGGGTTATGTTTTTTTGGATTAATTGTTGGTATTATTCAAAGAATTACACATCGTTGTAAATATTTACAAGTTTTTGGACTTTCATTACAAGTTGTTTCTATGGGTATTACTGTTTGGGCAAGAGGTGATCATGTTTCTGATGCAGCATTAGTTTGGGAACAATTGTTGATTGGTATTGGTGGTGCATGTTCAGTTGTTGGATCACAAGTTGCATCTCAAGCTTCAGTTCCTCATCAAGATACTGCATTGGTGATTGCTCTTTTGTCACAATGGTCAAGTATTGGTTATGCTATTGGATCAGCTATTGCAGGTGCAATTTGGACAGGTAAAATGCCAGGTAATTTAAGAAAATACCTACCATCATCAGTTTCAGATGAACAAGTTACTACATTTTTCGGTAGTATTACCGATATTCGTGCTTATGATTATGATTCTGAAATCAGACAAGGTGCTATTAAAGCTTATGATGCTACCGCATTCTATTTATTTGTTCCAGCATTGGGATTAACATGTATTCCATTTGTTGTTTCATTATTCCAAAAGAATTTCTATTTAGGTGATTCACAAAATGCTATTGAAGTTAAGAAATCCGAACAAATCAAGAAAGAAGAGCCAAAGAATTTATTAGAGAAGGTTGCTAGATTCTTTGATGAGCCATTAGCTGTTAAGAAAGGTGATACAGCTGCATAAACAATTGAACTAATCCTTAATGTTAATTAATATACTAATGATTTAAGTACTTTCTGTAGCGGTTAATTTATTAAAGAGTATTTTAGCCGATGGATGAGTAACCACTTATGTAAAATCTATGGAGAAATGGAATACGGCTATTAATCAATCAACAATAAAACACTCTGCTTATACACTCTAAAGTCTATATAATTATTACTGAGTAGTCCCACGGCTAATGTGCTAGGCTATATGCATCGTACTCCGTCTAGTCCCTCCTCTAGCCCATCACCGTCTAAAGTTCCCTACTTAGGACAACCGGTAGTCCCGCTTCTCCACACTTTTACATAACCATGACTGATCCCCTAACCCATAACTACCCAGGCCTTATTCCCGGCTCCACATCCCCAGAGTCTAGTACGTGGGTCTAGTCCCTGATTTGATCCGAATAAGTACTCATCATAATTATAAAGAATATAATCAATTTCATTAAATACCTTTTGACCCATAATTTAGAAAATCTCTGATTGCTTAAATTCCTGTCAATTATTTAAAGACCCTCTTGTGCTCATTAATATCCTTATCCTTATTCTATTTAATTAATTATATCATCATGCCAAAATCTAAAAGAACAAGAACTGGTTGTTTATGTTGTAGAAGACGTCATAAAAAATGTGATGAAATGAAACCAAGTTGTAAATTTTGTTTATCAAAAAATTTAATTTGTGAATGGCCTATAAAAGGTTCTGTATTTGTTAATTATCAACAAGATCAATCAAATCAATCAATAATTAATAATAATAATAATAATAATAATAATAGTGATTCTGAATCTTCAAGAAAATCAAGTATAGATGGTGGTAATTATACAACTATATCAAATTTAACTCTACCACCAATAAAACATTATCATATGGTTATACCGAGAAATCAACAACAACAACAACAACAACAAATTAAACCATTCACTCCAGTCTTCAAAGAATTAACATTCACTACAAATACAACAACAACTGATAATAAAAAAGATACAAGTCCTATATTTAATACTACAAAAAGACTTAGTGTGGATTCTTTATTAAATTAATGATATTTAATGATTATGAATTATGAAATAATATTCTATGTAGTACGTATAAACAACTAGTTACTTATTTTGTAGCAGCTGGTGGATCAAATTGTGGTTGTGGTAAGAAATAATCATCTTCATGAGTTAATTTTTTAATTTCCTCTTTTGTTAAAGAAATATCAAATGATTTAATTAATTCTTCACCTTTATTAATAGAATCAACAGTTTTAACTAATGGTACAAAACCTTGATCTAAACTCCATTTAGTTAAAATTTGGGCAGGTGAAGCTCCATGTGCTTTAGCAATTCCAACTAATTCTTCATCATTAAATTTTAAACCTCTAGTTAAAGGACTATAAGCTTCAACTAACAACCCTTCATTTCGATAAAAATTAATTAAATCACGGCGATATAACCATGGATTAATTGCAATTTGTCCAACTTGGGGTTTAATTTCAATATTTTCATTCTCAATTAATTCTTTTAAATGTTCAATACCAAAATTTGAAACTCCAATTGATTTAACTTTACCAATTTTATAATATTCTTCTAATGCTAACCAAGTACTCAAACGACCTGGTTTATCACTTAATGGATCATGAATTAAAACTAAATCAATATATCCCAATTCTCTTGCATCTTCAAGACTTAGTTCCAATGACTTCTTTGTGATTTCATATCCATGATTTGGTGTATCAATTTTGGTAGTGTAAAAAATTTCATCTCTTTTAACATTAGGATTTTCAGAGAGGAATTTTACAATACCTTCAACAACTTGACGTTCATTACCATAACGTTGAGCAGAATCAATATGACGAAATCCTGTTTTAAGTGCATTATAAACTATATCTTTTGAAGTTTCTGGTGGGATTTGATAAGTACCAAATCCTATAACTGGGATTTCTTTACCATTTGAAAGTTTATAAGTTGAATTTTTTGTTAATGACATGATTACTTTCTATACAGATTAACTAGAAAATTGAATTACAGATATCAATAGAGGGTCTTTATATACCTAGATTTGTTACATTGCTTGTTGCTTATATTTGCTTATTGTTTATTGCTTATTGCTTATTGTTTATTGCTGTTTATTGCTACTAGTTGTCATTGACACAGAAAATTTGTCAGCATATACAAGATCATTATAAACTTAATCAACTGGAACAATTGGTAAACCATCTTCATTAAATTCAAAATTTCTTGTTGAATTTTCATTTAAAAATTTTTTAGATTTATCAATTCTATGCTTTTTAGCTTCATTTTTTGTAACAATTACAAAATCTTTATTTAAGAACCAATCTTTTGAATTCATACCATATTTTTCAGCTTTTTTATCACCACATTCAATTAAATCAAATAATAATGGTGTCTTCACACCGAAAACTGCATCTGAATTTTCAAATGGATCTCCACGATGATATAATGCCGTTGTTAATGTATCAAAACCTTCTTTTTCAATTATAAAATGAATATGTGCAGGTCTATATGGATGACGTTTAATTATTTGTAATAATTGTCCCACGGGTCCATCATGTGGAATTGGATATGGTGTTGGTTTAATACATTTAATAACATATTCTCCATTTGAATTAGTATGAACAATACCACGACAATCTGGTCCATCACGATCTGGATATTGTGTATCATATAATCCATTTTCATCACATTCCCATAAATCAATACTTGCTCCAATAACTGGATTCCCTTGTAAATCTGTAATTTTACCAGTAATTAATAATGGTTCACCTTTACCTGGAGAACAAATTTGATCACCTTGTTCATGTTCTTCTGCATCATGTGAATGGAAAGGACCTAATAATGTACCAATTGTTGCACCTTTAGGTTTTGGATTTGAAATACCATCAACCAAGACAGATAATCCTAAAACATCACTTAATAATATAAATTCTTGTCTAATTGGTGTACAAATTTGTCCAACTCTTGTTAAAAAATCAATTGCAGTTTCCCATTCTTCTGTACTTAATCTTGTTTCACGTGCAAAATCATGAAGATGATCAACTAATGCTTCTAATAAAAATTTTAATCTTGGATTTGGTGTATTTGAATTAACAATTTTGGTATTTTCTGTAATTATTTCATCACTCATAAATCCAATCTTTGGAACATCAAAGCAAAAATCTTCAATCTTTGTAGGTGACATCTTTATTAACTTATAACCTACATTTGATTTAATTTAACATCATTTTTAGAGATTATTATCAATTTAAATACAATCTAAATCGTTTAAACCGAAATCATATTGTTCAAAACGGTTATAACATTATCCAATTATTCTTGCGGGGGGTCTATGGTCTAGACTTCCCAATCGGGAAATCAAACCGTCTCCGGCTAAACAAATTGACACATTCGGGAAAACTTTTATTAATGTGTCATATAATCTATCTATAGTTAATATTCTATTTATCGTTAATATCTATATCCAATATCGTACCATTATCGTATCATTTTTTATACCGAATAACCCAATAAATTACCCCAGATAATAATACTCCAACTCCAGTTAATGGGAAAACATAAAATGGATAATCAGAACTATTTCTAAATTGTGATGGTGGTGGAACAAATGGGAAAATTGCTAAAAAAATATTAGCTATAAGAAAAATTAAACTAATAAACCAATATGAATGCCATTTATGTTCTCTATCTTCATGTCCCCAATTTTCAATCTTGTTATTAAAATGTAAGTAAAAAAGTCCCATTGTGACAAACATATTTATCCATGTTCCTGGATATGAATATAAATTAACAACAAATTGATAAATATCTCCATTTGGTGGTAATATAAGGATTAATACTGTAACTAACCAATGTAAAAATAATGAATTTTTCAAAAGTGAAAAAAATTTAGAAAATGGTAATAAATTTTCTTTAGCTAATTCTTGATTAATTCTTGAATGTGAAAATGAAACTGCTAAAACATTACCTAAATTTGATAATGATATTAAAATTGGTAAAAATTTTGAAGTAAATGATTCTCCAAATATCTTATTGAAAAAAACTCCAGCAATTAAAACACCAGAATCTTTAAATTCAGCCTTGGGTATAATTAAATAATATGATAAAATCACAAAAAAATAAAGAATTGTAGTTAAAAAAACAGATAATGGTGCAGAAATTTTTAAAGTCTTGTGAGGATTTTTAATTTCTGATAGCACATAATTTGCATTTTCCCAACCTTTAAAAGAATAAATAACTTGTAATAATGCAACTGATATATTATATGAATTACCTGAATAATCATTATAATTGCCCCAAATATCTTTAAAATTATCATTTGAATCAATGTTAATAATCCCAATAAATACAAATAAACCTAATATTATAATTAATACTAAGATTCCAATTTTAATGAAACCTAAAAATGTAAATAATTTTGTACTACCATTAGGATGGAAAACATGGAAATAAATTGCAAATGTTATAACACCAACTCCAATACTTCTTGACCACCAATCATTTGAATTTTGGAATCCAAATGCAAATAATATATATTTCCCAAATGCATATGAATTCCCAGAACTAAAACCTAATAAAACAATTTGAAAAGCATAAATACAATCAATCAATCTTGCAGGTTTTTTAAAAACTCTTTGTAAATAATTTTTTTCACCACCAGAATAAGGTAATTCTAATCCAAATTCTAAATAAACACTTAATCCACAAAATGTAATTAAACCTCCCAACACCCATAATATTAAACTTGTAGCTATATTCCCCGATAATGCAAATATTAATGATGGTGTACTGAATATACCGGTCCCAATCATCTTGTTTATTATTAATGACATACATGCAAATACTCCAAGATGTGGTTCATCATGATGTTGATTTTCTAGATATCGATCTTGTTGGAATTCATGATTTTCATCTCTGGGTATCAGTTGTGAGTTTTCAGATATTGAATTCTGTCTTTTGGACATTATTACTCTATTAAATCTATAAACATTACTTAAAATCAATAAGTTGTCGTTTATAAAACTTTTCATAATGACTCTATTCACGATATATGTCGTTATCAAACATCGGTAGAGACACTCACATAGAAATAATTCGCGGAAAATGACTATTTGGTGACTTTATTGATTCTTGATTAATTATGAGTTTGAGTAAATAGAATAAGTTAAGTTAGAATGACACAGGTTCATAAGATGAATGGTCATTCGTTGGACCATGAGAACAGACACGAGCCGAGTTTGGAGGATAGTATAGCGTCGTTGTTATCAACCTCGGATAGAAATAATGGTGGTGTTGATGAGACAATAACAACAACTACAACAACAAGTTATAAAAGATCAGCTAAATTATTTATAAACAAGAAATTTTATGAATCTTTCAAGATAGTTGAGGGGTTAGTGGATGATAGTTTTGCATTATTGAACTCTGAGAAAATTGATGAATCGTTATTTAATAATATTTGGTCATTATATTTTAATTTAATTGATATTTTTTTAAATAAATCAACAACTTCATTACCAAAACATGATAGAGATCAATTAACTACACAATTTCAATCGGATGATTTATTCCAAGATTTTTATAAATTGGATTCATTAGTACATCCTAAATTAATTGTTTTACTTGTTTTAATAAAATTGAATAATGAAGCTACAGATTTACCGAAATTAAGATCACAAGTTGATTTATATTTGGTTAATATTTCCTCTGAATTGAATCATACTGATCAATCAGATGAAAGATATGAATCTTTCCAAGAATTATTAGAAATATATCACGTTTATTTACTACCGAAGTTGAATGAATTTGAAGAAAGTGAATTCTTAATAAAGACAAATCCATTAATAAATCAACCAGATGAATTATTAACTAAATTAAAACAAACTAAAATTGATATGGAAAATAAAGCAAAACAACAAAAGGAATTAGCAAAGAAGCGAGCACTTGAAGCTCAAAAACGTAAAGAACAACAATTAAGAGAAGAAGAAGAAATTAAAAGAAATAAACTAGTTGAAAAAGCTAGAGCTGAAACTATAGCTACCAATTCTGCTCATCATAATAGTAAAATTACAAGAAATGGTGGGAAAGATCTTTCCAAAGATAATGGATATTCTTCAATATTGGAAATTTTAAAACAAAGAATCATTAATTATAATAAACATTTAACAAATTCATCAGTTATTATAATGTTGTTATTTTCATTATTATCATTATTATTCTTTAAAAAGACTCATAAACTCCTTCTAAACAAAAAAATCAGAGAATTACTTGCATCTTTCTGGAATAAAGTCAAGTCTACTTTTAAGATGGCATCTCAAGTGACTTATATGTAACGATTATACGCCCATTTATTAATAAAATTGTAGTATATATTCATTATCTTTTACCCTGTTATTTCCCCATTAGGCTAACTTCCTCTTTGGGCAGTTTTCTCGCTGGAATTTCTTCCTTTGGATTAGCGCAATTTTGAAATATTTGAAAGAATAACCAGAATGAGTTATCAATTGATTTTGAAAAGGTTTAAATAGTTAATAATTCATAGAATTGATTAAATATATAATCCAAAGATAAATTATTGATCTTTATTTGAAAACTCACCCAAAATTTCACCAAAATTTCGTTGATAAAATTGAAGCCATTCTCAAAAAAAAAAGGATTTCTCAACTCAGAAAAAAAACATAGAAACTTCGATTGAACAACTACAACAAAACAAAACAACAACAACAACAAAAACAGAGAAATAATACAATTAATAGCTCATCAATCAGCCTCTCATCATTACCACGAATCAATATATCACACAGCAAAAATGGCACAAGAGCCTACTAATGATGATCTATATCCATTAGCTCTCCTGATGGATGAGTTAAAACATGATGATGTAGCAAATCGTGTTGTTGCAATGCAAAAATTAGATACAATTGCCCTAGCATTAGGACCTGAAAGAACAAGAGATGAATTGATTCCTTTTTTACAAGAAGTTGCTCATGATGATGAAGATGAAGTTTATGCCACTTTAGCTGAACAATTGGGTCATTTTGTTCCTTTAGTTGGAGGTGCGGAATATGCATCCATTTTATTACCAGTCTTGGAAGCATTAGCTTCAACTGATGAACCTATTGTCACTGAAAAAGCTGTTAAATCATTAAATAACATTGCATCACAATTCACAGTGGAACAAGTTAAAGAAAAATTCATTCCTTTAATTGAATCATTAGCTGATGCTGCTTGGTTTTCTAAAAAAGTTGCTGCTACTGGATTATTTGAAAGTGTTATAACAAGAATTGATGAAGAATCAAGAAAAGATTTATTAACAATTTATGCTAAATTAACCCAAGATGAATCTCCATTAGTTAGAAGACCTGCTGCTACACATTTACCAAAAATTATTGATCTATTAAGTGAATCCCCAGATTTAACAAATGAACAAGATTGGGATTTAATTAGTTCAATGTTTCAATCATTAACTAGTGATAATCAAGATTCAGTTAAATTATTATCTGTTGATGTTTTAATTTCAATTTCTAGTTTTTTCCATAAAAGAAGAGATAATTCACATAATAAAGAATTATTGAAAAGTGCATTGAAATTAATTCAAGATAATAGTTGGAGAGTTCGTTATATGGCTGCTGATAGATTTGAACAAATTGCAATCAATTTTGAAGATGATCAAAATGATATTGATGAATTAATAGATCCATTCTTAAAATTATTAAGTGATAATGAAGGTGAAGTTAGAAAAGCAATTGCTAAACAACTTCCAGGTTTTGGTCGTTTGATTTCAAAGGATATCTTATTAGATAAAGTTTTACCTCAAGTTGAAGAATTAAGTAATGATCCATCAGAAATTGTTAGATCTTCATTAGCTAGTGAGATCACTGGTTTGACCCCACTATTAGATAAAGAAATTGTTATTAAAAATTTATTACCAATTTTCTTAACAATGTTAAAAGATGATTATCCAGAAGTTAAATTAAACATTATTTCAAAATTGAAAATAGTGAATGATGTTATAGGTATAGATTTATTAACTCAATCATTATTACCTGCAATTTCTGAATTAGCTAAAGATAAACAATGGAGAGTTAGATTGGCAATTATTGAATATATTCCATTATTAGCTGAACAATTGGGTGTTTCATTTTTTGATGAAGAATTGGGAGATCTTGTATTATCATGGTTATGGGATAGTGTTTATTCAATTAGGGAAGCTGCTGTTAATAATTTAGAACAATTGGCTAAAATTTTTGGATCAAAATGGGCTGATGAAGAAATTATTTCAAGAATTTTAAAAAGTGATTCAAATTCATTAAATAATTTTGTTTATCGTATAACTTCTTTATTCACATTAACAAGATTAATTCCAGTTGTTGATACTCAAATCACAATTAATGAAATATTACCATTTGTTGATAATTTGGTACAAGATCAAGTTCCAAACATTAGATTTAATGTTGCTAAAAGTTATTTAATAACAGCAAAAGCTTTATTAAATATAAATGATACAGAAGATAATACCAATTCTAAACAATCTTCAGAAGAATCATCACAAGCTGTTGCATATATAAAGGAAAAAATCTTGCCAAATGTTGAGACCCTTAAGAATGATGAAGATATAGATGTCAAATATTTTGCAAATGAATCATATAATGGGATTAATTCACTTCTTGAAATCCAAAGTTGATCACCTCCCATTCATCACTACATCCATTCACATCAAACTCCACAAATAAATCTTGTCATGAACCTCATTGTATAATCAATAAATTCGTCGTATTTTCATCTTTAATATAATCGTTGTAGTATTTACGGATATAAGCGGTTGAATCAATTTCTGCCCGAACCAGATCTTGGATCATTTCTTCGAGAAATCAACAAATTAACATTATGGACAACCTATCTATTAAAGCCAACTCCACATAAATCAACTTGGAGAAGGATTAAAGAGTGATCAAGAATGAGTGATTTGATTAAAGGTAGATTCCGCAAGGACTTCAAATATAAAGCCATCATTGACAAGGCAATCAGTGGTGATAGAGTCGTTACACACATCTATTTTGATGATGGTGAGGACACCGAGCTCGTCACTTTGATCGCTGGTTATAGAACTCCAAGATCAAGTGATCCAAAGAACAACACACCAGCTGAACCTTTTGGAGATGAAGCTAAGAAATACATTGAGACAAGATTAGTTAGTCAAAAAGTGTTTGTCACATTTATTGGTACTTCTTCAACTGATGTTCCAATTGTTAAAATTTATCATCCAGCTGGTAATATTAGTGAAAAAATCATTGCTGCTGGTTTAGCTGAAATTGCTGATTGGCAATCTGCATTCATTGGTTCAGAAGGTATGGTTATCTTGAGAAATGCTGAAAAGCAAGCAAAGGCAAATGGTAAAGGTTTATGGAAATCTTTAGTGAAACCAGCACCAATCATTTCTAAATCAGGTTCAACTTTTAAAATTGGAACTTCAATTGAAGGTACAATTGCTCGTGTGATTTCTCCTGATGCTTATGCCATTGATTTACAAAATGGAACTCAACAAGTTGTCTACTTATCATCAATAAGAGCTCCAAGAACAACAGATCCAACAGCTCCTTTCTTACCACAAGCTAGAGAATTTGTTCGTAAATATGTTGGTAAAAAAGTTCAAATCTTGACTGATGCCTTCAGAAATGAAAGTCCATTAGTTACAATAACATTACCAAATGGTAAAAATTTGGCTGAAACTGTTGTTTTGAATGGTTATGCCACTGTTATTAGACATCGTCGTGGTGATGAAGATAGATCAAATGCTTGGGATTCATTAATTGAAGCTGAATCTATTTCAATTAAAGAGAAAAAAGGTATTCATTCTTCTAAAATTCCAGAACCTGAAAAAATAATTGAAGCATCAGAAAATTCTCAAAGAGCTAAGATTCATTTAAGAACTTTACAAAATCAATTAAAAATTAATGGTATTGTGGAATTTGTTATAAGTCCAAATCGTATTCGTATATTATTACCTCGTGAAAATATTCGTTTGGTTTTAGTACTTGCTGGTTTATCATCTTTAAATAAAGAATTACCAATTAGTCAAAAAGTTATTGATTATTCAAATAAACATATCTTACAAAGAGACATTAGTATCGAATTGTTTGATGTTGATAAAGTTGGTGGATTTATTGGTAATTTATACATTAAAGGTAGTAACCAGCCTTATCAAATTGATTTATTAGAATTAGGATTTGCTCAAATTCATGATGGTTCAGTTTCAAGAACTAAATTTGAAGATGAATTTTACGATGCAGAAGAAGCAGCTCAAGATAAAAGATTAGGTATTTGGGTTAATTGGGATCCTGAAGAAGAAGAACGTAAATTACAAGCTGAAGAAGATAAAAGAAGAGCTAAATATGAAGAAAAATTGGCTAAAACCAAAAAACCAAATGCCTTTGATGACGATGATGAAGAAGAAGATCTCTCCCATTTACCTGAAGCTGTTAGAAAGTTGGTCATTAAGCATTAGTATATATTATTATTTAAGGTCTATTACAAAAGTTATTATAATTAAATGAAATGCATTTCTATTTTTTTTTTCAGGTTTTAAAAGTCATTGTATGTACAAGTAGATTGCCCCTATTATAAACAGATTGTAATCATATTTCTAATTGTTTTGAGCCTTCTTTTTATTCTTTTTTGAAGGTCCAGATTTATTACCCATAACATATTGCAGAATTTCATCAACACTCTTATCTTCAAATTCCTTCTTTGGAGCTGCTGTTTTACCCTTTGGCTTTCCAGCAAGTTTGACATTTTGTGCCTTAGCTTCATCCTTGATCTTTTGCTTGTTGATTTGTTCATTATGAACCATTATTCTTTGATAGTTAATCAGTTGTTCAGTTAACAACTTGGCTTGTTTAGTCAGGTAATGTTTTGGACCTGAAACAGTCTTTAAAATATCATAAGCATCAGCAGCTTCTTCACCTGCTTCCTTGAATTTTTCATCGTTAGCCAATAGATAAGCACGACGGAACTTCAAGAACCCAGTAGTGTAAGCTGCTCTACCATGAACATCTGTACTTAATTTAATCAGAGTTCCTAACAATTTGTTTGCTTCCTTGTATAAACCTAGTCTTTGTAAGTTCACAGTAGCGTTGGTGGTAATAGTAGCAATAGAGACATGTTGGTTTTCAAAAATAGATGTCCAAATTTGAGTTAACAAAGAATAGACTTTAGTGGAGTTCAAAATACTACCACTTTCAGCTTCAAGATATGCCAAATTGAGTAAAGCAACCAAAGTGTCATGAGAATCTAAACCAAATGCTCTTTCACTAACAGCAACAGCTCTACGTGATAACAAAGTAGCTTCACGGTTTAATCCCAGTTCTTGGTATAGTTGAGATAATGTAGCATAAACTTTAGCAACTTCTGGATGAACTTGACCGTAAACTTGTTCATAAACGGTAATTGCTTCTGAGAGCAATGCTAAACCTTCTTCCTTATTAGTTTGATCCTTACTTGTAATTAATTGACGACCTGCTTCAAAGATTTGATCAGCAGAAGTTGAACCAGTAATAGAATGTTTAATGAGTGGAGCAAATGAAATGTCTTCAGGTTCAAATACATTTTTCTTGGTAGCTGGCTCTGGTGATGCTGATTTATGTTTTCTGGATTTTTTGTCCTTAACAGCAGCCTTTTGAGCATTTTCAAAATCTTCTTTGTTGTAGTAGTATTCACGTTGTTGCCATTGAATACCAAATTTCAAAGCAATTTCTCTTTGGAGTTGTAATGGCTTAACATACTCAGTAACCCAAGTAGATGGTAAATCATATCTGTACCATAACTTCACATTTTCAACAATCAATTGTTGAACAGATTCTGGAGTCAATTTGGTGAATTCCAAATCATTTTCTGTATACAACTCATTATCCTCATAGACAGCAACTGGAGCTGAATTGAATGATTGACCAAGCAAACAGTTATGGAAATGAGAAACCAATGATGGAACCAAAGAGATTGGCAAAGACAAAGCATAATCTCTCAAGATATGTTTAGATGCACGAGCAATTAATTCTTGAACAACAACGGCGTACAAACTTTGGAATTGGACAGACTCCGCAATTGGCTTATCTTCGATTTCAGAATCTTCAGTCTCTTCTTCTTCAGCTTTCTCAGCCTTTTCATCAGAAGATTTTGGGATTTCTTGACCGTTCTTGACTGCTTCTGCTTTAGCTTTAGCTTCTTCTAATGCCTTCTTTTGCTTCTCAGCCAATTCCTCTTCAAAGAGTTTGTTAGCCTTCTCATTCTCAATCAATGCTTGTTTCTCTTCTTCAAGACTTTCTTTAATTTTAGATGAAAGAACTTCAGCAATATAACCCAAGTATCTAATGTTGATACCATACTTATGCAACAAGCCTGTTAAGAAAGCACCATCGGTTGGAACAATGTTAGTAACTGAGTCAAATTGATCCAAAAATCTAGGAATCAAATCAGATTTGATAAATTTGGATAATGAACGAACATTTTCATCAGTAGCACATTTATTTGGAGTGAATAACAATTTTTCATCATCAATAGTAACAGAAGGTGGTTCTTCACCTTCTTTCAAAGGTGCACTTAAATCAATACCTTTCTTCTCAGCTTCTTCCTTGATCAAAGCCTTAGCATTTTGTGCCCACCATTCTTGAACAGCTTCAAATCTAGTAACAAGTTGAGAGTGTGGGTATGAACCTTCTTGACCAGGTTTGTAATATTGGTCTTTGAATTCAATATCTAATGGTGTGGTGTTGAACAAATCAATCACATATTTACGTCTATCAGTACCAATCATACCTTTAATTTCAGCATTTGTCACAGTCTCGCCTTCACCATTTTCGGCTTTAACACGTTTGTAGTGAATTGCTTTTCTGATAGGCTCCAAATCCTTGACAAATTCAGCATTTGATATATAAGAATCAGTTGCATCATCGTAACCATAATCAATTTTGGTCAGTGGTTCACCATCAACCAATTCAAGTTGACCAGTTTCTTCATTTGTGACTTCTTTTGGTTCAGCTGAAGTGAACAAACCTGGAACTGGACTTTGACAAAGAACTCTTCTACCAGCATAATCAACTATGGTAGTCAACAGAGTATAAATACCTCTTGGGTCGACAGAGTTCCAGTATTTGATGGCTTTCAAATCTTGGTTTGCAGAAGCTCTGGCAGCAAGATTACCACCTCTTGTTTCGAAGAATCCAGAAGCATCAACCGCAAAGGAGTAGAAAATACCGTTGTGAAGATAGATTTGATCTAATTCTTTTTCATTAGGGTCCATTGGTGCAATAGCACCACTTAGAACAGCCAAAGCACCTTTGACAGCAGCAGCCGAGAATTCATAAGAAGTTTTAGCTAATAAACGTTCACGAATTATACGTTCTGACAAAGTTTGGGTTGGGAAATCTTTGATGGATTGAAATTCGTCGTTGAAATCTCTTTGAGTATGGTCTTCAAATTGAGTCTTTCCAAAATCTGGAGTAGGATTGATAGCCTTTGTAATCCAAGGGTTGGATAAGAAAGTAGTTTGAGGTCTCAAAAAAGTGACGGGATCAGTCTTGTTCAATCTTTCATTGTTTGATTTAATTTGATTCACAAAGTTCTTGGAACTCTTGGAGATCAATTCATATAAAGTGAATGACTTGTTTGAGTTTTCACGAGGAGATGGATCAAATTTGTTACTTGAAGACTTGTTGATGAAGAAACCAGAACTTGAACCAGTAATATGGAGCGTTTCACTTTCCAAAGTTTGTAAAACAAGATACACTAGATGCCCTTTGACTCTGTAGTTCAAAGGAACTGGGTTCCATGAACTCAAATGTAAAGCACGAACAGCTGGTTGGGTGAGAGCACTTGGTGAATAATAGTTTGATGGTAATTTTTCAAAGAATTTAGCAGCAGTTTCTGAGATCGCAGCTTCTTCTTCTGGGCTTGGAGATTGTAATTCTGGAGATGTACTCTCTTCACCTTCTTTAGATTGTTTTTCTGCCTCAACTGGTTTTGCTTCAGGAATTTGACCTAGTTCAAGCTCGTTAATTTTTGAAACACCAGAATTAATACCGAAAGATTCTGGTTCCACCAAAGCGACAATATCTCTGATTTTAGCCACATGTTCAAGAATGGATTTAGCATCGTAAGCCTTGGACTTCAACTCAAATTGTAGAGATTTCTGGTTAACATTTGAAATTAAATCGGCTAACAAAGTGGATTTACTCAAGATTTCAGATTGGTACAGTAAGTTGTAGCTGGTTAAATGGTGAACTTCAGGAAGAACGTCAATCATTTGGAAAACTTCATTAACAGAGTCAGTCTTGAAGAAGTTCAATTCCAAGGGCTTTGATCCCTTGACGGTTATATTCACTGACAAGGTGTCTATTGTTGGTTGTTAGCTGTGGTTCTTAGTGGTTCCATCGGAGGGACACAAAGATGAGATGAGTCTGGAGAAGAAGCCAGAATCTTGGGGATCTCTGTTCCTGATCTCATAGTGATATACCCCCTAAGCCAATACTCACCATTAGTTGGAGCAGCCTGTTCTTCAGCCATATTGCAAATAATGATACAAGCCTTTTGTCCTTGAAAGTAAGAAGAATTCAACAAGTTTGTAGTTTCCATTTCGTTCGACATCATTTGAATTTTGGGATTTTTTTTTCAGCATCGGCTCCCAAAACGGTAGTCATCAAGCACGTGACTTTACATAAAAGTATGAATAAAACACTATCAATGACCCTACTTCTAAAAGAAGAAGAAATTAATACTTAAATTAAGCTACTGAGGTTGATAATATTGTTGAATCAAGTTAAATTTGGCGTTGTGAGGGCCATTGCTTTGAGCTTTTAGTGGTTTTTGATCATTTTCCGGAGAAGTTCAGGCCTGGAGTTTAAAGACTCGGATCCCTTCAAAACTGGATTTAAAGAATATGACAAAATCTTTTTGTGAATATTTCGATCATGGTCGAGCTAGTCTTGTAAGGGAAATCCATCTGTTACATTGCTTTCTGCTCGATTGATTAACGTCAATCATTCACGATTGAATAGATCTTCAATCAGATGGCTAATTATAGACCCATTTCAGGCACCTTTGAATAAAGAAATGGCAATTTTGAAGATAAAAGATCAACAGTGGGATTCTGGGATTCCAAGTTGGCTACGTAACAATAAAACTGATTTTATAGATATTAGTCTACTGATCTTTGGAGTCACAACGTCATTAATGCATACTTATATTCATGTCTAGTCTTCCTCTCCTCTTTTAATTACAAGCCCAAACTTCTACGGACATCACGTTTAACACTTCTTTCAAACTCTGCACGGTCATCTCTCCAGAGTTTACAAGCATCGATATTGGCACCACTTTCAATATTTGGTTCACTAAGCATACTAACAACACTTAACAAGATCTTTTCAACATTTTGCACTGGCGACCATCTTTCCTCTGCACGCTCATATTGATGCGGATCATCTCCTGGAGGGTGTAATATAGATATACAAACTTCACCATTTGCATAGATATTTGGATGTAGGATAGCTGGAGTGAACACTAACTTTGGTGGTGATAAAGGATAGTCTGATGGGAAAGTGAGTCTGGCTGGGAATACACCATTCTCATATGGTGTGTCTCTTGGTCCTTCTAATAAACAGTCCCATACAAATAGATTACTTTGATAATGTCAGTAAAAAATCTCAACCAAACGAATAAAATTCAAAATTGGTGAATTTCACTCACTCTTCGCTCACGGGACCTGCAACAATTCCTTCTGGAGCATCCTTCGTCAACTGCTGGTACTCTTTCAACAAACGACGCTGTGCTGTGTTAGCTCTTGGTAACATATCCCCCTTTATTTAATTATTCTAGCCTCTACTGTCTGCTCCAGACCTCGTTGAATCCGTCTTTTAATCATGGAAAGCTGTCCAAAATCCAAATCACGACCAATCTACTCTTTTTTGAACAGGGGCACACTATCATGTGATTACATAACACGACTGCCATTTGTGAGCGTGTAAACGAAAACGTTATAATAAGAAACAAGCTTCAATTTCTATTGTTTTGACACTAAAATGAGAATATATACAAAATGATTAGCGGTTTGACGGCAAATGGAGTGTATGAGCTTTTTTAATTAACGGCTAATAACACTACATCTGTTGCTTAAAAGAGATCAGCGACAATGGCTGATCTTCAAAGGGTACCTACAAAGAGCCTGACAGCTTATTAGCACAATGTAATTATGTCTCTATATACAGAATATCGTGATTAAATGTGATAAAAACGAGCCCTTTTCTAAATTCAAATGGAAAAACTTTATATCAAAACTGTCAGATTGTCGCTTCACAGTGAGTTTGTTATAAATAAATAGCTGTTTCCAAAAATATTTCTGTTTAGTTTAAAGAATTGATCTCAGTTGTTGAGAACATCGAACTATAGATTTTCACACTCACTTAACTACGCCTTATTTTAGAAAAGAAAATGATTTTGCTGGATGGTGAACGTTTAGGCTGTGAACAGTGTATCCGTGGTCACAGAGCAGCTGATTGCCAACATTTGGGAAAGTATTTAATTTCAATTAAAGGTAGAGGAAGGCCAGCTGCTAAAGATGAAAGTATAAGATATCGTATTGCTCCAAATCCAAAAATTATCAAAACTTCTTATGAGCCTATTGAGAGCAAAAATGGTCGAGGTAAAAGTGGTACAAAGAAATTTTGTTATCATTTGGATCCAGATACTGCGATTGAATTGTACAAGGTCAAATTGGGTAAAGGTTTTAAAGTTATTGGTCCAGTTAAAGAATTCAAGTATCAGAATAGCTTCAAAGTTAGACCAACTGGCCAGTCTCAACCACAAGTTGAGCAGCAAACTGCAACTCAAGGCTCAAGCATTCACCAGATGCATCCACAACAGGTCAAAGTGGAAGAGCAAGAACAAGCTCCAGTTAACAATGGTTCCGTTTTTGCTTTCCCAGATGCTATTACTAGCCAACTGGTTCAAATGATGAATAGACCACGCTCTACATCAAATACTCTTAGCTCTTCTGTCTCTCCAACAAATCAAAATTTCTCTGTTCCTCCAACTCCTGTTTCAAGTCCAAATAGTGTTTTGACCTCAAGAGAAGGATCCAGGGTCTTGGAGGATATGTTTGATGCTAATTCAAGACCATCGTTTTCATCAGACACTACTGCAAATTCTTATGAAAACATGCAACCATTACTTCAAAACCACCAATTTGACCATCCAATGACTGTTGATGAGATTACGTTTCTTCAACAAAATGGTGCATTGAGCAATGAACAGGTTTTCAGACTTTATGATTTCAACAATTCTGGTCACATTCATCATCAGCAGCATCATCAAGCTGAAACTCCGAAGGATTCGTCATCAGCTTCTCAAGCTTCACATACAGCTACAGTTGGTACTGGTAATGAACATGAGAATGGGATTGCCTTTGGTCATGAATACTTTATTCAGAATTTTTTGGGTGATGCTATTAGTGAAGAACCTCATAATTCTGATGTCCAATGGCCAGCTGGATTTGGTAATGATGGTCTCTCAAGATTTTGAGTTAATACTTGCGTTTTTTTATTTTTGATTCTTTATAAACTATATTGGCATAGATTTTATTACTAGAGGAAATGCACTACACTTTGTCTTAATGTTTAATATTTATCTTTTTATTTAATTATTCAATTGTTTCACAAGAGCTAAGTCTCCTTTTCTTTTTAAATCTTGTAAATAATTCCCTTCTGGCTCATGCTTTTACCTCCGTAATAGTGTTGAATACTTCTTTGACTGTATGACCATTGGCAATTTCACAAAATTTTCCAACTTAAAGTTGTCTGAACTAACTAATTTCAAATCCTCTAATAACAGCATCTTCGCACCCAGCAAGTACATAATCATTGTAAATCAAATCACCAACTATCAATGATCCTTTTAACGTGGCTTTATCTTCTTTCTTCAACTTTGAAAAATCACTTGAGAAGAGATTATAAATATTGTAATCTTTATAGATTTGTCCAGAGTTGTTACTTTCATAAACTTTCACGTCACCATTTGTTAAGAAAATAATGATATGGCTCTTGTTGACTTTAACATTTGCAATTTCAGCATCATACTTGTGCGTAAACTTGATTGATTTTTCTTTTTCCTTATATAGGACCACCTCATTGTTATTCAAAACATAACACCAAAGATCACCTTGGATGTAGAAATCCGTCAATTTCTTCTTTTCAAAATTCAATACTTGCAGCACTCGAGTACTGCTACTGTTTCCAGATAAGCTATGGACGTCCACTGAATCTCCACTGATCAACAAGACTTTATTTTGATCTTGTGGATCTAACACAGCAAATTCGCAGGATCCAAAGTTTGCATTTTTGAGAAGCTCATACTTTAGTTGATTTGAATGTACCTGTGAGATTTTGTAAAATAATATTCCTGTTTTTGTCGTCACTAGAAGCTGATTTGGTCTGACATCAACTCTCTGAATGCCAGCATGTTTGACCAAAAGTAATGGTTTATTATTACCAACTTTCAAAAATTTCACCTGATCACTAGTGGTAGCGATAAAAATATCCTTTTCCATCCATTTGACATCTTTTATAGGTTTAGAATCCCCACGATATGTAAATGTTGCAGGTAGTTCATTTCCGTCAGAATTCAAGATATCTTGGATTTCCCATTGAAGAATGGAACCATCTTTGCCAGCAGCCAAAACGATTTTATCATTAACGGCCAATGAAGTTGATGTAGAAATGTGTGATGAAAGAACAAATTTTAAAAACGACGAGGTATGGTGAGTAGTTGGAGCTGATTCCTCAGATCCATCAGTGACAGTTTCTGTATCTGATTCAATCTCTGTTGTAGCTGGATTGAACTCATCTGAAGACTTTGCCAATTGAACATCACTGTTGCTCTCTGGTGTTGAAACATTGGAGTTCTCCTGAATTGGGGTTGTGATCTTAACGTTGTTTTGGTTTGAATTAAGGGGAGATTCTGCTGTGCTTTCATCGATATGATGTAGACTTGGATTTGTTGAGTAGTACTGTCTTTCACTATTTGGATCAAATTTTGCAGGATCAACAGGCGTTGTGTTTAATATGTATCCAATCTCCTTTATTTGACTCTGTAGTTTTTCTCTCGCTAGAGCCAAAGGACTTATATCAATTTCTTTAAATTTGTATCTACTAACTTCTGCTTTAGTCACCTTATTTTGATTTGCACCTTTTCCTTTCTCTAACTCAGCTTTAAGCTTTTCAACATGCTCTTTTAAAGATTTGTTTTCCCCTTCAAGTCTAGCAATTGAGCTCTTCATTTGGCTCCTTTCTGATTCCCATTGGACTCTATCTCTTTCATTCTTTGTTGTTTCCTTTTGTAAATAATGCATGATCCCTGGTAGCGAATACTCCAATGGACCAGCATTCTGCTGGTGTTGACTCGCCATAGTTAAGTGGGTTTTCTATTCAATGGGTGTCTAGTCTCCTATGTATCCAATTGACTTATTAACAGTGGTTTAATATTAGGAAAAGTTACAGATATGCCTTTTGTTATCGAATTGTTGGAAATCTAGACTGAGGTACGTGCGTTAACCACGTTGAAGTATTATATAAAGAATTAAGGTATAAAAACCCATTAATTTATTTCACAGAATCGATTTATCTCTTATTATGGTAACTATTGATAATGATTTTGCTTTTCCTTGAATTTGGGCTGTTTCAGAGGAGTTTGTTTCTTAATATTGTGGTTTTTGTAGCTCGTGATATATGTGACATATTTAGATTAAAAGAATGGCCACAAGATCAGGACTAAACCATAGTAAGGATCACTCACTAGCCTTTCAAATCTCTAAATACTGTGAATATTACTATTCTGGCAACAATAAATTCCAAATCTCAATCAATCCGGGGTTTTCTTCATCTATATGTCGTATCGAACTTTGTGTCAAAAACATCTTTCAAAACTACTAAATATAAAACCAAAGTTAAACAGAGTTGTGTATTTTGACTGTAGCAGTAATTATCCAAAAATTGCACTTTCATCCCATCAAGGGATTTAGAATTCACTACCTCTAGAAGCTAATATGAATGAGAGGATTTTTTTTAATCAAGTTTAACACCACCGTTACCAGCTTTTTCAGCTTGTTCAATGGATTGTTTGTCAGTCTTGACAGAATCGGAACCACCAAGACCACCAAACATTGATGGAGCCTTGAATGGTCTCTTCAAATCACCACTGGCTGGTTTACCGAAAAGGTGAATTTGAACAATGTTTGATTCCAAAGCAGATTTAACTGGAGAGATGGATTGCATAACTAATGGGTTGGTGTATTTCATGTATAAATGCATGAAACCCATCATGGCCAAACTAGTGTAGACACCTTTGATAGCGGTTTGGATTTGTTTCAAATCATAATCTTTAACAGTGGTGACTTCCAATTTTTCTTCAGTTTCACCAGCCATAGCATTTGGTGGAGTGACAAACTTCAATGTGGTTAAATCATTTTTACTGATAATGATACTTCTAACATAGAAATAAATACCCAAAGTTAAAACAGTGGCTGAAACGAAAGCGACTCTAACGTAAAAGACAACATTTGGGTCTTCAAAGTTCAACTTTCTAGAGACTTGCATCATCACAAGCATGATGGCCAAATTGGAAACAGCTGGGTTCATTTTTGTACTAAGTTTTGTATTAAGATATCTCGCTAATGTGGATTATAGCAAAAAAGAATTCCAAAACGAGTTGAAAAGACGTTTCCTTTATATTTTCCAGTGAATGGTTAAACTGCTTTTTTCGTCGAAGGTTTTTTTTCTGTTGATAATAGAATCTAAAAATGATTACGTAATCACTATAAGCAAAATGTTGAGCCAGGAAACTGATAAAAGAGCTCTAAATTCATTTTTAACGAGATGAATTATTTATATTATTTGAGAATAATAGCCTCTTCTTCGGATGTGGGTTGTTTCCGTTGAAGGTTTGGGCCGCTTTTTGCCAGAATGTTCGAGAATAATATGCCACGTATTCTTCTTACAGTCACAAGCTACAACTACCTTGATCTCTTTCTAAAACGTTTTATTCCACAATATATGTCAGACTCACCATGGATTAACTGCATTCGCATCATCCACATCCCAGTCACGGTGTGCCAACGAGCTTGGTACTTGAAGGTCCTGGAACAACTCATTGTGCTGATATCTATCATCATTCTTATTCTCATTATTATCTTCGTCATCATCTGATCCATCGTCATCATTATCGTAGTTGTTATCATGTTCCTCAATTTCTTTGTTAATAGCTTCCTCTTGTCTAGCTCTTTGCTCGTGAATCTCATCAATCGAGTCAATTATTTGATACGGCAAGAATGGTTGGAATTTAATAGCACGTTCTTTGTGAACACCTCCCAACCCTGCACCATATTGTGTAACAAGCTCAGGAATTGTAGGTAAAACCACTGGGAAATTTTGATTTGGATTCAAATATAAATAGTCATCACCTTGATATGACACTTTATCTAGGTTTTGTGGCTCATTTTTTGCTTTTGCCGAAATGTTATGGCGAAGCTGTTTAGAGAATTTTGATTCTTCAACTTCATAACGATACTTATCAATAGTTCTAAGCAACTCTGCAGCATTTAAAAATTGTAGGTTATCAAGGATTCCAGACACACTTTCTTCATCTTTCAATATTGTAAATGTTTGAAGCCATTGTAAAAGCTCAAAGAAAATTTCAAAATGGATTTTTAGTATTGAAAATAAAGATGAATGATAGAATGCAGAATCTTTTGGATCTTGAACATTACCATTGTAAAATGCAATATTTGATAATGGTATAGTGTGTTCTTCGCTCAAGTTTTCCTCAATTAATGTATATGGAAATGCCTTTAAGAGATATTCATCTATATCTGGTAATTCTGGACGTTTGTTATTTGATCTTGCCCAATCTTCAATAACGGAGACGTTCATTCTTATTTGAATAGCTTTAGCCCTTGAAAGATATTTTTTCTGAGAAAGTACTCTATTGAACAATGTGGATGATAACCAATAGAAAACAGATGATAAAGTTTGTTGTGTTATCAAAGGATGCACATGATGCAAATCTAAAACGTAAAGTAATGCACCCAATGTTTGTGTAATTTTAATTGGAGATGGTTTCAATTGTTCCTTGACAGATGGTGGATATAACATTTGATAAATTTCATCATAAGTAGACTTAGGTTGATGTTTTCTCTTGAAAAAATTCCAGTCATTTCTGTATAAGGTACTAGTGATATCTGGAATGTTTGTAAAATTTAACAAACAATCATCGATCAAATCATTAAGTCTAAACTTGATAGAGTTTGTCAACTCAATGATCAACGATTGTAATGTGACAATCAAATCTTGTAACATTTTTGGATACCTTTTAAAGAATCCATCATCACGACATAAATAAAAATATAAAAAATTCAGCACAGATAACCAATAACTCTGTAAAACAATATCACCTTGACTTTGAACCGTGGTGATACCGGATTTCGATAATGTATTTGATCTTATCCTAGTAAACACCAAATTTAAAAAGTTTTCAACCAAAATATCACTATTTTTTGCATGATCGGCATATCTGACACATTGATAAATAACAGCTGCAGGATATGTAGTTTTATGAGCATATTTTTTCTCCAAATCAAAGATCAACTCCAATATTGAAGGAATATCAAAATCTGAGAATATTATGTATTGATTCTTTAACAGTTTGTTAAAATTAAATTCATCGCCCAAGAGAGAATTAGTGGAAACAAATGCATTTGAATCTTGGTATAAGTTTGTATCATCTGCTAAATTTAAACCTGCAGTTTGTAATCTGATATTATCGAGCAATGCATCATCTTTCTCAGCACTAGGTAACCCAGCAGACTTATAAAAATCTGCACCATCATTATCAAACCCATTACCAGGAGACCCAGGTTTATGTTCTAACAACCCATGTTGTTCAAAAAAATCATGCATTTCAGAATTTGGTTTCAATAAATCAAAAACAGTTACACCATTCTTCCCCTGTGCTTCTAAATCTGCACCATGGTTCAACAATTCCACCACGATTCCCTTATTTTGCAAATACACAGCCCACATTAATGGTGTGTATCCAAACAATGCATCAGGTGTATTCAACACGTCTGTTGATTTTGATAATAAAAGTTCTGTAGCTTTTTCATTATTGAACACAATGGCATATGTCAAAGGATATAATCCATTGTTATCTTCTTGGGTTAAGTATTCATGTGTCGCTGGATCTTGAATCAATTGGAAGAGCTTATCATTATCTCCATCAGCAGCAGCTAGACAGATGTCAATTAATGGATTTGATGAATCTGAATCTGTTGATTTTAATAGTTGTAATGCCTTCTTAGCCGCTTGTAATTGTGTAACTTTCGGGTCAATTCCAGTGAGTGTGGTGGGAATTGCCTTAACAGCGCTCCAGGGATCAATATCCATTTTAATTCAAAGGATAGTTGCCTTAATCGATGGGGTTTAATCTGTATCAGGCTTAAATAGAATGTTCGTGTTTTTGTTACTTAAATGAATTATTTGAGGAATTCTCTAAGTATGGAGTTTCGCGAATTTTTTTTTTTTGCTTAATGGCTATACATGAATAACCATTCCTTCATTGTTAAATACTACAATTAATTGTTCAAGCTCTAGTTATTTTATTTTCTATATATAGTCTTCAATTTTTTAAAAAAGGCTCTCGTGCCACGCTTTTTGTGGTAAACTTGGTCTCGTTGTTCTTGTAAAGCAGATTTCTGAGTTTGAGCAGTACTTGGTAGTTCTGGAATTTTGTTTCTTTCAACCTGTGGTAAATTGTTATCTTGAACAGTCTGTGATGTTGTCAACCTAGGTCTACTAGTCATCACCTCTGGACTAGGAGCAAATCTAATTGTTTGATTTTGTATATGACCCACATTGTCAAGACTCTTGTTTCTCTTTTGGAATGTTAACTGTAGCTGTTTCCTTTTATAGAATAAAGATAAGCTTCTCTCACGAGGAATAGGTGTCGGAACATATTCAGATAATGGTCTTGGTGGATTTAGTTTTTCTGAAAGAACTGAATTTAGAGTATCATCAGATCCTGAAAACATGGAATCTCTTGTCACAGGCATTCCATTTGAAATATCAATAAATCCATCATTTCTATGATTATCCAACTCTGTGAATGTCTCAACAATCTTTTTTGCATCTCTTGTTTCAGTTGTTGATAATGCATCAATTAGTTCTGGGTCTTGTAATCCTTGCTTTGTAGCATATTCTGCAGCAAATCCCTCTAGTGAAACTCCAGACTCCATTGAAAAGCCTCTGGATACTTCTCTTCTCTTACTTCTCTTTCTGAAAATTGATCGCTTCCATGATGGTTTTGTGGTGCTTGCTTGTGATATAGCACTATTTGGAGGTTGCTTATCTTTTACTTCTGATGAATCTTTTATTGACGAAGAATCCTTTGACCTAGATGTGAAAATCTTTTTGATTGTAGCTTTTCTATGAACGCTTTTACCTCTGTGTTCCATAAAACGATTGTTTGGCTTCCAATAACTAGGATCTGTCTTAGCATCAGAAATCTCTTTGCTTTCTTTATTGACTTCATCTTTTGATTCTTGTTCCTTTATATCGCTAGGTTTATCAATTTTCTTTGCAGACTGGATAGTTTCCACGAAATGAGGTTGTTCTTGTTTTAATGTATTTTTAGTTTCTAATCCATTCTCTTCAAATAATTTGGCAGTAACAGTACCAGGAGAGGATAGTAATTCACAACTAATTTGTTCATCACTTTGTAACTCCCCAAATGCATCTGTGTTTTCATTGCCTGTATTTTCATTACCATCATTTAATTTTCCTGAATTGACACGAGATGTTGATTTAAGAGCAGGGTTTGACGAAGAATTGATTCTAGCAGATAGCCTATTAAAGAAACTAGCTATTCTTTCATTGTTCATTGTTGTATAACTAGCTGCACTTTTAGGTGAAGGCAGTTCATTAGCTGGTAGTAAAGCACTTGATGACTTCTGTACTTTTTGGTTTCTCTTCTTTTGATACACGTTTAGTGGAGACTTAACCTTCTCTTTTGTTATTTTGTTCTTCTTTGATGAATTCTGTACCTCTTTATTATCTTTTGACTTATCATTGTCCTTTCCTGTTTGTTCTTTCTGCTCTTTGTCCTCCATTTGAGGTAGAGCTTCCTCATTGTGAGCTGATAGCTGCATGTGAGGTGGTGTTGTTTGCACAAACGATTCCACAGAGGAAATGAGTTTTCCCATACCTTCAAGTTCAGCAGTTAAATTTTCATCAATCTCAAAAGCTGAATCTAATGATTTAATCCAATCATTTTTGTCTTTCATGTCAGCGTATGGTGCAGTCTTCTCTTGATCAGATGTGGATGGGAAGTTTCTTCCAAGATCATTTGCCAATAGATTAATTAATGAAGTTCCAGAATAAACTTCAGTTGGTGGTTGACTTGTTCCTGGACTAAAACTTAAAATGTTGTAAGATAAAACATCAACAGGAGGTTGATTTTCACCTGCACTAATCGAATGGATACCAGTAGTCTTTGAAATTCTGTCATCCTCTTTGATGACTAAACTTTCACCTGACTTTAAAGCAAATGATGACTTCATTTCTAATTGATTGTCTTTAACATTTTCTTCCTTCAGATTTAATCTCTCATTTAATTCAGAAGTCTCAGGTACAACATTCGTAGCAGAACTTCTAGAAGCAGAGTTTGTTCTAGTTGTAGTAGATTCGAGAATCTCTGTACCACGATTTGGTTCCAATTCTTCAACTGAACTTCCCAATGTTATAAATCTTTGGCTCCGCTCAACAGGTGGGTTTGAATTAGTTCCTGTATAATATTTTGTAAATGATATAATCGGTGGAATATTTCCAGCTGGTGAGGATGAATAGCTTTCATCCACATCGGATATAACACCAATTTCCTCAATAATGTCATCTTCAATGTTTTTTAAATCCAAAGTCTTTGATTTTTCCGTAGTTGCAGAAGAATTAACAGGTGTTTTGGAGATAGTTTTGATTGATGGATTTACCTTTGGTGAGTTATTTTTCAAATGACCATATGATTCAAAATTCCTTTTCACCACTTCCAATAATGCTTCCCTGTCATCTTCTTCTTCTTCAAGCTCGTTAGGTGAATCCATGTCTAACCCAGATGAAAATGAAATATGGAAAGAATCAGGAAATACTTGATCTCCACGACTATTAATTGACAAGATTTTGTACTGTGATGATCTAATTTGATCCATTTCAAGCCCTAGAGAATCATCTCTGCTAATACTGTTGAGAACTTCATCTTCAATTTCACTTAGCTCACTTTCATCCTGTTCTTTATCGGATTTATTGAGTTGAACAACACTCAACTTTAATGGATCATCCCATAATTGTGACCAATTGAACAACTCTGAAACAGTTGGTGACATTTGTCGATCTTCATCAGTAAACCCTGTTCTATTACCAGCGCTATTGAACTTTTGTGTTAAAGTAGAAACATTATCCTTTGCCAAACTAGCATTTGTGTCATCATCCTGTTCTGTTTCAGTCACATCAAGACCATCAGGTACTTTTTGAAGCAATTGAGGGTCAATACAGTCAAGACCCACCTCTGACTTTCCCTCTGTATCAGAAAAAATATCATCAACATTTTGAAACAAAGTCTTTTCAATTTTTATCTCACTAATCATATTTGTAATGATATCATCATTACTCAAGCTTCTCTTCTTTGTATCTTGATGCATCTTTGATCAACCAATAGCGCCTGAAGCAGTGCCACTTTCCCTAATCATACACCGTCCAATATCGTTACACTCATATCAACAACCATCTTCTCTCTCTACAAATAAATCATCATTACACAAAAACTCTAGTTTATTGATCTTAGTTAACCTGGTTACCTTATATTATTGTACCGGAATTCGGTATGTATTTTATCACGTGACTTTAGTGCTAGTCGGAATTTCCCTTTATCGGCACAACGGTGATTTTGATAGGGCCTTTTCTTTTTCCGCGAATTCTGAGAAAAATAATTACGATCTGAGATTAAAAGATTGAGTATTGTTAAAGGGTACGCGGTTAATCAACTTGTTCGTTGTTGTTAACTTTGGTGAGACTAGGAGTCAATTATTAATTAAAACTTGATACTATTTCTGATTCATTCTCTTGTTAGTCTTGACATTTAGAATTATACTGTGATTTACATTCATTGAATCAAAACTGGTTATCGGAATCATTAAGGTAGCTGAATAGGAGCAATTATGAAACTTACATCTTTAATACTCATAACGAGTATATTAAACATTCAAAGCAGTTATGGGTTTGAAATAACGAGTCTTTTAAGTAAAAGAGCCTGGGATTATGGTACTTCAGATATAACAAATTATTTTAATCCTAGTGATGAAAGTACAAAGAGTAGTGATCAAAATGGTGAAGAATCCACAATCCCAGAAGAACCACCAAAATTAAATCCATGTTCAGTGATTCATCCTTCTACTAATGGGTTTTATGATTTAGGAGAATTGAGTTCATTAAATAAAGAAAATATAGTTGCTTGGAGTGCAAAAGGTCATGATTATAATAAAAATTTCACTTTAGGAATATGTTCATCTCCCTTAAAACCAAATGTTGAAGTTAATAATAATTTTCATGGACATTTTGCTAAATTTCAAATAAATTCAAGTGAAGTTGGTGGATTTTATACAGATGAATTTGGTGATAAATTTAGTATTGGTAATTTTAATTCCACACCAATATTTCGTGGTAAAAAATTGACATTAACATATGAAAATGGTAGTTATTGTCCAAATGAAGTTGATAAGAAATCAACTATATTATCATTTATTTGTGATAGAGAAATCTTATCCAAGGCTACTGTTTCATTTGTGGGGGTATTGCATGATTGCGATTATTTCTTTGAAGTTAGAACTGTTCATGCATGTCCTACTGCTAAAAAAGCTGATAATTTAGCACTGATTTGGATCTTTTTGTTCATGTGAGTATAGTGGTTTGTGTTTTGAGCTTTCTCTTACTAACAATTTTAGATTTTTATCTGCATTAATGGTTTATTGCAGTGGTGGGTTTTTATACAAGAGAATTGTACTCAATCGTCGTGGTTGGAGACAAATACCCAATTATGGACTGGGATCCAAAGTAACATCTGCATTATCTGGAGGAGTAAGTACTTGAGACTCAGGTGAGAAACTGAGAAATCAAGAAGTGTTCATAGTAATATACTTTCATTTTTTTTATCTACATATTTTAAGGATTAGAATTTTAACATGTTTTTTCTAGTTTAGTCGAAGAAATTCATCAAGAGGTGCTATCAGTTTGAACACTAGTGATAGATTTGGGTTCATTGAAGACCAGAATAATCTCTTGGACTCTTTGGATGTGGATAGTGATTAGAATAATATATAACATGATTGTATGTCTTATACTTCATATTGTACTTCTAGGGCATCCAACACACGTGACTTTTTATGTCCCCTAACGGAAACCCCCATACAAATTTTAAAATTGTGCCCTAAAAGAAAACTATAAGCCCGGGTAACCGCTTAGCTAATCAAATCACGTATTACCCTCTCTTTGAATTTCATTAAACAATTTTTTTTGCTCTGAAAATTTCGATTGGCGCGAATTTGGTGGAAAAATTTTTTTTCTGAACACATCGCAATTGATAAAAATTTTTTTCAAATCTTTTCCTTCTTTTCTCTTTCTATTTGAAAACTATCACTGTTTAATTAAGCAAAATGGTAAGTAATTAGTTATATATATTGATTGAAAAAGAATGGTGATGATAAGAATGGATAGATCATAAAGAGAACTCAATAGATTATCTTTTCTAAATTTGATGATTTTATTGTCGTTGTCAATTTAAGGATTGCTGGCGCTAAAGTATGGCTATCAAATTTTCATCAATTACCAATTTTCAATCAATGATATAAATCATTTATGAATTTAAAACTAACATTCTGTTTAGGGTAAAGAAAAATCTCACGTTAACGTCGTTGTTATTGGTCACGTCGATTCAGGTAAATCAACCACCACTGGTCATTTGATCTACAAGTGTGGTGGTATTGACAAACGTACTATCGAAAAGTTCGAAAAAGAAGCTGCTGAATTAGGTAAAGGTTCTTTCAAATACGCTTGGGTTTTAGATAAGTTAAAAGCTGAACGTGAAAGAGGTATCACCATTGATATCGCTTTATGGAAATTCGAAACTCCAAAATACCACGTTACCGTTATTGATGCTCCAGGTCACAGAGATTTCATCAAGAACATGATTACTGGTACTTCCCAAGCTGATTGTGCTATCTTAATCATTGCTGGTGGTATTGGTGAATTCGAAGCTGG